>SKCR01031769.1:0-434759 GCA_019454045.1 Zanthoxylum bungeanum
TTCTAAGAGGAGATTTTCCTCAGTAAGCTATATTCTACATCTAATGCAGAATTTTAATCTAAATCATTTTCTAAATAATTCAATTCTACCTATAGAAAATATAACTCAATTTAACAATTAAATTTCCGTTACATTTTCGTTAGCATAATACCGAAAAGTTAAGAAACATATCTAGATAACATGCATGTGCGAACATTAAAATTGGATTATATATCATATATCAAGCATGAATAATGTAATGGATGAAGCATCAGACCTGCTCTGATACCATTTTTGTTGGGGTTTTTGGGCGATGGGGCGCTGCGGAAGCTCGGTTCGGGCGAAATCGTATTTTAAAACTTGTTCAAAATACCGAATAAATTATTCAATATCTAATATGAATAATTTATTCATATTTCACCTAAACCTATTAATTCAATATCAAATATCAACATAAATAAGGTTGAAATGTCGCGAAACTTTTACGAAAAATGTTTTTCCGCAAAATGACGCAAAATACATTTTTGACCGAACCGAACACCCGACACTTATGGGGACTGTCCAGATCAGTCCCAATAGTGTCAGGGCAGTTCATGGGCTGCCCTAACAGTGACAGATTCACTGTTTGGGCAGTCGTCACCCGGTAACACCATTTTTGGCCGTTTTCGCTTATTTCAACTCGGAAACACTTTCCGGTAATTGTTCCAACTCCCAAAATACATCCATTACATTCATAACACATCAAATGCATCACATAATTTCCAGTTTTGCAGAATCTGATCCAGAAACCAAAAATTTCAATTTTCATGTTTTAAATCTAAATTTTCAAGATTAATCTAATTAATCATAACACCAACCAAAGTCACCACATATGAACAACCCAAAAATAATTCTAGGTGCCACAAGAGTGGTCATAACACTCTAGAATAGAAACTCATCAACAATTGATCAAATTGGATAATAATTACACTAATTACTTGCAAAACTATTTCACACATGCAATTCACTTCCATCTCCATCATCCACAAACCAAAGCCCCAAAAATTCAGATTTGAAGGAACCCTAGAACATTTCTAAAGCATCAAGAAACAAGAAATCAAATTTCTAAGCTTAGGGTTAAGTAGATTACCTTTTAATCTCTTGAAATCCCAAACTTTTTTCTTGATTTTCCTTCAATTCCTCATGGATTTATCAAATAATTTTCAAACCCATTTTTTCTTCTTTGGTTTCAGAAATGGAGGCTTCTAAAGGAATAAGAAAACAATTTTCTACTTTAAATAATGGTGACCGACTTTTTGAGGGTATTTTTGTCATTTTTGGCAAAAATTAATTTAATTAATTAATGTAAATTTTATGTTATCCAATCAACATTGGACACATTAAGTTTAATTAATTCATGCCATTTGGTCCAACAATAACTTACCATATATCATAACATTTATGAAAAAATAAATAAATAATTAATTATTCAAATATTTAACAATTAAATATTCAAATAATCAATTAATATTATTATTATTATATATGTATTTTTATTTACAATAAATAACAAATACATATATTTATGGCATGTGTCAAAATCTCATTTGACAAATAATTAATGTGTATCAAATCAAATTTTGTATCAAATACAAATACATATTAATTACTGTTGACCAAAAATGCCATTATGCATGTGTTATCGTTTAACCGATTAAACGATTCGAATTAACTCATTTAATCGGATGAAGGCTTATGAATAATCTGTATTATTCATAACTCGTTGCCCAAGTGCTCAACGAGTACACTTCGTGAGACTCTCTAAGTTCAAGTTTATCCGTCACGAAATCTAATTTTGTGTCCATAATTCACCCACTCATGGATTATGACGACCATGAATAATCTCGCTAAACTATGCAAGTCGAGATAATTGCATACGTATAATCCCTCTGTCACAGGCTATCCATATTATACATGGGGTATATATGAGAACGTCAAATTCGTTCGGTATAATATAGTCGACTTTTCAATTTACGATCTCTAAATAACACTCGGAACTGATTTTCGAAGTTATACCACGGCCATGGATTTACTAGATCGTAAACACGTGAGGATGCATATGCCATGTACACATGACTGACAAATCATATCTTGATACGCACTGGATATCATGAGCATCAGTCCACACCCAACGAACAGGGGAATGTCTGATCATGAATAGATCGGTGACGTGACTGCCATCAAAGTGTTGAGGATAACTCATATATCCCACTGTGGTATCTCAATTCAAATGACCACTATGCTCGCGTAATTCGTGAAGATTCCTATTAACGTTGGTGTACCATCTATTAGGAAATCCTCAGTGAGTCATTCAGTGTCTTATCAAATAAACACCTACATGTCTATACGAGTCTCCCGAGACTCATGGTTCATTGGGATAAACCATCGGACCAAGTCACTATATACGACATGTACTGGTCTCAACAGATTTTACTAACCGACCCATGTTAGTAAATCTTGACCATGAACTTTATTTAAAGATATACATCTTATAGTACGCTTCCCAATGTCAATTACAAACTACATTGTAAATGCGTACTATATTGTAAATCATAGGGTCTTTGTCTAATATACACGTATCACTAAACCAGATTTAGTTTCGATATAATCATAATCAGATATCTAATCGTAATTAGATCGAATAAGTGTATAAAAGACAAGGGTGCTACCATTAGATTAGTAATATTATGAAAAATAGATTTTGCTCATATTTATGAATCAGACATAAATACGATCCGGATTGGCACTCCGAGCACTAACTCTAACAAGAACATCATTTCATTCCATAGAACAAAGTTCTGAACCCATGGAACTTGTTCACACTGATATGTGTGATATGAATATTGTGCAATCTAGAGGCGGTAAAAATTACTTTGTCACTTTTATCGATGATAGCATAAAATTCTATTATGTGTATTTGCTGAGGAGCAAAGATGAAACTATTGAGAGCTTTATACACTACAAGAACGAAGTTTAAAATCAACTTGACAAGAAAATCAAAAGTGATAGGGGAGGTGAAAATGTGTCACAATTTGGTGAATATTGTTCCAATCATTGAATTATTCACGAAACTACTGCTCCTTATTTGCCTCACCAAAACGAGATTGTAGAACGCACGAACCGAACGTTGAAGGAAATGATGAATGTCATGTTGACAAGCTCCAGTTTACCCCAGAACTTGTGGGGGAAGCCTTGTTTTCCGACAACTACGTTCTGATCAAGTTTCCTCACAAAAGATTGGATAAGACATCATATGAATTGTGGAAATGTCACACACCTTCCTTCAAATACCACCCGACCCGGGCTTAAGCGGAGTAAGTAAAACCACCAACTGCCTTAGGCTCTTACAAGAAGTGCACCCTATGTATTCGAACCTATGACTTGAACAACCAAATTCCAAGTCTTATGCCACCAAGTCACACCCATTGGAATTTGAAAAAATGGATTCGATTAATAAATGAGTCAATTCGATTCGAGGATACGAATTTGAACTCATTGATTCGCTTATTCATTTATGATTCATTTTATTATTTTCATTTACTAGTTGTTGCTATTTTTTCAATTGAGATTTTAGAAGTTATTGACAATTATCCAAAAAAATATTGTATGTATTTAGTGAGTTATTTTTAGTAAATTTATAAATTATGTATTTTATATGTATACATTTATAAAGAATTAATATAAATAAATTAGTGTAATTTATTTCATAAAAAAATATTAAGAGTAAACGAATATTCATATTCGATTCGTTTAGTAAACGAATCGAATACGAATCCTAACTAATTAGCATTCATTTGATAAACGAATCGAATATGAATCCATCTCAATTTAATTTGATCCCTTTAGAATTCGATACAAATTCGATCTGTCAATTCGGTTTGACACCCATAGTGCTAATGAAGTCTCAGATTGACCTTAAAACTATGAATCCATCACATTTTAATTTGGTTCCTTTAGGATTTTATACAAATTCGATTTGTGAATTCGTTTTGAAAACCTAATGTCAGTGAAGTCTCGAATTGGCGTCCCCAAGGGGCGTAACTTGGTAGTGTAAGGTTCAGGATCTTACCTCGAGGTCTTGAGTTCGAATCTAGGGAGTGCGTTTCTTATAAGAGGCTAGGACATCCGGAGGTTTTACCTGCTCCGCTTAAGCTCGGAATGGATGATTTGGCGGTAGGGTTTCCAACGATTTCAAAAAAAAAAAAAAAAGTCTCGAATTGGCCCTAAAATTCAAATGGAATTCAGCTATATATATCAAACAAGACAAAATATCAAACAAGTACGTGAAGTACATGTATATAGTTCGATGGGTGATGTAAGAAAAAAAATCTATGGATGGTAAATTACAGATCCGAATTCGTAAAAAAATATATGAATCCGGATACGTGTATTCTCCATACGGATCTGCAGATATCCAACTCTGCAAAAAAAAAATGGATTTTTATTTTTTTATTTTCAAATTATTTAGTTAGAGATATTATTTTATTTAATTTTAAGCATTTAAAATTAAATAAAATAATATCTCTAACTAAACAATAATAATTTAACATTTGAAACAACATTTACAATTAAAATATATGAAAAATAATATAAATCTAAGTATAAAATTTTAATAAAATCATAAATAAGAATATATTTTATTATATTATATTATCTCAATTCTGAATTCACTTGAATCCGGATATGGATACGCATGAATCTTTAAAATTCATATCCGGATCCGTATTTTATTAATATGGATCCAACTAAATCCTGATCTTCTAGATTTAGGTCGAATTCGAATAAATTTACATCCATGAACAAATCTCACTAATTATAAAATCTTCCGAAGATATTTCGATGTAAAGTTGCAAACAAGTTTAACAGAAAAAGAAAATAGTATGCGGATCAAATAGGCAGCGATTGAACAAAGAGGATGGTCCACCAAATTTATAAGAAATGAAAACGTCAGATTTCCGTTCAATGAATATATTATTATGATATGAATATAACAGAGTGAGTGGGGCACAACTTTTTGTATGCCTGTTATAATTGGACGGACATAATCTTGGAAGTTAGAGCTTGCGAGTTACAATATTACATGTTACCTAGACCCGGTCACGGTTCCGGTTCCGAACCGATTCCGATTCCGGAACCGAATCGGAATAAACACCTGCGAGGCAGCAATTTCATTACAATTGTTCAGTTCATGCACATGTGGTCTTGAATTATCATGAGATTGATATATCTTTCTAAATTCTAAGAACAGGAATAGAGGTCACACTCTTAGTTAGAATAGATTTTCGAGCACATTTCATATTTAAGTAGTCTAGCATCAGTAGATCCTAAAACATTGCAAGAAAAAATAAATAAAAATGAAAGGTAAAAAGAGGTTCAATTTACCCCGGCTTCTTCATTTTTATTTCAATTGATCAATGTTCCCGTCCCCCAAACCCAAACCTCCTAAAAATACAAAAATTTGCTCCAACATATGTGTACTAATGTGTTTATCTAAGTATTATAACATTTAGGGGTGTGCATTATCGGATTCGGATCGGATCGGATCGGACCGAATCCGAATCCGATCCGATTAGTATTAGTTTGTTTGATCCGATAAGGTTTGATAGCCTTATCAAACTCGATCCGATCCGATCCGATAACTATCGAATCAGATCAGATTTGTTTGATCCGATTCGAATACTTAACAAATCGGATAAATCCGATTTGATAACGGATTCGAATCCGATAGAGAATCCGATTTGATAATAAATTTGATAGTAGATTCGATTTGATAACAAATCCGATTTGATAAAATTGATTTGAATTTTAAGTTATCCGATCCGATTCGATAAAATTGTTATGAATTTACAAATTTTCAAATAAATTTTTCGAATCGGATCTGTTATCAAATCGGATTTGTTATCAAATCGAATCTACTATCGGATTTATTATCAAATCAGATTCTCTATCGGATTTCGAATCCGTTATCAAATCGGATCCTTATCGGATTCAAATTTGTTATCAAATCGGATAAAATCCGATTCGATCCGATAGTTATCAAATTTATCCCGATCCGAAATTCGACAAATGAACCAAACATGATTCGATTGGGTTCGATAGCCAAATTCGATCCGATCCGATGCCCACCCCTAATAACATTGTATCGAAGACACACATTGAGGGGGAGCTAATATTGAGGGGGAGCAAGATTCGTCAAATTTGAACTCTCAAAAGCTTCACAAGTTTGTAATGGTTGTCATCATCAAAAAGTGAGAGATTGTTAGCGACATATATTTCAAGATGGATTTTGACGACGCAACATTAGAAGTCTTCGACACACTATTACAAGACATTCCAAAAAGATGTCGAATCACATCGGTAATAAAGAGCAACGAATGTAAAAGCTGAACCTCATATGAAGAAAATCTTGTATGACTTTAACTTAGATCTCTCTTTGTAAATTGAGTTGTTTATTTTCGTATCTAAGCTAATTAGACATGCAACTACATATAGATGCATTAGAGTCATTTGAAAAATATCTTAAACATTCAAATATTGCATATTTTTCACTGATACCGGCATATCGGTATACCAAACTGGCATACCGGTGGTAATACCCTGTTTTGCATGCTTACTGGAACCGGCATGACCATTATCGGTTTCCATACCGGTCCAACATACCGGTTATACTAAGGAATGCACGCTTACTGGAACCGGGTTATACCTTACCGGTTTACATACCGATCATACTGGGAAACCACTTACTGGAACCGGCTTAGAACTTACCGATTTCCATACTGGTTTACATACTGGTTAGTCTTGGATTTACAGACTTACTGGAACCGGTAATACACTTACCGGTATTCATACCAGTATTCATACCGGCGCAACCTATATATTTTTGAACGGTAGTATGACTGTTGTGTGTCAGACCGACATACTGATCTCTGACAGGAAAGTGGGTAATTCTTTATTTTTCACTATATAAATGCCCCCAAATTCGTTTTTGCACTTAGAGAACACCTTCATACATCTTTCTTGAAAGCAAAAACAGTGAGATACTAAAATCTTCTTGATCCAACTCATTCTCACCAATTCGCACACATTTTCATATTCATCTTAGTGAGCTTATATATATTTGAGCAACTCATACATTATTCAATCTTTGTAATTTTCTAGTGAGTTCTCAAATAGTGTTGTAAACACAAATCTTTATTTTTCTGAAATACTTGTATTGAAATCTCTTGTGTGAGTGACGATTACTCTCAAGGGTGGAGTTTGTGTAAGAGGTTTAAGAGAAGCCTTAGTGTAAAACCTATTGGTTATAAGTTTGGTGAAACTAGTGGAACCTTCAAGTGCGCTTGAAGAGAGAGTGGACGTAGGCAAGTGATTTGGCCGAACCACTATAAAACTCGGTGTTGTATCTCTTTTCCCTTGTCTTTTAATTTATGCAATTTTACTTCAAATCAATAGGGCTAGTTATAATTGTTGGTAAAACTTAAAAGCATAAAATTAACAAGATTTCTAATTCCGCATTAATTTTTAATAACCCAATTCACCCCTCTTTTGGATATAGTGTTACTTGTTATTGCTTGTAGGTAATTTCAATATCTTGGGTTCGAGTCCAGGGGTGCATTTCTTGTAAGAGCCTAGGGCTGCCGATGATTTTACTTGTTCCGCTTAAGCTCGAATCAGGTGATTTAGCGACCGGGTTCCAACTTTTCCTATATATATTGGTTTATGTGTAATGGGTTTGTTATAAAGCATTTCAATCCAATGGACGTGACTTGATGGTGTAGGGCTTCGGATCTTACCCTCAGGTCTTGGGTTCGAATCATGTGAGTGCGTTTCTTGTAAGAGTCTGAGACAGTCGGATGTTTTATCTGCTCCGCTTAAGCCCGTAAAGGGTGATTTGACGGCGGGATTTCCAGCGATCCCAAAAATAAAATAAAAATAAATAAATCTTGTGATTATTTATGTAGCGATGGGGGCATGTACTCATTGAATTTAATTATGTAGATAATGTGTTCGACGGAATACTGCACCCATTTGAAATAGAAGTACATCGATCATTTGATTCACCATCCGAGATTTGTATTGAAATTTATCATTGTAATAAAGTTTGGAGCATATTGTGATGTTACTGATTGGAGCCTTTGGCTTAGTTGATGCAATCTTGGTTTAGTAAAATTACCAAGGAAACTCTATCTAATTTATTTCTTTGAACTAAAAAACCAGTAATCATATGTCAAAAATAACATATTTTGAAATGTGTCATTCTAGATTAAAAAGCATCTCATAATATAACAAATTTTCATGAATATTAAAATACATAAACATCATTCTTTTCACTTTGCGTACATGCTAAAGTGCAATAGTATAGTGGTCATCTCCAGGCTCCAGCTCGATGAATTTCATTTAATTTCGACGTCACCACCTGCATAAAAAATTATTAAAATGATTTACAGTAAAATAAGCCTAAATTACAATTGTGTATTAAATACACTAGTATAAACTATTTTGAACTTACTTTGTATACTTAGTGTGTGCATTGAGTATGGCTCCACTTGAAATAAGGATCGAGAAGGCCTCCACATTTGATAATCAAGTGTTTTGCACCACATATCTTCCTGCCCCCTTTCAGTTGCAGCCTGTTGCTCTGTCTTTTGGATTCATCTACGAGCAGAATATGGACTGCCAGTAGCGAAGTAGGAGATGGAAACATGGGAAGTGCAGTCTTAGGTAGGGGTTTGAATATCGACTTGGTGAGCTACCGACCTTCTCTCAATCGCTTGTCTCCGGCAGGTGGGTTCAATCAGTTAAATCCCAGCCAAGATTCATGTGATCGGTTGATCATTCTACCTCTTTCTTTCCAAACTTCAACAGTTCAACTTCCAAATTTCCTACAAAAGATGCAAAGATTTCTAAAGTAACAAAGCTGCCAAATTCCATACACTTCAACATTCAACAGTCCTCATACACTTCAACATCCAAATTTCCAACAAAGCTGCCAAACCTGTAATATCAAATAATATTATTATTACTCAATAATTATATGAAAATTACACACTTGAATCAAATGAATTAAATTTCAATTTCCAAAATGCGGAGAAATAAAAAGTAAGAGAAACCACCAAAGCCAAACACAGTAACACAAGCATCAGCCCACATTAAGCCACCAAAGCCAGCCCTTATGACTAACAAAACGCCAGCCCACACAAGCCATGACCGCTGACCAGCCCCGTTCTCAACCCCAAACAGACACATATATTTGCCCACGCATGCCCCAATTCACCTCACACCAAGACATTCACGTGCTTCACAATGAAAAATAAAACTGGAACATGCTCTGTTTTGTTTTAAGTTTGCGAATAAAAAAAAATTAAAAAATCATAGTGAATAAATAAGCCCCAAATTAGTGTGTGTGCGCACAAAACAAACAGAAAATCAAATGATTTGTATATAATAAATAAATAAAATTACCTTGTGAGGCTTGAGGCAATGGAGAAAATCAGAGAAGAATTTGGGAGAGGAGATTTGCAGTGGCAGAAGAGGTGGGGGGGGGATGCGAGAGAAGAGAAGGCAGCAGAGAAGAATTTGTGAGAGAAGATAAGGGTTTCCGACCCGATGCAAATGCGCCTGTACCCGTGACCCGAAATTACATTTTTTAATCATAAACCCGACCGGGTCGGATCACGACCCTATGAACACCCCTAAATACAAGTAACATTCCATTGATTTTTGATACCACCATGTTCCCCATTAATCTTTTTTATTAAATTTTCACAAGCTCGCTGCTCTTTTTATTTCGTCTGTAAAAAAGGTCAATTGATCCACTTCAATCAATCAGTTGGAACTAAAAGTAATTCAATCAATCAGTACTGCAGCATTACCTTAGATTGACTCGATTCATGCACAAAAGACATGTAGTTTGAAAAGAATATCCTTCATCCTGATAAGCTCAAAGATGCAAATATCTCCTTCCTTCCAATTCTTATGCTTCGAAAATTTTGTCCATCCCTTGCTTAAAAAAAAACCTCCACCAACTCTCCAGCAGATTTGAATAGCCAGCTCGCTTCCATTAGAAAGCTGTATGTGGATAGTTTTGATATCTTGATTCAGAAACTTCTTGGTAAATAGAGTTGGAACGTACTGCACAAGCAAACAAACAGAGTTGAATCTTAAGAATATCGCGAAAGCAAACTTCACAATCACATTTTATTCAAAAGACTCACCACACTGCGGCATGATTTCCTACTTGGCGGCAAGATAACCATGAATGAAGGATTTTTCAGCTTCAATGAACTGGCAATCTTGATTGCTCTCTTGATTTCTTCTGTTGAGAAATATTTGAACTTTTCACTGATATATATTTCCCTTTGTTCAAATAAGTGCCGCAAACCAAATTCATCGCCATTATTTTCTTCATTTATTTCCTCCAACTTCCTTTTCCCTTTGTACTTCTGGCATTGGATCTCACACCCGAGTTTTGCTTTTGTCTCAGCAGATTGACAGTTTGTTTTAATTCCCCGAGCATAATAAGTAGGCTTAGGTTGATTCAGCTGTGTCGGCGGAGAGTAATTTTCAGCAAACAATTCTTTGCTTATCTCAACACAGTCCTCCCTTTCCGTTTCATCTTCATTCTCTAAACTCTGCCCGTCAGCTATATATTCTTCATCATTACATGGATAGTCAATCTCACAAGCACTCACATCAAATATAAGAACATGGAATGTTGAATTTTTTCCATATCGGAAAATCAAAACATAACCAGGAGAGATTGAATTACTCTCTACAAAGTTCTGCCAACCATCATCAAACCAAACCTGTCTCTCATCTTTTGTCAACCTCACTTCCCAAACACGACCATTAGGAACTGTGATAGAAGCAACATCAGAAAGTTCATGTCCAATTTTTCTCACTAGCTTTCGCGGAATCATCTATATTTGTGCAAATAATGTCAGAGAATCATCTATTTAAAAAACAAGTGAAAATCAACCAATGAATATGTTTTCATATTATTTCAGTCATGAATTGCAGCGTGGATCAGTGTCAAATAAATTTAGTTAGCATTGATCACTGCTATAGAAGCAAGGTGATATATCCTAGTACCACAAACCAAAGAATCTGATTATGATGTGATTATCTCATATGCAATACATGATCAACGTACCATTTAAGTTTGAAATCAGATTTTGGCAATAGATGGGAAAAGATTCAGAGGGAATGATTAAGTTTCATGAAAAGATGAAAGCTGAATGTTAAAGCATTTTTTTTTTTGAAATAATGTTAATGCATTTAAATACATGCCAAACCTGTTAAAACTTCTCCATTTAACAAAATGTGGTGCTACTAAAAAAAACAGTGTATATAGGCAAGATGTTTGAAGTTCTTTAATGTAACTATACAATATTCAAAATCTTTTTCATTTCACATATGATAGTTTAGTAATAACAACAATAACAAATAATAAAAGTTGCAGAATGGTCGAGCTTTGCAGAAGCAACTCAATCAAAGTACTGTTAATTTACTTCTTTGATCACTGTGCTCTGAACTCAAAAACTTTTACTACACTATCAAATATCCAACAAAACCACCTACATTTCAAAATAAGTTAGCCTGAATGTTGACGCAACTAAAAGAGTTGTCACAGAAGCACAGGCATGCCAAACAATTTAAGGTTCATCAATGTAACACTTCTTCATCATGCAATTTATAATAACCTATGACAATTACACCGTAAGATGACCAAAAATAATATATGGTATTCAATTCTATACTTGCTATACCTTATACTTCTACCTTATGATTGATCTGATTCTCTTCCAAAGTACAACTTTAAACAAATTTCATACGGAAGTAATACACAGGGAAATTCTAGCAATTAAAGTTTGAAATCAAGCACGCAAATTTTATTTATTTATTTATTTAAAAAAAAGACCAATCAGCATAGAATAATCACAAGACTTACTATACCTTATACTTCTACCTTATGACTGATCTGATTCTCTTCAAATTTCATACGGAAACACAGGGAAATTCTAGCAATTAAAGTTTGAAATCAAGCACGCAAATTTTATTTTATTTTTTTTTACAAAAGGCCAATCAACATAGAATAATGGAAACTTTACTACACTAACTACGATTCTTGAGAAAGAGAAACTCATAAAATTTTCCAACAAATGAAATAAATCCTTACCAGTTTCTTGTCTTCAATGGTAGAGGGAAAGACAATCCTGAAGAAACTTAAAGAAGTCTCTGTTAAAATGGGTTGTTTCTGAACTCTCCTGCTAGAAGCCATTAATTTGTTAGTAAACTGAGCTAGAGATGAAAGCAAATTAAAAATTACGAAGAAAAATGAAAAATGAAAATTGAAAATTGAAAAATGAAAAGTGATAAATGAAAAATAGGACCCACAGGTTGATAAGAGGGCTAGGGACGGGGTAGGCCTCGGCTTCCTCGACCTGTTGAATGACGGCGTCGATGTCGTTGACGTCGGTGAAGGATTTCAGAACCTTCTTTTGCTGGTTCCGGTAGAAATTGCCCTTTTCTTTTGATTGTTGGATCATGTTGTTGTGTTGCTTCACTAAGGCTCTACCAAGTCCTGTCTTCTCATTCTTCCCCATAGCTAAAACCCTAACCAAAAGATAACCTTAGCTGTTACAGGAGATTAAAAGAGGCGACGACTATCAAAGGAATTGAGAAAGGGTTGATGAATATGTTGCTCTTTGGATTGTTTTATTTTTATATTTATGTAATTTCTTAGTTACAGGCCCATAAAATATCTGCGGCCCAGTTTATTTATTTAGGCCTATAGGGAATCATATGATGAGAAGGCAGCAGCAACAGCAGCAATACAAGGCAGCAGCAACAGCAGAACAGCAGCATCAACAGTAGAACAGCAGCAGAAAAATAAGAAACCACATTCCTATGATTACTTTACAGCAATTTCAGATTTTTTAAATTACCCATTCAGGATTCATGAAACTCAATCAAAATCAACTCAGAGTAAACACTATTAGACTTCCATTTCTTAGCAGACCACATATTTACATAAGAGTAAACACTAAACAGTAAACACAGATAAATAAGATAAGGAAGTTCATTTCTTTTTACTGATTTTCTTCCATTTCCCTTTTCGATGTTCAGGCGCTGATGAGCACATTGAACCATCCATGTGGCTGAGAGCCCTCACAGCCCACGCACAACAACGCAATTATCAGGGGCGCGCTCTACCACTGAGCTAATAGCCCGTCGTGCAGGCCTCCCGCTGGGGGCCCATTATGCCAAAAGCGAGAGAAACCCCATCCCTCTCTTTCCTTTTTACGCCCCCATATGAATCTAATGAGTATTTATTAAAAAATCGATTTATAAAAAAATTAGGTCAAAATTTTAATAGATCAGCCGATCATCTAATGACTAATACAATTTGATTTTGTAATATACACGGTAATCCCAAGGGAAATTTGAGATTTTGAGTGTTGTAAAAGACTAAAAGTATCATTAATCAGATGCAAAGCCAGCACTCACTTACCTGAACCGTGGCGACTGGCGAGCTCAGTAGTGGCGAGAGAGAAGAGGAAATGGCGAAAGTGAGTGGCGAGAGAGGGAATGGCGATTGGCGAGAGAGGGAATCAAAAGAGGGAATGCTAGGGTTAGATTAAGTGAGTGGCGACTGAGAGAGCCAGAGAGGGAATGACGATTGGCGAGAGAGGGAATGAAAAGAGGGAATGCTAGGGTTAGGTTAAGTGAGTAGCGAGAGAGGGAATGGAGGGAAGAAAGCATCAAACAGTGAAAAAGGTGTTTATATACCTAAACCTAATGAAAAGCGACGCCGTTTAAAAGCAAAATTTGGGTGTAGCAATTCGGTTCCATAACCGAGTCTAGAAACCGGTTCTAAATTCGGTTCTCAAAATCGGTTCCAAAATCGATTCCTTGAACCGGTTCTATGGTCCGGTTCCGGTTTCAATTCTTTTGGAACCGGAACCGAACTGGTTAAAATCGGTTCCTTCAATTTGGAACAGGAACCGGACCTGGACCGATTACAACTGATTCTGATTCCAAACCCGAAAATTCGGTCCGGTTCCAACCGGTTCCGGATAGACCCGGAACCGCTGCACATCCCTATTCGACGGAAGCTAAACGGGCTAGATGGGCTTTAAAAATTGGCCGAACCGATAATTTTTATACTATATTTAATATTATTTGAAAAAATACATAACTAGTGATTTATTTTATACACCCGACTACCCTTCACCAAAGATGAAAGCTGAATATTAATGTAATTTTTTTAGACAAAAATCTTTCTCAACAGATCTAAAAGCAAGACTTTGCTACATTAAACAATATTCTAGAGTGACACAAACGAATGGATCCCAAAATCTTGTAGACAATATAAAGAAACAGAAACTAATAGATCCCCAAAGATCATGTAGTACAGATAAAATAAAAGATAAAGTAAACAAACAAAAAAAATCCATGTTTCAACTTGAAAATGAATATAAACTAGTTTGTTATGAAGATCAAAAACTTGTTCAACAGAAAAATGGAAATTTTACTACACTAACTCGGATTCTTGAGAAAGAGCAACTCATAAAATTTTCCTACAAATGAAATAAATTTGTACCAGCTTCTTGTTTTCAATGGTAGAGGGAAAGACAATCTTGAAAGACTTAAAGAAGTCTCTGGCAAAATGGGCTGCTCCTGAACTCTCTTTTAGGAATAATTAAAACATAAACGAATTATAGAATATAAAAATACGGTTTTGATAGTGTAGTCATTATCCTTAAGGAATTAATGCTCACACTATAAGTGATGATGGGTGTATGGCAGTATCCCTCCAAGATTTCTACAAAGCCTAATCAGAAATTCAAGATAGCAAATCTGGAATTTCTCTCAAGAACATATAAGTGTTGGGGTTTTGGCGCAGGCGCAGCGGAAGCTCGCGGTTCGGGTGAAATCGTAAGTTTAAAACTTTTTAAATTAACGAATAAATTATTCAATATCAAATATGAATAATTCATTCATATTTCACCTAAACATATTTATTCGATATCAAATAATGACATAAATAGTTAAGAAAACATCGAGAAACTTTTACGAAAACGTTTTTCTTAAAAATGGCATAAAATGCGTTTTTGACCGAACCGACCACCCAATGCACATGAAGGCTGCCCAGGTCAGCTCCAATAGTTCTTGGGAAGTTCATGGGCTGCCCAAACAGTGGTCAATTCACTGTTTGGACAACAGATACCCGGTAAGCCCGAAACTCACCCGGTAACGCCGTTTTTCACCGTTTTCGCATATTTCAACTCCGAAATAATTTCTGGCAATTGTTCCAATGCCCAAAATACATCCAATATATTTATGCAACCTACTTTTCATCACCAAAAATACAGAATTTCCAAATCTGGTTTTGTAACAAAAAATATCATTTTTCATGCTTTAAATCCAATTTTCTCAACATCAATCATATTAATTGTTACACCAACCAAAGTCACCACAAATGAAGAACCCAAAAATAATTCTAGGAGTTACAAGAGTGGTCATAACACTCTAGAATAGCAACAAGTCATCAAATGACTAAATTGAATCAATATTATACTAATATCATCCAATCAAACTTCACACATGCATCTAACCTCCAAATCCATCCTTCAAATCCATCCTCCAAATCAAAAAGCCCCAAAATCTAAGAAATGAAGAAATCCTAGAACTATTATAGATATTCAAGAACAAGAAACAAGCTTTCTAAGTTTAAGATTATTGAAGATTACCTCCAAATCTTGTAATTTCCTTAAATTTTTTCTTGATTTTCTTCACTTTTTTCCTTGTTTCTTCAAACAAATCTTTGGGGTGCTTTTATGGAGGTAAGTTTCGGCCATGGCTTCTTATTATAAAGAAAACAAAATTTTCAAACTTTAAATAGTGAACAAAACCGACAGGAATAATGCCATTTTGGTGATTTGGTCATTTTTAATCAAATTAAATAATAATAAGCCTTAAGTTGACAAATTCAATTTGTAAACTTTAAGCTTAATAAAATCATACCACATGTAACCAATAATAATCAAACATATTGCATAACATTTATGTAATATTGAAATAATTTAATTATTTAGATATTTAACATTTAAATACCTAAATAATTAATTAATGCGATTATTATTATATATGTATTTTTATTTACATTAAATAACAAATACATATATTAATGACATGTGTCAAAATCTCATTTGAAAATTGATTAATATGTATCAAATCAAATTTTGTATAAAATACAAATACACATTAATTATCAAATGACTGAAATGCCCATAATGCATGTATTTTCGTTTAGCCGATTAAATAATTCGAATTAACTCATCTAATCCGGTGAAGTATTATGAATAATCTATATTATTCATAACGCGTTGCCCAAGTTCTCAACGAGTACACTTCATATTGTGACACTCTCTAAGTTTAGGTTTATCCGTCACAGAATCCAATTTCGTGTCCATAATTCACCCACTCGTAAATTATGATGACCACTAATAATCTCACTAAACTATGCAAGTCGATGTCATTGCATACGTATAATCAGTCTGTCACATGTTATCCATATTATACCTAGGATATAGATAAGAACGTCAAATATTTATGGTATAATATAGTCGACTTTTAAATTTACGATCTCTAAATAACACTCGAAACTCGCTTCCGAAGTTATACCACGGCCATGGATTTACTAGATCGCAAACACGTGTAGGATACCTATGCCATGTACATAGGACTGGCGAATTCTATCTTGATACGCACTGGATATCATGAGCATCAGTCCACACCCTACGAACATGCGGAGGTCTGATCTAAATAGATCGGTGACGTGACTGCCATCAAAGTGTGGATGATAACTCATATATCCACTATGGTATCTCAAGTCGGAGGACCACTATGCTCGCTCAACTCGAGAAGATTCTTATTGACGTTGGTGTATCATATATTTGTTGGGGTTGATGCTCAAAGCGCCGATTCCCGGTTGTATTTATTTTGAATACTTCTGTAAAACATTACTATTATGAATAATATATGCAGTTTCTATAATATAATGTATCTTTTTATATGGTAAAGACGTAATGACCTTAGAATGATTAGTCATGGTACAGTTGCAAAAGCGTCACAACTGACATTGAGTAGTATCATGACGTTGTCATTCTCAGACAGTTCCTGGTCAAGGTTTACACTACTTGGTCAGTAAAGTAAACCCGTTGAGACCGGTACATGTCGTATACTGGAATATATGATTCCAATGGTTTCTCAATGAACCATTAGTCTTGGAGACTAGTATAGACGTGTGGGTGTTTATAGCGGATAAACACTGAACGACTCATCGAAGATTCTTAATGGATGGTATACCAACGTCAATAAGAATCTTCTCGGGTTGAGTAGCACTTGTGATTCTTAGACTTGAGATGCCATTGTGGGCACATGAGACATCTTCTACACTTAGATGGCAGTCACGTCACCGATCTATTTAGATCAGACCTCCGCCTGTTCGTTGGGTGTAGATAGATCCTCAGGGTGTCCTATGTGTATCAAGATAGGATCCGTCAGTTCTGTGTACCAGAGCATAGGTAGTCCATATGATTAGCAATCAGATAAAACCATGGGCCCGTGGTAAAGTTTAGAAGTTAGTTCTAAACATTCTTTTTGAGATTGCTAATAGAATAGTCGACTGGATAATCCCCATAGAGATTTGATGTTTACATCTATATCTCTGGGATTTATCCGGATACCTGTGACGGAGGAATTATACATTTGCCTTGACCTCGACCTGTATGATTCAGCGAGATTATCTGTGATCGTCATAATTTACGGCTGGATAAATTATGGACACGAAATTGGATTTCGTGACAGATATACGTGAATCTAGAGAGTCTCAATAATGAAACATACTCGTAGAGCACTAGAGCAACATTTATAAATAATATTGATTATTTATAAAGTCGTTTAAAGGTTAAACGCAAGATACATGCTAAAGGGACCCGATAGTCATTTGATTAATTATTGTGTATTTACATTTAATACTTGATTAATTTAAATACACATTAATTAATAGTCAAATTGAGATATTTGACTTATATCCTAAATGAATATATGTATTTGATATTTAATGTAAATATAATACATATATTTAATATATTTGTATTTAATTAATTAATTAATTATTTAATTGTTAAATGATTAAATTAATTAAAATATAAATATCTTAACTTTGGATATTTGATTTAAAATGATTAAGTTGCCTTTGTTGACTTTATTAAAATATCTTTAAATGTGTTTTTAGATATTTAATCAACTTGACCAAATGAAATGTCAAATGAAATTGAAATTAATTTTGTTGTATATGTTTATTGATTTTCGGCCAAGGGCTTATTTTTCAATAAGTATATATTGTTTTCATTTCATTTACATTTGAAAACCTAATACACTTTACAAAAAAACTCCATTAAAGGAAACAAAGAAAGCTTGTGAGGAAGAAAGTTAAAAAACAAAGAAAGCTTGGATTTTAGTAAGTTTCTTCAACTTACTATTAGAAAGGAAAATGTTACTTAGGATCTAGGCTACATCTTGTGATGTTCTTATGTTATTATTTTCTTTATTATTTGTGTTTTTGATGATGGAAGTTTTGTTGAAAGTGATTAGCATGTATGATGAAGGAAGCTTGTGACTATTGTAGTTATAAGTATTCTTTTATGGTTTTGGAAACCTTGTTGTTAATCTAGAGTTGTTGACCCACTCTTAGATGACCTATGTTTGACCTTGAGTTGTTTCATTATGTTGAGACTTTGATTGGATGGAAGAATGATGATTAAAGTAATTGATTTAACCAATTTGGTCTAATTTGTCCAATTTGAAGAAATTAAAAAATTAGGGTTCATGACCTCATCCAAATTTGGGGATTTTCATTTATGTTGTGTATAAGGATGTGTATATGATGCATATAAAGTTTCATGTTCATTGGATTACATCTTGATGTGTTTTGAAGCATGAATTGAAAATGCACAAACCTGCCCCCCCCCCCCCCCCCAAGTCAGGCTCTCGGCCAAGGAGTAAAAATTGGGATTTGTGTTGCCTTGGTGTTTTGATGTTTTGAACATGCTAAGTTCATCTTAGAAATGATTTAGAATCATTCAAAATTGATTTGATCAATTTCGGACTAAAATGGACAAAATACCAAGTTTAAGGGCAATTCGGTAAATTCACTTAAATATGATTTATTGAATTTTATTTTCATAATTTGATTATTGGATAATTAAATAAATATGTTTATTTAATTAATCCGAGAAAATTTTTTGAAATCAGAAAATCTGATTTTCCACCACTTCCGCTGCGTTACCGGATTTAACCCCTAAAAACCCCTACAATATTAGGAAATCTTCAGTGAGTCATTCAGTGTTTATCAAATAAATACATATATGTCTATACGAGTTTCCTGAGACTCATGGTTCATTAGGATAAACCATCGGACCAAGTCACGATATACGACATGTACTGGTCTTAACGGATTTTACTAACCGACTTGTGTTAGTAAATCTTGACCATGAACTTTATTTAAGGATATACAACTTATAGTGATGCTTCCCAATGTCAATTACAAATTATGTTGTAACTGCGCACTACATTGTAAATCTTAGGGTCTTTGTCTAATATAAACGTATCACTAAATCAGATTTAGTTTCAATCTAATCATAATTAAATATCTAATCGTAATTATATCAAATATGTATATAAAAGATAATAGGTGATACCATTAAATAAGTAATATTATGGAAAAATACATAGTTCGTATTCATGAATCGGACATAAATACGATCCGGATTGGCACTCCGAGCACCAATCCTAACAATAATAAGTTTAGATAAATAGAGTGATAATATCGAATTATAAAGTTTTACAGGTATTTATATACCTTAAGTTACCTTTGGTAAGAGACACTTATTTTTTGAATCAAACTGTTGACAATGGATATTTCCTTTCAAATCAAACTATTATAAAACAGTTAACAGAAATTCAAGCAAAAAATAATTAATTTCGAAAAAACATTAATTAAAATGATTAATTGCCAATTAATTTTAGGCCCAAGTGCCTATCTTTGACTATATATATATATATTCCAAAATTCCCACCAATCAATTTGAATCAAATTGATGTAATAAATATATTTAAACACTAATTTTCTTTTGTAGTTTTTTAGATGTGGTATTCCTTTATATTATATTCTTTTCTCATAACTCAATCACTAACTATCTAACAATCCCTCACTTAATTAGTGATTTATATGCTTGATTTAAACTTTAATGTACATAATATGTGTCTTTCGAATTTAACCTACTACTTGTACAAACATTTCAAGTTCTGCCTCGTTTTACTTGTATGGGCATCGCGACGAGCCAGATCTAGCATCGCGACGCGTGACAGAAACAATTTCATTCCATTTCATAATCATTTTAAGAAGTTAGAGGGCACCCTAAAGGTTCTGTATATGACACGCATGTGCATTCACCCTATCCATGATCATGATTAGCTTATCAGTTCAAATATGCTAACCATACACGAATACAAGACGTACTAGCTTTTCCGCAAGAATCTCTTCAGTCGCATCCATGGTCATTGACAATGGTTATAAATCTGTGAGTGAACCTTTCTTTTTCAAAGTTGATTTTACTTATTTGTTTTGATTCGAGACTTATTTTAAGCACTTTAGGGCATTAGCCGAAATAATTTTCAGTTATTTTATGAATAAGAATATTTTAGAAAATATTGATTTAAGAAGTGTGAGTTTGATGATTTTTGGAGACATGGGGGAAAAACCCACCTCAGAAATAACTTGGCACAGATACTCAAATTGACGGTTACTGGAATTGACAGATTCAGAACATGTGCTCATATAGAGCGGGACTAGGGGACGGCGATACGTAATGCCCATAGATCCTAGATTTCAGGGCTATGGGGACGGCGAGATGTAACGCCCCTAGACCCTAGATTCAGGGATAGGATGGTGGCATGTATTAGGGGACGGCGAGACGTAACGCCTCAATGACATGGGTTTGTACACCTGGCTCTAATTCAGTGGCTTGGGGGACGACGATATGTGACGCCCAAAGACCACTAGTTAGGCATATGGGGGCGGCGATACGTAACGACCCATGCGTCAGGTTTTTCCATTGATTTTCTAGGCGTATGGGGGACGACGATATGTAACACCCACATGCGTCAAGTTTTCTACAGATTCTCATAAAGATGGTTTTAAAAAATAATGGTATTAGAAAAGAGTTACAAAAAGAGCAGTTTATTGAAAGCTTTCAGCAGAATGGTTTTATGAAATAGTTTTATAGAAATAAAGAGTTTTAAAGAAAGAAAGAGTTTCCAGAAAAGTTTCACAGGAATATATTGGTTTTCAGATATGAAAGAGCTTTTAGAAAATATCAGATTTCCTCGAGATGATTTTGATTTCAGAAAAATGATTTTTTTCATAAAATATTTCAGTTTTCGTTGTTAACTATCCACTCACTAGGTCGTTCAAACAATCTAACCCCCACTCCCAGTGTTTCTGTTTTGCAGGTATACTCGGAGGACGAGCTCGAGATGATGGATACTGATGGCGTCACTAGGGTGTTTGGGTCCACTAGGTCAAGTCAGAGACACAATTCAGTCAGAGTCAGAGTAAAGTCATGTATTAGTCAATTGTATAGTCAAGATTGTGTGTAAAATGAGTTATAGTGTCCATGACAGGGTTATAAGTGTATTTTTATTGAGTACATACTTATGAGTATTAAGTTGCATTTCTTTTTATTGAGTATATTTTTATTGAGTACACTAGGTGGTCCGACATTGGGATATTATTATTATTATAAACTATTCTTAAAGTAAATATTCATAGTCGTTGGTTTTGGAATACGATCGAATTCCTATAACCTAAAAGACTAGCACATGTCGTATATTGAAATTGGAGTTCCAATGGTTTAACCCGATGTATCATGAGCTTTGGAAACTCGTATAAACGTGTGGGTATTGGTTAGAGCGAACACTGAATGACTCACAGGTGATTCTAAATAGTTAGAAGTACACATCACCGTCAATAGGAATCTCCTCGAGTCAAGTAGCATATGTAATCCTTTGACTATATGATATCATTGATTTTGTGTGAGATCTTTCACATTTTGATGTCATATATGTCAGAATCATTTCATGTTCTGACCTCTAGATGTTCGTTAGGTGTGGACTGATATACTCGTTAATCAAGTACGTATCAAGATATGATCTGTCGGCCCGTATGTGTACCATAAGAGATGTAGGTATCCATGTGAGTAAGTCACGATTCTTAAAAATTTGGCCAAAGTCGATCACCTATGGTGGATCGCATCAGTTGTAAAAAATCATGGACATGTCAACATGAGATGTGCACCTCAGAAACTTGACGGTGTATTCTATGTTTCCTAAGCACAACTCGGATAGCCTACGACGGAGGGATTGATAAACATATGTGATGATCTCGACTTGTATAGTTCAGATAGGTCGTTCATGTTCTTTGCGAATTTGGAGGTGGCCGAATTGCGTACATATTAGCTAGGCTTATATGACGAATGTGTCTGGACTTAGAGAGTCCTACAATATGAAGTGTACTTGTTGACCACTTGGGTAGCCGATTATTTTGATAAAAGATAATATTCGATATTATAATTATCAACTAAGATAACCAAGTGTTATTGGATAACATTGATTATATACTTTGACCTAACTGAATTAATTGGATTAATTCAATATTTACACAATGGCTTTTTCGTAATTTCATAATTATCTCTACCATTTAAGGATATTATGGTAATTGCAAGTATGTAATTATAAGTGTTTTTGGCTTGATTTAATTAGATTAAATCAAAGTGACAAACATTGAACTAATCCATTTCCTAATCATTGTCTTGATTTAATTGGATTAAATCAAATTGGTAGACAATGGAGATTAATCACACCTAATTATACATATTTGGATAAATTAGATTAAGCGTACATAAAAGTTTATTAGAACTTTTATTAATTAAAAATTGCATAAGTTTTGCTATAAATATCAAGTTTGAGCAAATGTTTTAATCAAGCTTGAAAAAGCTAAATACAAACAAGAATTATAGAAATTAGTTTAAGTTAGAGAAATGTTTAGAGAAGTTTTGTGAGATGTCTACAACATTTCAATTAGGAGAAATCAAGATTGGATCTTAGAGTGAAGCTTGCTAGCATTGGAATCAAGATTGGATCTTGGAGTCAAGCTTGCTAACTTTGGATTTTCTCCACAACATTTCAACAAAGAGAAGTAGATTGGATATTTGAATCAACCTTACTAGGTAAGTTTGATCCTCTCCAAAAACTATGTTTTTCATTAGTGAGTTTTTCAATAGTGAGGCATATAGTGATGAATTATGCATTAGATACATAATGTTGAAATTAGGCTAAATAATTGTGTTATGATGCTTTAGAAGTATAAACACAATATGCTTGTAATTGGGTCAAAATATTTATGTTAGACATAGACATAAAATTAGAGTTTGGAACTCTAGATAATAGCTTAGAGCTAAGGCTACCATTCTAGAATCACTTGACCACATTTGAGTGACCTAGAATTGTTCATGAGTCATTTCATTATGGGATTCTAATTTGGTTTGTGTTTTGGATTCAAAATTTACGCAAGTGCGTATTTAGAATACATTTAGATTTTTGTAAAAATATTTGATATTTTGAAAAACATGGTTTTTTTTATAACCTGTGTTGATGTTGGTTTTTATGTTAAAATTAATTTTGGGTGTTTTGAAAGTGTTTAGGGAAGGTTAGAAGCAATTAGGGTTAAAAACTCTAATTCATTCAGCTATCTGTTTCTAGGGAGCTGAAGGAAGTAATGTAGAAAACAAATAAAAAAATTGCTTCTTGACTGCACAGTGAGCGCACTGTAGCGTGCGCGTCGCGCGCTAGGAGCACCAAATCTTGTTTTCTTCCGTTCTTGAGCTTCCGGACTCCGATTCAACCCCGATTTTTTCCTATACACTCGTAATGGAATATAGTATTTCATTAAATTATTTAAAATTACATCCATAATTGATATCTATGGGTTAGACCCATTTCCGTTGTACAAGGCACTGATTCGACCCTATGGGTCCCACAACTGCTCCAACATATATATATATATATATATGCAAATATCTGAAAAATTATGAATATGTTATACACTACGATCCCTAGTTTTTGTTTTGCTTATGTAAAAAAACAAAAGCATAAAACCCAACTTTTGATTTTTTTCATTACCAATAATCTTTATAGTTACATACATTAATTACAAGTATATTATACCTCATTATAATATTACTGAGGCTCATGCTTAACTATCTGTAACAAATCCACCATCACAATTTTTCTCTTTTGGAAAAAAAAAAAGAAAGAAAAAACCTAAAAGATCAGTATAATTTGTTTAGATTTGAAGATAAGTTGGCATCTTGAAGAGGAATATTAGAACTGTGTAAAAAGAATTTAAAAATTACAATAAAAACTTGTAAATAACACACTGATGATTACAATTTCCATTCTCTAACACCATTCATTGGTCTCATTTTTGTGTAATATGGTCAAAAGAACAATACATGATAAGCAGAGAATGGATAATGAAATAGAGATAATTGTTAATCATTGAACCTTTCGGTGCAATGATGGAAATTAAATAAATAAAAATATGTGGTGGGTCCCACATGTAAAAAAATAATAATAAAAAATTAAAATTCACTATTTGCATAGAGAATTTCATGCCTAAAAATATATACTTCATTTCATTATTTTCTTCAATCCATTCTCAACCAAATCCTATGTATTCTAAGAGAGAAAATATAGTTTCTTCTTAAGTGTTTGTGAGAGAGTTGTAATTCTCTTATTCTAAGATAGTGTGAGATTATTCACTCATTGTGTTAGATAGAGGTTGTAAAAATTTGTCTACTATAGTGAAATCTTTCTACTTTTGCCTGTGGATGTTTCTCTCACATTGGGGGTTTTACCACGTTAAATATGTGTCTCATTACTTTATTTTATTATTAATATTTATAGTAGGCTAAGCCTCCTAATTATTATTGTACTTTTATATGGTAGGCAAAGCCTCATGAACTAACAAGTATTCCAAATTTCACTTTACTTACGTGCTGCCGGCTTCAGCCCATGATCCCCTAACAGCGGTATCAGAGCTTCAGGTTCAAGGAGTAGTGTTCAAGGAGACTATTCACATATACAGTATAATACTATTCACGTATACGGTATAGTATTATTCATATATACAGTACTATTCATGTATATTATATTATTCAACTATATTATTCACGTATATGATAATATTTATGATGAAATAGTAAAAAGAAGGTTCGAGTGATAAGCTGATCATCATCATAAACATGGCAGGAAAGTTCGAAATTGAGAAGTTCAACATGAGTAACTTTTCCCTATGGAAACTTAAAATAAAAGCAATCTTGAGAAAAGACAATTGCATGACGGCAATTGGAGAGAGACCAAATGGAATAACTTATGAAAACGCTATAGGAAACTTACATCTAGCCTTAGCAGATTCTGTGTTATCCAGCGTTACAGATAAGAGGACTGGGAAAGAGATTTGAAGTGCACTTACCAAATTATACGAGGTCAAGTCACTACACAATAAGATCTTCTTAAGATGAGACTTTACACTCTTCGAATGAGTGAGTCCACATCCATGACAAATCACATCAACAACTTGAATACACTATTTTCCAAACTCACTGTGTTGGATTATAATATATCAACAAATGAACGTGCAGAGATTCTACTTCAAAATATGTCTGATTTGTATGATCAACTTATCATTAATTTGACAAGTAATATTATCACTGGTAATCCAGTCTTTGCCGAAGTTACAGCTGCTGCTCTGGAAGAATAGTCTAGGCTCAAAAATAAGGAAGACATATCATCTAGTTCGCAACAAGTGAAAGCATTGGCGATGACAAGAGGGAGATCAATGGTTCGTGGCTCAAGTGGAAGTCAAAACCATGGCAGATTGAAATCAAAAAGTAAGAAGAATATTAAATGCTACAACTGTGGCAAGAAATAGCACGTCAAGAAAGATTGTTGGAATCTGAAGAATGGTACATAAAAAGCTCATGTTACAATAAAATCTCAGGAATGTGTTGCAAGTACTTTTGAAGAAGAATGCACATTTTACAATGAATTAACAATGGTGTCCAATGATAGTAGAAAACAACTAAGTGATGTATGGTTGGTTGATTCTGCAGCAACATGGCACATGACCTCTGGGAGAGAATGGTTCTGTCATTATGAACCTATCTCTGAAGGATCGGTTTTTCTAGGCAATGATCATGCCTTGAAAATTGTTGGGATTGGAGCCATCAAAATAAAGATGTATGATGGTACTATTCGTACTGTACAAAATGTTCGACATGTTATGGAATGAAGAAACATCTTATGTCGGTTAGAAAGTTAGACGACCTCGGATACAATACCGTTGTTGAAAATGAGGTAATAAAAATGGTGAAGGGAGCACTTACAGTCTTGAAAGCTGAAAAGATCTCAACAAACTTGTATATGCTCTTGGGAGACTCGATTTAGGAAGCAACCGCATCAGTAGCATCACTGAATTCTGGAGAAGAAGATTCTATGTTGTGGCTCCAGAAACTATGCCACATGTCAGAATAAGGAATGGAGATTTTCATCAATCAAAAGCTACTCACAAGTTTGAAAGCAGTTAATGTTGGGGCAGGTGTGGAACCCCTAGGGTCGGATCGGTGCCCCGCGCAGCAGAAATGAGTCTAACCCATGGATATCAAAGATAGGTATATTTTAAAATATTTTTATGTAAAACTACATTCCGATACGAGTTCGTTGGAAAAAATACGGACCCAATCGGAGTCCGGAAGCTCCGGAACGGAGAAAAATAAATTTTAGTATGAATAAGGTCTGAGAGTCGAGTCGCGACGCAAGTGGATTTGTGCCGCGACGCAACCCAAAATACTGAGAGCATGTTTCTAAAAAACGACGACGCGTCACGACGCAAAAGGGTTTGTGTCGCGACGCAAAAGGGTTTGTGTCGCGACGCAGATCAGACAATGGGTGAGTTTTCATTTCAAAATATTACTAAACACTTCCAATTTTCTCCCAATACTTCAAATACACTTAAAATCCATTTTAATTTCATAACCACCATCAACACTTATTTGACAACTAGCATACATGTATTCTAAATACTTATATGCATTTGTTCAAATCTAATTACGAACCATTTTAGAATCCCAATTAGAAATGTCTCATGAACAATTCTAGTTCACCTAAAGATGGTCAAGTAAATCTAGAATGGTAGCCATAGCTCTAAGCTTTAATCGAGATTTCCAAACTCTTATTAATTGTTTCATGTCCAACATGAACATCTTTGACCTAATACATAAGCATGTTGTGTTTATACTTCTAAAGTATCCTAACACAATTGATTAGCCTTATTTCAACATTAATCTATGTGATCATGCATCTAATACACAAATAAACATACCTTAGGAGAATATCAAATATTACCTAGTAAGTTTGATGCAAGATCCAATCTATTTCTCCTTTGTTGAAATTGTTGGAGAACCTCCAAGGTGTGCAAGCTTGACTTCAAGATCCAATCTTGATTTCCAATGCTAGCAAGCTTCACTTCAAGTTCTAATCTTGATTTCTCCTTAATGAAATATTTTAGAGACCTCACAAGCTTCTCTAAACACTTCTCTAACTTAGGCTAATCTCTCAAGAATTACTTGTGTATAGCTTACTTAAGTTTTTGCTTATGCTTGTACTTGTTATTTTTCTTGTAATTAAAACCTTCATTAAGCTTACTATTTATAGCAAAACTTAGGTAATTTTTAATTAATAACAGTTGTAATCAACTTTTAAGTGGGCTTAATCTAATTTGAACAAATATTTATAATTAGGTGTGACTAATCTTCATGGTCTCCCACTTTAATTTAATCCAATTAAATCAAGCCAATGATTAGGAAATGGATTAGTTAAATATTTGCCACCTTGATTTAATCCAATTAAATCAAGCCAAAACCACCTATTATTACATACTTATAATTACCATAATATCCTGAAATGGAAGAGATAATTATAATTTTACAATTAAGCCCTTGTGTAATTATTGATTTAATCCAATTAATCCAATTAGGTCAAAGTAAATAATCAATTTTATCCAATAACACTTGATTATCTTAGTTGATAATTATAATATCGAATATTATCTTTTATCAAAATTAACCGGCTACCCAAGTGCTCAACGAGTACACTTCATATTGGGACTCTCTAAGTACAACTGATGCGATCCACCATAGGTGATCGACTTTGGCCAAAGTCTTAAGAACGTGACTTACTCACATGGATACCTAAACCTTTTTATGGTACACATACGGGTCGACAGATCCTATCTTGATACGTACTTGACTAACGAGTATATCAGTCCACACTCAACGAACATCTAGAGGTCAGACCATGAAAAGATTCTGACATACATGACATCAAAGTGTGAAGGATCTCACAAAAATCAATGATATCCTATAGTCAAAGGATTACATATGCTACTCGACTCGAGGAGATTCCTATTGACGGTGGTGTGTACATCCAACTATTAGGAATCACATGTGAGTCATTCAGTATTTACTCCAACGAATACTCACATGTCTATATGAGTTTCCAAAACTCATGGTACATCGTGTGAAACCATTGGAACTCCAATTCCAATATATGACATGTGCTAGTCTTCTAGGTTATAGGAATTCGACCGTATTCCAAAACCAACGACTATGAATATTTACTTTAAGAATAGTTTACACCCAGTGTCAAAACTATTCTAAGGTTGATGTCATTCTTAGCATATCTATACATCAATCTAATACACATAATGACAATACCATTAATGAGGTATGAAATAAAAAATGTAGTTATTTTATTAATAAATAATAAAATATACAATTCGGATTGGCACTCCAAGCACCAACTCCATCAGTTAGTTTACCGTTTTGTGAGCATTGTGTTACAAATAAACAAAACAGATTAAAATTCAACAAGTCAAGTGCCCAGAGTAAAACCATTTTAGAATTGATTCACTTTGATGTGTGGGAAACACCGGTTCAATCTCTGGGGAAAGTAAAATATTTTGTATCATTTATTGACGACTTTTCTAGAAGATGTTGGGTGTACCCGATCAAAAACAAGTCCAATGTGATGCCAATTTTTAAAAATTTCAAAGCACAAATTGAAGTTGTGCTCAGAACAGCTAGTCTACCAAAAAGCTTTTGGGCAGAAGCAGTTCATACAACATGTTATGTTGTAAATATATCTCCATCAACTGCCAGTTCATACAACATGTTATGTTGTAAATAGATCTCCATCAACTGCCAATGATTTGAAGACACCAATGGAGATATGAAGCTGAAAACCAGCTGATTACTCATCTCTTCATATTTTTGGTTGTCATGTATACGTGATGTACAACGCTAAAAAAAGAACAAAACTAGATCCAAAATCTAGAAAATGTATTTTCTTAGGTTATGCTAATGAAGTGAAGGGGTATCGCTTGTGGGATCCCATTACCCATAAAATTATCATCAAGAGAGATGTGATATTTGTATAAGATCAATTGCAGAAAGAAGGAAATGATAGCACTTCAAAATAAAGTACATAGACTACAAAAATACTGGTAGAAAATAATCCAAAACGAGAAAATTCAGATTCTTCTGAAACAGTACCAGAGCATGAGGTACCAGAACCAATTGAGTTTGAAGCTTCTGAAATCCGTCGATCAACTCGAGAGAGAAGACCTCTAGGTTGGCACTCAGAGTAAGTTACGAAGAGTAACATTGCATATTATCTTCTAACAGATGATTGAGAGCCATCAGCTTTCCATGAAGCTACAAATGACGTAAATGTATTTTTGTGGATGGCAGCAATGCAAGAAGAAATAGAAGCTTTGCACAAAAATAACACATTGGATCTAGTATCATTACCACGTGGAAGAAAAACCATTGGTAATAAATGGGTCTACAAGATCAAGCGAGATAGCAATGATCAATTGGAACGGTATCATTCACGATTGGTGGTGAAAGGATATGCTCAGAAAGAATGGATTGATTTCAACGATATATTTTCTTCGGTGGTTCGACTTACAACAGTCAGAGTAGTCATGGCTATGTGTGCTAATTTTGACATACATCTGGAATAGTTGGATGTGAAAACTGTATTTCTTCATGGAGAACTTGAAGAAGAAAATTATATGCTCCAACCAGAAGGTTTTGCTGAACTAGGCAAGGAGAACTTGGTTTGCAGGTTGAACAAATCTCTATATGGTCTCAAACATGCGCTGAGATGCTCATATAAGAGATTTGATTCATTCATTATTTGTCTTGGGTGCAAGTAGGGATGGCAGTTGGTGGGGTTTGGTACGGGTTTTCCATTACCAAACTCGCACTCGCATATGTAAATAAATTATCAAACTCGTACCATACCCGCTGCGGATTTTAATTTTTATTACCAATCATGCACCCGCATATAAAATAAATTATCAAACTTGCACTGGTACCCAACAGATTTTTTATGGGTTTTTTAAAATATTGAATTGTCTTGTGCTCTTAATAATATAATCTTTTTAATTAAACATTGATATTTTTTTCATATCATACAAAAAAGAAAGTATTTGACAGTTTACAAATTATGATACATAAATAAAAGTTTAAAATATTTATAACATAATATCAAATTCATACCATCACAATTACATTCATGAATCACTAGTTGAATATCCTTCATTATGTTAAATTCATATCATCAAAGTTGTTGAACCATGAGCAGAATCAATTTAAAAATATTAAGAGAGAGAATTCAAAAATTGTAAGTTAGTGAGTCCTTTTATATGAGGGATTTTTTTTATCCTAAAAATATAAAATAAAAAAATAAAGCTTGCGGGTATCCGCTGGTTTTGCTTAATTACCAAACCCGCACCAAACATGCATCAATTTTTTTTTTTAAATTACCAAACCAGCACCAAATCCGCTTAAATATTTACCAAATTCTACCCATTGCCGGCGAATTTTTACGGGTTTGCGGGTTTGTGGGCGAAATTGTCATCCCTAGGTACAACAGACTTAGTTCAAACCATTGTACATATTACAAGAGGTTTGGAAATAATGACTTTATTATTTTACTGTTGTATATGGACGACATGTTAGTAGCAGACCCTAACAAAGATCAAGTCTTAGAATTAAAGGCACAATTAGCTAAGAAGTTTGACTTGAAGCCAGCAAACAAGATTCTAGGGATTAAAAAAAAACCGAGACAGAAGTAAATCTTAGGCGGTTTGACATGGAAGATTGTAAACCGATTTCTACCCCGCTTCCTGTTAATTTCAAGTTATTCTCTTTTATGTGTCCTAGCAATGAAGCTCAGAGGACTGAGATGTCTCGAGTGCCTTATACATCAGTAATGAGAAGCTTAATATACGCCATGATTTGTACAAGACCGGACATTGCATAAGTAGTGGGAGCAGTTAGTCGTTTTATGGAAAATCCTGGTAGAGAGCATTAAAATGCTGTTAAGAGGATCCTTAGATATATCAAAAAAACCTCAAATGTTGTATTATATTATGAAGGAACATAATTAGTTTTTTTTGGGAAGCGGTCGCGAGTGCGCAGCGGAAAATCAAAATTATTATGCCGCTTTTCCTTTGCCCAAGACCCATTTGTTTTGATTATTCTACAAGCATAGGCATGTTACTATATATTCTAAGCATAAAACTCATAAAACATGCAAAGAACATAAACCTAAACATGCTAACTATCATAAGAACTCTAATTAAAATAAAGAAAGAAAAAGACTTACTTGAACCGAAGACTCCTCCAGTCCTCCCTCCAATCTACAAGCTTTTCTCGAACTCAACAAGCTCTTACACGTTCCAAAGAGCCACCCAAGTGTGTGGCCTCCAAAGATGCACACACCAAAGCCAAAACTCAACGGCAAGACTATGCCTTGAGTGCACGGGTATTTTACCTTTGGTGCTAGCCTAGACAAATACCTCAAAACTCTTAACTCGAGGTTCCTCTAGTCAATTAGACTTAATGATCCTCAAAATCAGTGGCTTACTCTTAAACCTTAGAGTTGCTCACTTATATAAACCCAAGATATGAAAGGTTTTTTTGGTGTAGCAAATTTGTAAAGAATTCCTTGGGTTTATATAGTGCTCCAAAGACAACAAAATCAATTAAGAATCCGATATGGGATAAAAGCTAATTTAATCTTAGAAATGAGAAGGAAAGATATATATATATAATATATATATACTCATTCTATATGCGATTAACATATGATACGGTCCATCGCCTCACTGTATCCCCATATATTGACCTAGGGTACGGAAAGTGTCTACCCATATGTTCAAAGGTATGATGTTGATAGTGTCATGAATCGTGCTAACCCAAGAATCTCACATGATTCTTCCACTGTGGCCACAGTCTCAAGCACTGATCACACATATCAACCCGCAAACTAGAATACTACTCCTATAAGAAAATATTATCCGAGAGAGTGGCGATTCTCTGTTGTATCTTTACAAACTTCATGTGTTTCAACAAATGACCCAATCATACCCTTATGATCGGATCTTTTGAACTGGGGAAGGAGAATGTCAAAGTTATTTGATCCACACATAAGATTGTAAAGACCTCAAGTCTAAGGAATAGTTATATAATCGATACATGAAAGTTCTTACAAACACATGGGATAAACACTCCATATGAAAACTTTCGGTTGTCAGTTCGATGGACACGAGCAACTCATGCATCCATGTGATACACCAATCGAACAGATCTCCGCTAGTAGCCTATGAGATCGGCTACCCCACTTAAGGGCGGATCATATCATCATGCTAGTCTCTCCGCTTTGTGAACGCCCAGATTATTCACAAAACTATGACTAGGAACATTTAAGAGTAATGATTCTCATAAGGCGTGGAAGCCATCGTCTTATTACTCCAATGGCTTTATTACAGTGTTGATGATTCATATAAGTTATGTAAGACACGTATAATAAAGATTGCCATTTTATTAATTAATGAAAATATTACAAATACATGTACATATAGCCCATCCACAAGTTTGGTATAAGACATATCCCTAACAATCTCCCACTTGCACTATAGCCAACTAGTATGAATCTGGACACCATACTCTCGGGTTTGCCTATCATACTTTTGTTGAGTCAGCCCTTTAGTCAGAGAATCTGCAAGATTATCTTATGTGGGTATTTTCTCTATAATAACTTCTTTTCTGTCAACAATCTCCCTGATGAGATGAAATCACCTGAGTACGTGCTTGGATTTCTGGTGGGACCTTGGTTCCTTTGATTGAGCAATGGCGCCCGTGTTGTCACAGTACTTCGTGACGCCATTCTTTATCGCGGGAAGCACTTCCAGCTCCGTGATGAACTTCTTTATCTAGAATGCTTCTTTAGCTGCCTCAGATGCTGCAATATACTCGACTTCAGTGGTGGAGTCCATTGTAGTTGACTGCTTTGAGCTTTTCCAACTGACAGCACCGCCATTCAAAGTAAACAGATATCCTGTTTACGATCTGCTGTCATCTCTATCGGTCTAAAAGCTCGCATCACAGTAACCAATGACTTTCATCTCAGAACAATCTCCGTATGTCAAAAACACATCCTTAGTTCTTCTCAGATACTTGAGGATTGTTTTGACAGCTGCCCAGTGTTGCTCACCAGGATTTGCCCGATACCTGCTTGTTATGCTAAAAGCATAAGAGACATCAGGTCTTGTACATAGCATGGCGTACATGATCGATCCTATTGCTGAAGCTTAATGGATCCTACTAATACGCTCTCTATCTGAATGAGTATGTGGACATTGCTCCTTAGATAATTTGATTCCATGATAAGTAGGTAAATTACCTCTTTTGGAATCTTCCATTTTGAACCTTTTCAAAATTTTATCTATGTACGTAGATTGAGAAAGTCTTAACAACCTCTTAGATCTATTACGGTAGATCTTAATGTCGAGGATGTAGGATGCTTCTCCCAAATCTTCATGGAGAAATTCTGAGATAACCATTGCTTGGTGGCTTGCATCATGGGAATATCATTCCCGATGATTAATATGTCATCGACATATAATACAAGAAAAATAACACAGCATCCCACTACTTTCCCTGTAAACACAAGGCTCGTCTACATTTTTGATGAAGTCAATTCTTTTATTGTCTCATCAAATCGTATATTCCAACTTCTGGAGGCTTGCTTGAGTCCATAAATGGATCGTTTAAGCTTGCATACTTTATTATGATCATCCTTAGATGCAAACCCCTCAGGTTGTGTCATATAGACTTCCTCTACGGGGTTCCCATTAAGGAAAGTTGTTTTGACATTCATATGCCAAATCTCATAATCAAAGTGTGCAACTAATGCCAGTAAAATTTGAATGGACTTTATCATTGCAACATGTGAGAAGGTTTCATCATAGTCAATTCCTTGGATTTGTCTATAACCTTTCGCCACTAACCTAGCCTTATAGGTTTGGATGTTGCCTTCTGCATCAGTTTTACGCTTGTAAATCCACTTGCAGCCTATAGGTTTTATCCCTTCATGTGTATCCACCAAGTCTCAGACTTGATTCTGATACATAGAGTCTATTTCGGATTTCATGGCCTTAAGCCACTTGACTGAATCAATGTCATGCATTGCTTCGTCATAACTGATGGGATCGTCATTATCAATGACCTAATCATGTTCCCCATCAATATGGAAACCATATCTTTCAGGCTCATATCTTTCCCTACCAGACCTTCTGAGTTCATAACCTTGTGGTTGTTCCGTCACTGCCATTTTGAGGGGCCTGGGGTTTAGTTCTATGTTAGTTTGTTCTTCTCGTACCTCATCGAGGTCAAGTCTACTCCCACTATATTTCTTGATAAGGAATTCATTCTCTAGAAATTTAGCATTTCGTGAGACAAATGTTCTTTTTCATTTGGGACGTAGAACACGTATGCTCTTGAGTTCAAGGCATATCCTACAACTTACATTTAACTGCCCTATCATCCAATTTGTTAGTTTGTGTGAGCTTGACATATGCACACATCCTCAAACTCTTAGATAACTAAGACTATGACATTTCCCAGACCATAACTCATATGGTGTTTGACTAACAGTCTTGGAAGGAACTTGGTTTAGTAGTAGTAGGGTTGCAGTTTCTAAAGCAATACCCCAAAATGAAAGAGGTAGATCCGTTTCTGGCATCATTGATCGGACCATATCTAATAATGTCCGATTTCTCCTTTCGGAGACCTCATTATGCTGTGGAGTTCCCGGAGGAGTCCACTGTGAAACAATGCCATTTTCTCTCAAGTAATCTTGAAATTCGTTGCTTAAGTATTCACCACCCAGTCAGACCTTAGTGACTTAATACTTTTATTATGCTGGTTTTCTACTTCAGCCTTGAAGTCTTTGAATTTCTCAAAGGCTTCAGATTTGTACCGCATAAGGTACACATACCCATATCGCGAATGATCATCGATAAAGGTAATGAAGTAGGAGAATCCACCTCTAGCGGTGACTGACATTGGTCCACATACATCAGAGTGTATAAGTTCTAATCTCTCCGTTGCACGCTGTCATTTACTTTTGAATGGTAATTTGGTCATTTTACCAAGTAAACAAGACTCATAAGTTCCATAAGGTTTATATTTGAAGGGTTTGAAATACTCATCCTTATGTAGCTTAGTTAATCTTGTTTCATTGATATGACCTAAGCGACTGTGCCATAGAAGTGATTCATTGAGATTATTCGAGTTAACGGTGTATATATTAGAGGTTGAACATTCTTTGTTAGTTTGTAAGACATAGATACCATTATTCAAAATACCATCTCTATATTTTATTTTATTGAAATAAATAGAACATTCATTACAACTTATTAGGCATGAAAAGCCTTTATTACATAAAGAAGAAATTGAAATGATATTCTTTACTAGAGAAGGTACATAAACACAATCTTCTAAGTCTAAAACTAAACCATTCGGCAAAACTAATGAATAAGTCCCCACACACAATGCAGCCAGTTTTTCTCCATTACCCATGCGTAAGTCAAACTCCCCATGACGGAGTCCCTTACTGTTTCTCAGGCCCTGCACATTGTTACACACGTGAGTCCCACAACCGGTGTCAAGCACCCAAGTAGAAGGTTCAGAGTTTTGAGAATATAGTTCAATCATATACAACATACCTGAAGCATTGGGCTTCATGGCCTCTTGGGCTTCCCTAGCTTCCTTGAATTTCAAGGATCTGCAGTCTTTCTTCTAATGACCATTCTTTCCAAAAAAGAAACATTTCCCTTTTCCCTTTTTCTTCTCCACCTTACCATTGGGCTTTAGGTGATCTGGAGCCTTGGCCTTGCCCTTATTTTTCTTTGGGCTCGTGGCTTCATGTCCGTACCCGTAAGCATGACGGAGGTTTTAAGCTCTGGTTTCAAGTCATTCTCTGTTTGCTTTATCAGATTGTGCAATTCTGCTAAAGTAACCTCTTTATCAGACAGATGAAACTGCATAATAAAGTTAGAGAATTCTTTTGGTAAGGATTGAAGAATTAGATCGTGACCTATCTCATGATCCATGAAGAATCTGAGGTTGGCCAATTTTTCAATGTGGCCAATCATCTTAAGCACATGTCCACTAACAGATCCTTCCTTATACCTTGTTTGGAATAAGGCACATGACACTTGGAATCTCACAGTATGAACGAAAGTTGCATACAACTCCTTCAAGTGAAAGATGATGGTTTGAGCATCCATATCTTCGTGAGCTTTCTGAAGTTCGTCCGACATAGAGCCAAGCATTATGAAAACTGCTTGCTCATCATCATCGACGTGTTTCTTCCAAGCATCAAATCTATCTTGGTCAGCATCTTCTGCGGGTTCAGGGGAAATAGTCTTTCAAGAACATAGAAAATCTTTTCTTGTCGTAAGATAATTTAAAGGTTTCTAAAACAATCATTGTAGTTTTCCCCTTTGAGCTTATGCTCATCAAGGATGGAACGAAGTGATACTCTGTTTGCCATTTGAATGTTTGTGAAATATTTTAACCCACCTGTTAAGAGAAAATATTAAAATTAGGAATATGTTTTCATTAATATTTCATAATAACATGGGCTTTTAATATTATGAAGTTGCTCCCACTCAATTGTTTTAAAATTTTAAGCAAATCGCATCAACCCCAAATGATAGATTTCTTGTGGGCAAGGATCCCTATCATCATTTCATAACTCCGACTAGAGTCGGTCGTTATAAAATACGATAATTAGGTAGGTTCCCAACCAATTTATGATATAAATCATAAATTCTTTGATCATTGGGTTGGGCAATCAAACATGTCATAGCTTATGCTAGTTCTTGTGGACACCCAATCTTTGCCACTAAGTTATAAGACCACGCCTAAGGGTCGCTGCGTCTTATGACTCAGAAAAGTCAAACCATTGTCAATAGTACGATTTAGGGACAAATTGGTATTGGTCAGTCTGGTAAAGCCTAGTCCTGCCAATACGGTTTAAGCCATTTGGGTCTATACTTTACAATGGGAGGCAAATTTTAGACTTAAATTATTATTGAGGATTTTAGCAAGTTTAAGTGAATAACTTTCAAATGGATTCCTCCATTGAAAATTTCCCAGAGGGAGGGTGGAGCGAACTCTCTTAAATATCCTTACCTCTTAGGCTCTTATTGCCTTGGTGACAGGAATAAACAATAGATCCTTCAAATTAGTCCAACACTTTAAATATTCTTTAAGGTAAGCTTTGAGTAAATGATTATCTAGATGTCTTCACAACTTTTCCTTTTGGCTATAAAAAGGTAGTGAGTGAAGGAAGACACCAAATCATTATCTAACTCTAGTAATACCTTTGGTTAACTTAACTTTAGTTTGGAAAGTTTTATTAACTCATTGGTCCCAACCCACTTGTATATTTATAATGTCTTTTATTATAAACAAGTGATTTATATTTATTAGCCTTAAAGGTAATAAATCTCTAAGTTCATCATGGAATAATTAATTAGCTAAGGGATAAGCAATACACTCTCTATTTCTTAGAAAGTTTCTAGATGCTTGCACCCTAAAATAATCATGCCAATTCTAATCATACATAGAATCATCAAGCATATGAGTTTTAATATGTTGGAATTATTTTAGGCATTAAATAACTTTGATTAATATTTAATTATGATATTGCATTTTATTTTATTCAAATAAATTTACTATTCACATTTTTTCTGCAGACACATGAACTTTAAATGCAATTTCATAATTCAAATCTTAACCAAATCATGCAAAACTTGTACCTAAAATTAAGTTCAGGGTGTTAGCTTTCCAACGAGCTTTTAAACACCCAATTTCGAGTTCAAACGAGTGAGAACTAATCAAAACAAAAACGGCGCTCTGATACCACTGTTGGGAAGCGGCCGCGAACGCATCGGAAAATCAAAATTATTATGCTGCTTTCCCCTTTGCCCAAACCCATTTGTTTTGATTATTCTACAAGCCTAGGCATGTTACTATATATTCTAAGCATAAAACTTATAAAACATGCAAAGAACATAAACCTAAACATGTTAACTATCATAAGAACTCTAATTAAAATAAAGAAAGAAAAAGACTTACTTGAACCGAAGACCACTCCAGTAGTCCTCCTCCAATCTACAAGCTTTTCTTGAACTCAGCAAGCTCTTCCACGTTCCAAAGAGCCACCCAAGTGTGTGGCCTCCAAAGATGCACACACCAAAGCCAAAATCAACGGCAAGAAAGACTATGGCAAATACCTCAAAACTTTTAACTCGAGGTTCTTCTAGTCAATTAGACTTAAGGATCCTCGAAATAAGTGGCTTACTCTTAAAATTTAGAGTTGCTCACTTATATAAACCCAAGATATGAAAGGTTTTGGTGTGTAGCAAATTTGTAAAGAATTCTATGGGTTTATATAGTGCTCCAAAGACAACAAAATTAATTAAGAATCTGATTGGGATAAAAGCTAATTTAATCTTAGCCATTGGATCTTAATTTAGTGGTTTAATGAGATTATAAAACCATAATAAGAGTTTGGGCCGAATTTGAATTCAAAACATATAGTAAATTTTTTTTACTATTCATATGAATAGTAAATTTTTTTATTCCAATTCCCAAAGTGCCTCATCGTCATTCACCAATCCCTAAGCCACTATGGAACCTCATGAATGATCTGTTCAATAATTGAACCATTTATGAATAATTCATACTGCAATCATATATGCTGTTTTATTTGTACTGTGCACTGTTAACAATTGATTTCGACTTGTTTGTGTGTGACATTTTGGGTTCCCCTCAAGTTGGACATGAAATGAATCATGATAATTTAATCGAACATAAATTATCCTCCAATCAGATGGTCGTTCGATTTCAATGACCAAGTTGACATCTAGCAACATGCCAAGGCCCCAAAATGAGAAGGAAAGATATATATATATATATATACTCATTCTATATGCGATTAACATATGATACGGTCCATCGCCTCACTGTATCCCCATATATTGACCTAGGGTACGGAAAGTGTCTACCCATATGGTCAAATGTATGATGTTGATAGTGTCATGAATCGTGCTAACCCAAGAATCTCACATGATTCTTCCGATGTGGCCATAGTCTCAAGCACTGATCACACATATCAACCCGCGAACTGGAATACTACTCTTATAAGAAAATATTATCCGAGAGAGTGGCTATTCTCTGTTGTATCTTTACAAACTTCATGTGTTTCAACAAATGACCCAATCATACCCTTATGACCGGATCTTTTGAACCGGGGTAGGAGAATGTCAAAGTTATTTGATCCACACATAAGATTGTAAAGACCTCAAGTCTAAGGACTAGTCATATAATCGATACATGAAAGTTCTCACAGACACATGGGATAAACACTCCATATGAAAACTTCCGGCGGTCAGTTCGATGGACACGAGCAACTCATGCATCCATGTGATACACCAAGCGGACGGATCTCCGCTAGTAGCCTATGAGATCGGCTACCCCACTTAAGGGTGGATCATATCATCATGCTAGTCTCTCCGCTTTGTGAACGCCTAGATTATTCACAAAACTATGACTAGAAACATTTAAGAGTAATGATTCTCATAAGACGTGAAAGCCATCGTCTTATTACTCCAAGGGCTTTATTACAGTGTTGATGATTCATATAAGTTATGTAAGACACGTATAATAAAGATTTCCATTTTATTAATTAATGAAAATATTATAAATACATGTACATATAGCCCATCCACAAGTTAAGTATAGGGCATATCCCTAACAGTTTTAAGAGGCTACGTGGATTCAGATTTTTCAGGAGATCTTGATAAAAGAAAATCCACTACAGGTTATGTGTTTGTACTTGCATGAAGAGCAGTGAGTTGTGTATCCAAGTTACAGAATATTATGGTTTTGTCTATAACAGAAGCTGAATACATGGCAGCTACACAAGCTTGCAAGGATGCTATTTGGTTTCAAAGGTTATTAGAGGAGCTCGGACACAAAAAAAAGATTTCATTATTTGGTGACATTTATAGTGCTTTGTATATTGCAAAGAATCCAGCCTTTCATTCAAGAACGAAGCATATGGGGGTACAATATCACTTTGTTCGTGAAGTAGTGGAAGACGACATTGTGGATTTGTTAAAGGTACACACCAATGAGAACCTTGCAGATGTAACGACCAAGCCTATCAATACAAATAAGTTTGTATGGTGTAGATCCTCTTATGGTTTAGCAGAAACGTAAGCAGCTTGAAGACGACAAAGTAGAATGGATAGTGTTGATTGGTTCTCAATCAAGTTTCCAAGTGGGAGAATTGTTAATCATTGACCATTTCGGTGCAATGATGGAAAATAAATAAATTAAAATATGTGGTGGGTCCCACATGTAAAAAAAATAAATAATAAAAAATTAAATTCACTATTTACACCGTGAATCCAATGTCTATAAATAGATGCTTCATTTCATTATTTTCTCAATCTCATTCTCAACCAAATCCTTTGTATTCTAATAGAGAAAATATAGTTTCTTCTAAAGAGTTTGTGAGAGAGTTGCAGTTCTCATATTCTAAGAGAGTGTGAGATTATTTACTCATTGTGTTAGAGAGAGGTTGTAAAATTCTTTCTACTGTAGTGAAATCCTTCTACTTTTGCCCGTGGATATTTCCCTCACATTGAGGGTTTTACCACGTTAAATTTGTGTCTCATTGCTTTATTTTATTGTTAAGATTTATGGTAGACTAAGTCTCCTAATTATTATTGTACTGTTATATGGTAGACAAAACCTTATAAACTGGTAATTATTCTCAATTTCACTATACTTGCGTGCCAACTTCAGCCTACGATTCCCTAACAATAATAATGTGAATAACAACCGGTAGATATCTATATATTTAAAAAAAAAATTAATTATTTTAACATATATATCGAGATATTATTGAATTATTACATGAAGACTAATTACTATGGTATCCAAGGGTATCAAATACCTTTGGATACAAACATGCTATTTTTTGTATTGAACATACAACTTAAACCATTAACATGCAAACTCTTCCAATAAACATGCAACTAATTTCATGTTTTAAAAAGTTTCATGTTTATTGACAGAGTTTGCATGTTTAATAGTTTAAGTTGCATGTTTAATGCTAAAAATTGTATGTTTGAACCAATGATATGAAATATCATTCTGGGTACTGTAGATGGGCCCTTACATGAATAACATGACACCATCTAATAGAATATTTCTTTTTTGAGTCCTACATCGTAGTTATTTGTTAAGTTATTATATACATGACATCTGTATAATATTATGTATATATAGACTTGGTTCACTGACTGACGTGGCAGTTTAGAGACAGATTTAATGCTTTTGACATACGTGTCCATGAGGGGAATCCACAAAATCTTAAATTCGACTTAAAATTAGGGTATTTAAATTTAGAAAAATTTTAATTTTTAATATATAATATAATTTATATTTATACATAAAAATCACATTTTAAGAATTTATCTAAAATAATTCAAGACCATCCCGACTTTTGATGACAGATATAGTAGGCAAAATAAATATAGCTAATAACTTTCTTGGTATGTAAAAAAAGTGATAAGAAATTAAGAAGTTTTTCAATGCAAAATAATTATAGTTAATAGCTTTCTCGGTAGTAGATCTGGCCACGATTCTGATTCCAACCGGTTCCAGAATTGGAATTATTCGGTTCGTTTAGGGTTCGTCTCTAACCGAACCGAACGGAACCAGATGGTTCCAACGGTTCGAACCGGACCCGGTTCTATGGTTCAAAAAAATCAATTAATTTTTTTGGTAATTACTAAATTACCCTTAATAACATTAATAAAACGGCTAGTTTTAGGGATATTTTAGATATCAAAAAATTATCCAAAAATATATAAATATGAGTCATTTTTCATTTTTTCAACACACCAATTCTCAATTCTCTAAATTTCTACAATTCTCTCATTCTCAATTCTCTAATCTACAATTTCTCATTCTCAATTCTCTTTTTCTTTAATATTTTCTTAACAAAAAAATGGCAAGCTCATCTGATAACACCATGATGTGCCAACCCAATAGAGCGGCCCTAGTATCGGTACACGGAGAAGATAAGTTAAGTCTCGATCCTCATATATTTTCAAAATTCATTTTATTTAGTCGAGGCTGAAAATGAATGTTCAAGAGCAATATGCAACTATTATGGGGTATCATACAAATTTATTGGTGGCTATGACAATATGAACAAGCACTTGGATAGACATCATGATGCTTAAATTGGACTGGATACAACGCAAACTGAAATGGCCAGGTACACATCATCTAGTAGAGGTACGAGTTCTTTAGATTTAATTAAATATTTTGATGCTAAAAATAGAGAAGAATTTGCTAAATTTACTTGTATGACACATCTTTCTTTAAGTTTTTGGTGAAAAATTACTTTTACTAATTACGTTCAGAATGTTTTGAATCCTGCTGCTTGTAGAATGACTATAAATACAATAAAACATCAAAATTTTAAATTATATAAAGATGATAAAATTATTTTAAATGAAATATTTAAAGATATTAAATGTCGTCTTTCTATTTGTTCTGATATATGGAATGACCAATAGCAAACACACTCATACATGATCGACTTATTGCATTTAGAGTTTTTGATGAGCAACATACTGCACAAAATATTTATAGAATTATCAATGTAATTTTTTATGAATTTGGTTTATTAGGTAAAATTTTAACAATTGATTTTGACAATACATTTGTAAATACTGTATCAATTAGATATTTAAAAGAAATATGCCAATAAAATTTGGGGGGTCGATTTTTTCATGTTCGTTGCACATGTAATGTCCTTAATTTATGTGTTCAAGATGGTCTGACTTGTTTAGCACCTTTCATTGATCCTATTAAGATTGCATTTAATTGTATTTGATCATATTCTCAAGTTAGGAGAGAATGAGCCAAGTTTTGTAAATTAAATAGTGTTAAAGCGATAAAACTTTCACGAGATGTTCCAACACATTGGAATTCAACTTATTTTCTTTTATGTCAAGCTTTCCAATATAAAGATGTATTATGTAGTTTTTTTCTCAATATGTTCAACATATCACACTTTTTTTTTAGTAAATAGAATATTTGTGATTTTTTTTAGAAATTTTAAAAGTTTTTAATGATGCTACACATGTTTTTAGCGGAGTTTATTATCCTACAACACATTTATTTCTTGTTGAAAGTTTGAATATTGTTGGTACTCTATCTGAGCATGCTGAAAGTTTTGATCCTAATGATATTATTTTAATTGAAGTTATGAAACGAAAATGATTGAATTATTTTAAAGACATTACATTACTTTATCTAATTGTCACGATTTTTGATCATATATTTAAATTAGAAGGTTTCAATAGTGTCTTACAAGCTTATTATGAATATTTAAATCTAGATAATGAAATTAATATTACAAGAATAATAGATAGAATAAAAATTGATTTAATAAATTTATTTAATGATTATGTTAGTAGATATAACTTACAATCAATATGATAATCTAGTAGTAGCGAACCCGTAATAACTTTAAGACTTAGTGTAGGTTTTTTTTTTTTTTTTGGAAAATTACAACTGTTGAGAATTTAATTCTGTTAGAACTCCTAAAATTGACTTAGTATAGGTGATCGTTGGTTACTACAAAGATATAAAAAACATAGGGATAACCCGACTAACAACCCATAATTAGATAATTATTTATCTACCAATTTCGAGTTTCCTACTGAAATTTTACTGAGTAAAATTTTTCAAGTACTTGACTGGTAGAACTGATATCAAAATGTCTTTTCTATATTATCAATTATTACAAAAGAGGTGCTGACAACACTTCTTTCCACCGTTTCGATTGAGCAATCCTTCAGCTTAGAAGACAATATTTTAGAAGCGAGAAGGTCTTCATTACATCCAAGCACTTTAGAAGCAACAACATGTGTGGATGATTGGACCCGAGCTGATCTTAGGCAACAAAACGATGCACTCGATGACTTTGAAGATTTGTTCGATAATGCATCTGCAAGTGCAAGCGGAACGAGAGCTGAATGATCAACATACACTGATAATGATGATGATTGATCAGTAAATAATTGTAAATTGTAATTGGAAACTATCTTAAAAATGTAATAGAACTACGTGAGCTTTGATTCCTCTCACGCATGGAGGATACATAAACAACTTAAGTTTTTAAAAATTTAAGTTCAAACTCTTTAAATTTATTTTTAATTTAATATAATCTAAATTCAAATTTATAATTTTAAATAAATTTTTTAATCTCATTTTTTTAAAAATAAGGGAACCAGAACCGTTTGATTCGGTTCCGGTTTGGAACCGAACCAAACCGGTGGCCACCTCTACTCGGTAGTGTAGGTGGAAATGTGGTTGGTTTGGTAGATCGGAATGCAAAAGTCGTGTGTTTACTCCACTTGCCGTTATATTTTTTACAATAAAATTATAATATATCCAATTAAAATAAAGTTAAAATTTGGAAATATTTTTTAAAAAATATCATCTCCCAATTTTTTTAAGGTATAAAATGTCATTTTCATAACTAGTTTTTAAATGTAAAATATTCACAATTATTAATTTTTGAGTATAAAATGATCGACTGATTAAATCGGGATCCGGTCCAAGGTCTGGTCCGGTCCGGTGATTCCTTCAACTCGGGTAGGAGTTAAACAAGCCTCAGACCCGCTGAATTAATGATCTGGTCCGGGTTTAGCTGATTGAATGAGCCGATTTTTTATTTTTTATTAATAATTTAGGTTTTTATATTTTTATACAAAAAAAATATAGTTAATTAGTGACCCCAAATCGACCCCATTCAATCCGTGGTCTGACCTCGTACTCTTAATCATCTGTTAATCCCGAGTGGATGGATCGAACCCGATTTTAAATCACTGCCAAGACTTGATCTCATACTCATATTCCGCAATTTTTCGGTTGTCCTTCTAGTTAACAGTTTTTCCGTCTCTCAAATTATGTTTAAGTGCAAATAATAGTTACGTATTGTAGTTATCTACTTATCTTATAATTTTATTTGAGGCATATTTACCCATTTTAGGCAGCTAAAATAACTTATTTATTCATCTTATAGTTTTAAATTGGGTTGGATCATGATTTTTTTTATGGGCTTTTTGGTTCATTTCAAATGAATACAATAAATATTGGAATATAACATTTTTCTAGTATATCATTACAAACCTTAACATGTTATTATAAACATCGACATATTATTTTATTATGAAGTAGTGAAATGATAGTAACTTTTTTTATAGATCAATATGTGTGACTAACTAGTATAGTAAATTAGTGAAATCCATTTCATGGGACGGTTCAGTCACATTTGAGGCTTTAGGTCAGTTCTTTTAATTAAGCATTCTTTAAAAATTAAACTAAAATTATTTATTTAGAGTTGAGACATTTATATAGTTTGATGAAAATAAAAACCTATTTTCTTAACTTATTGATTGTTGCATTGAATAGAGAGGTGGAATTAATTATAATATTGAGGGTTTTTTTTTAGGAATTTTATTAGTTTATTCATGAAAAATAACTATTAATTAGAGAATTTAAAATGTTTCATATTCAACACAATATATTTAGTAGATAGTTTGTAATTAGGGTTAGTTTTGTTTATCTTTTCGAATAGAGCTTTTTCAAGTAGAACTTTTATTAGTAGAGTTTTTAGAAGTAAAGTTTTTGATATAAAAAATTGAAGTGTTTGGTTATGAATAAGAGTTATTATTAAAAATTATAAAATTACTTTATTAGATAAAAAATTTTAAATTGTGTTATGAAATAATGTTAAATTAAATGAAAGTATTATAGATAATTAATCATTTAAACAAGCTTTTTAAGCTCTACTCCCCAAAGTCTAAATTTTAGACTTTTCTAGTAGAGACAAAATAGTTTTTTTAATTTTCAAAAACTCTACTTAAAATGCAATCAAACACCATTTTTTTAAAAAAAAGCTTTTGAGATTAAAAAAGTCGTTTTATCTCTACTAAAAGTTATACCAACAGACACTTAGTCTACATGAATGTTGAGATTTTTAGAGATTTTAATAGTTGATTAAGAATCATCGATAAAAAAATCAATAAATAATTAGTTATACTTTAGGAATTTTTATTTTTTAAATATAAAATAATATTTTATCATAAAAATAAAATCTTCTTATCAAACGAGGTTGTTTGGATTTAGGTTTGAGAATGTATGATAAAATAAATAATGGTGTTTGAGAAGAAGCGTAAAGGGAAGATAAAGTTATTGAAAGTAATTTGATGAGTTCAAAACCCTCATTTTACCATATTATTCATAACACTCCAAATTTGAATATTTCTATGGTTTTGATGTTATTATTAATTTTTTTTATTAACTGTACATTTCAATATCTTTCAACCAAACACAATAATATTATTAAACTATTATTTTATCATATCATGCTCTCAAACATAACAAGATAAATTACTTTATTTTACCTGATATCACCTTATCATATTTTAATAAATCTCATTACACACAATTTAAATAAAAAGTAAGAGAAGAGTCACTCATGGACCGTTCATCATCTCATCCTAAAAATCAAAGGTTGGAGTATATACAAAATAAGTGTAATGAGTATACCAAGACACTTCAACTATTTAAGTATATAAGGTTAAAAATATAATAGATCGCATAAAATTTTACATTTTTTTTAAAACGTTAGAAATACAATCGTCAAATCACTCTTTCCGAACTTAAGGAGATCAATAAAAACCTTCAGTTGCCCCATACTCTTATAACAAATGCACTATATGGGCTCGAACTCAATATCTGACAATCAAATTTTAAGTCTTTTGTCATCAGACCACATCCATTGGGGGCAAACTCTTACATTTTACTACTTTTCAGTATATAAATTTCACAATTTACTATATATATATAATTAATAGAAATATAGTAAAACGTAAAATTTTATAAAAATATACCGTAATAATAAAATATTACAACTCAATAACTTTATTATTTCAATTAATGAAATAATAAAATAATAATAACCCTTTCTTATGAGAATCTAATGTAATCCCAAACCTTACCTTAACTGGACATTTGGGTATTTATTTACTAGTTAAGTTATATTTAGATTTTGTAATAAATTTGCTTTTAAAATTATTATAAATTATTTAAAAGTTGATTAATTTTAGAACTCATTGTTTAGATAAGAGTAATACTTTACACTCTTCAATAATATAGTTTATGTTATAAGTAACGTCTATATGCTTTTATAAGAAATGTATCATATGGATTCGAACCCAGAACGTGACAATTGAATCTTTAAGTCATTTGTTACCAAAAACACATCCCTTAAGAGATTTAGAAGTTACTTGAAAAAAAGAATTTTAAATATATGGCCATAATGTAGTCCTCAGAGTTGATTAGTTAGGCTCAATCCATTTTCTCAAATCTCCTATTAAATTATTTACTAGTCTTAAAAATTGATTGAAATGTCACAGTTTACCATATGGGTGTTCATAGGGTCGGGTCGACCCGCGACTCGACCAGACCCGGTCGGATTTATAATTTTAAAAATACAATTTCGAGTCATCTTCAACCCGATCCGAATTTCGGGTCGGGTCGCGGATTCAGAGGTATTTACATCGGGTCGACCCGACCTGACCTGATGTAAATGATATATATATATATATTAAAAAAAAATTAGGGCATTCAATTCACAAACACAAATCAGAAATCACTCTCCCCTCTTTATCCTTCTATTCTCGTTCTCGCATGCGGTGCTTCTTCCCCTACCTGAGTGCCTTCTGCCACTGCAAATCTCACAATTAGAGCTACTCATTTCTCTTGGACCCTTTCGCTCTGTCACTCATCTTCCTCTCCCGTCGCTCTCTCTTTCTCTCTCTTCGGTAAAATCACTCTCTCTCTAATTTTGTGTATTTTTTGATTAGTCAAATTAGGGTTTTGTATTTTTTATTTTGTGAATTAGGGTTTTCGGTTAATGGTTTGTAGTGATTTTTTTATACCAATCTGATGATGTGTGAATTAGCTGTGATATCTGGTTGAGCTGGGTGAAGCCGTGAAGGTAATGATGTGCGTCACCTGTATATGAGATTGTATTTTTTTTATTTTAAATCTATTTGGGTTTTAACTTGTTTTTTCCTGTTTATTTGTGATTTCTTCTTGCATTTTTCAGTAATATGTATTATATATGGCATGCTGATGTCATTTGTCCGGAAAACCACCCCCGAAATGTTTTCCCATAGCTTTTTTTTTTCCAAAATTCCAAAAGATTGTTGTTTTTCAGGTAGTTTCAGAAAAAAAATTTCAAGTTATAGATCGACTTGATCGATCTTGATTGTCTAAAAAATTGATGTGAAATGGCACATTGTGAATTTCCAAGAGATTGTTGTTTTCCATTACATTTTGGATTTATTGTTGTAGACTTTTACTGTTTTGATATGGTAAATGGCACACTGTGACTATCTTCTTGTAATATTACATGGTGAATGGAAACATTAAAAGACCCAATGATTGAGAAGGTTGAGAATTGTTCAAGTGAGGAAGAGCATAATGAAGCTACATACATAAATCTTTCAACAACTCCTACCCCAATGCCTACTTAAAGTAAGTCTCCTTTGCCTAAATAAAGAAAATTTACTAAGAATGTCAAGTCTAAGCCGCAACGTACTAATAATTTTGATTATTCTGTTTGAGGTCATTTTGAGAAGATTATTGTTGACGGTGCTCAAAAAGCTAAGTGTTATTATTGTGGAGGTGAATATATGGCAGATTCTCATTTCCATGGTACTAAAAATTTACGTACCCATATAGATGTGAGGTGTAAGAAATACCCCTATAGAGTTGTTGACCCTAAACAACAAACCTTGAAAATGAGAAAGTAGAAGATGGTAGAGGGGTGGGTAACCTAAAATCAGTTCATTTTACTATTGAAGAAGCAAGGGTTATGCTTGCTAGAATGGTAATAGTTGATGAGTTGGCATTTAAAACGGTGGAATGAGAGGGATTTAGGAATTATTCTCAATATTCGAATCCCCGAATGATAATTCCCTCTCGTATAACTGTTGCGAGGGATTGTTTGAAAATATATCAAAATGAAAAGATGAAATGAAATCTCTAATGAAGTCTCAACGTGCGTGTCTAACCACAAATACTTGGACTTCAATTCAAAATTTAAATTATATGTGTCTCACAACCCACATGATTGATGATGATTGGAAGTTTCAAAAGCGAATTTTAAAATTTTGTCAAGTGCCTAATCACACGGGGGAGACAATTGGTAAATTTATTGAAACATGCATGTTAGATTGGGGAATTGATAAAATTTTCACTATCACTGTTGATAATGCTAGTTCTAATGATGGTGCAATAAGGTATATAACACGGAGAACTAAATAATGGCCTTCCACTATTTTAGGCCATAAATTTCTTCACATGAGGTGTTGTGCACATATTGTTAACCTTATTGTAAAAGATGGCTTGCGAGAAAATAATGAAGTAATTGATAAAATAAGGAATGCGGTAAGATATGTGAGATCGTCCCCCGCTAGGAAGTTGAGTTTTAATAGTAGTGTTGAGCGGGAAAAAATTGAGTGTAAACGCCTTTTATATCTTGATGTGGAGACGAGGTGGAATTCTACCTACTTGATGTTGGAGGCGGCAAAGATTTTTGAGAAAACCTTTTATAGGTTAGAAGATGATGATCTCATATTTAGATTGTACTTTGATGGGGTTAAAATTAAAGGGCCTTCTAGGTCGGATGCTTGGAGTCAATGTACATACCTAGTGAAGTTTTTGCAAGTATTTTATGATGTTACTCTTTCATTTTCGGGTTCATTGCATGTGACTTCAAATAATTTTTTCCATGAATTTATACGGATTCAAACCATCTTACTTGAATATGCCAAAAGTGGTGATTTGATGTTAGAAAGAATGGCCATTGATATGAAAAAAATTTGACAAGTATTGGGAGAATCCTACAAAAGTGAATTGAGTGTTATTTGTTGGTATTATTCTTGATCCAATGTGTAAGATGAAATATGTCAAGTTCTTCCTTTCTCAAATTTATGATGTTTCTAAGGCTTTTGAAGTTGAGACTCGGGTACGAGATGCCTTGAATGATTTGTATAAATACTTTAAGGATGAGTCATCAGTGGGATATTCTAGTGGGGTGAGTGTGCTAACTACCAATGATATTGTTTCAGAGGATAAAGCTAGTTTTATTGTTGGAGAAGCTCGAAAATTTCTTAATTTTCAATTCAAAAAGTATTTGTTGGATGAATAAAGTGTGGAGACTCAATGCGACTTGATTAGATATTTGTCAGATGGGTGTAAAGAAGATTCAGAAATATTTCATTTGTTGAATTTGTAGAAAGTGAATTCTTCCAAATATCCAACTCTATCTAAGGTAGCAAAGACTGTTTTGGCTATTCTGATCTCTACAGTGGCTTCCGAGTCGGCTTTTAGCACAGTTGGTAGGGTAATTGATCCATTTATAAGTTCATTAGCTCCTGCGACGATGGAAGCTTTAATTTATACTCAAAATTGGTTGCGATCTATGCCGATTCAAATTGATCTTCGAGCTGCCATGGATGATGTTGAGAAATTTGAGGAAATTGCTTCAGGTATTGTTATTCTTAAGTTTATTGAAAATATTTAAGACTTAATTGGGTATTGTTATGTTATTACTGTAGAATATGGATTCTAATTATTTGGGTTGTTTCTTTATTTCATTGTTATTTTATTATTGTAGAATTAACGGGATCAAGTTCTACTTATACGATTGAGCCTAGGTTGCTTAATGATGATATGAACGATGGTGTTGATTCTGCTGATGAATTCATATAAGGTTTCTCTTACTTTTTATTAGGCATGGGCATTATCGAATTCGGATCGGATTGAACCGAATCCGAATTCGACCCGATCCGAAATTCGTGGAAATTTATGATTCGATCGGATCGGATCAGCTAATCGGACTCGATCCGATAATTATCGGATTGAATCGGATCAATCATATTCGATCCGATCCGAAATAGGCTTATTTCGGATCAGACCAATCTGATTCGGATTGGATCGGTCCGATCCGAAATCGGCCTATTTCGGATCGGACCGATCCGATCCGATTCGAATCAGACAGAATGTAGGTCCAGGATGAACAAAATATAACAATAACATTTAACAACATGACCACACAAACTGCCAGCATAATCTGGTTTTGACAGTACACACAACAATAACAAATGACAACAATACAACATGACCACAAGATGAAGAAAAATAAAATAGTAGTTACTAGTTAACAATACCACAAGATGTCAAGATCAACAAGTTACAAAACTACAAAAGCCAAAATTTTCACTAAACAGTAGTGACAGTACACACAACACAACCAATATGACCACAATATCAATCCACAATACTATCCAGTATCCCCACCCCAGTGTCCTTCCACTTCCAGCACGGCAGCAGCACAACAACATCAAGCCTGCAAAAGATGGAAATTAATAAACAATGTTTCTGAAATATAAAATATAAGTATAACACCACTTCATAATTCATATCGTACTCAAAATCAAAGAAAAACATAACTTTGTCAAAATTGTACCTTCAAAGATAATTCGCCTCAAACTCTGTTGCCAACGACATGATTCGGTGATTGTGATTCAGATTGTAACTTGTGTCTTGTGATATTCTTCAAATAAAATAAAATAAAAAAAAATATTCACAGTTAGTAAGTTTGCATTTAATGGTATTCATTATAACAATTAAAAAACTAATTAAGTAATTAATAATTTTGTTTTTACCTTCCTCAAGTTTTTCGTAGTACTCTGCCTCCAATAACATTGCTTCCACTTCATTGGTTTTGTCAATTGTAAGTCTATTCCGTATCCAATTTTGAGTGCATATTAGAGCCTCGACCATAACGGGAGTTAATGAGCTACGAAAACTGTCAAGAACACGACCGCCCGTACTAAATGCCGATTCAGATGCCACAGTCGATACCGGCATTGCAAAAATATCACGAGCAATCCTAGCCAAAATTGGATACTTACCGGTATTTATTTTCCACCACATCAGAACACTAAAGTTAGGGTCACGACTAATCTCATAGGGTTCCATTAAATACATTTCAACCTCAGTACTATCCTCTTGATGCATTGCATGACTAGTCTGAAAAACTTGAAATGGATCATCAGGTTGCACGTTTGTATTGCGCTTACGGACTCTATCTTGTACTCGCGGTCTAACAAATGGCTGAGATTGTGTACTACAATGTCACTAGACCCCTCTCCACCAACACCAGTTACACCCCCAGCCCTTGATCCATCACTGTCAACAAACAACCCATTTGTGCCATACCAATCATTATACATATCGTATAATCTCTTCAATAAATCTCTAGAAGACTTTCTCATTTCCTCTATCTTCACATCATCATTATCAAAAAGTATACCAAAGCAAACAGAGGCAAATGTCATCTTCCGTCGTGGATCAAGAATAGTACTGATAATCAATAATTTATTGATTTTGGCAGTGGTCTCCCAATATTTATCAAACTTCATCTTCATAGATAATGCCATGTCATGCAAAAGAGGATGTTCATTACGCGCCAGGTTTTTCAAACTTGTATGAATCTTGCAAATCTCATTGTAGGTGAAACAAGATGTGACAGTGGATGAGGCACTGAACATATTCGTTGCATCATAAAAAATCTCCAAAAAATCAGCAAAGTATTGAGCTTTCTCCCAATCTATATCTGTAGAGGCCCAACCCTTTTGCTCCCATTTTCATCATCTCTAAAATATGGAGCATAGTGACCATCATCATCAATCATTCGATCAAAGGCCTTCTGAAAGTCTAATGCAGCATTCAACATTAAGTAGGTGGAATTCCACCTAGTAGGAACATCTAAGATGACACTGCCCTTGCTCTCAATCTTCTCACGTGCTACCGCCGATTTAAATGCTTCCAATCTTGATGGAGAAGATCTCACATACTTAACATCATTTCGAATTGCTATAATGATGTCATCCATTTGTTTCAAACCATCAGACACAACTAAGTTTAATATGTGAGCACAACACCGCATATGCACATACTCTCCATTAAGCACCAATGCATCTCCCCTCCACGTCCTCATCTTCCTCACCAACTGTTGGATGGCTACGGCATTGGCACTGGCGTTATCCACAGTTATAGTAAAAATTCTCTCAATACCCCAATGTTGTAAACAAGACTCTATTAACCTTCCGATAGTGTCTCTTTTGTGATTGTTAATTGGACAGAAGCTAAGGATTCGCCGATGCAACTGCCAATCATTGTCTATAAAATGTCCAATGATAACCATGTAATTAATATTTTGAATTGACGTCCATATGTCGGTGGTCAAACTAACTCTCTGATAAACCACAGATAAAATACTCTTCAACATCACTTTTTCATCAGCAAACAACTGTAGGATATCTCTCGTTATAGTCCTACGAGATGAGACATCAAAACGAGGGACGGAAACACTACAGAAATGTCGAAAACCCTCTTTCTCTATAAAGCTAAATGGTAGCTCGTCAACAATGATCATCTTCACAGCTGCTTTCTGACACGCTGCTTGATTAAAATGACCATCTCTCACAGAGAGATTTCCATTTGTGCCTCCCTCTTCACCAACCCCAACCAAAACACCTTGTGCTTCACAATAAGCCATATATGATTTGCATGCCTTCATATGCCTCTTCAAGTTGGTTGTTGACCGATCCTTCGAACTACAAGCATAAGTTTTCTGACAATACATACATTCAGCCCTATCTTGATTATCTTCACACATGCGGAAAACTTTCCACACTTCAGATCTTCTATTTCTTATTTTATTTGCTACTGATGTGATTGATGGCGATGAATCATGTTTTTTTGACAATGGCGGTCTCTCGGAGTTTGGGGGAACTTTTCTCTTCTGTTTCCTTGGTTCTCTTAATTGTGCATCAAATGAATCTGATTCCGACCCACCACTATAGGGTGAGCTTTCAAACCCACTCATCTACAACAAAAATAAAATAGACAATTAGAATGCATTAGTTTACATGTTGAATGCATTAGTTTACACTTTACATGTTGAATGCATTAGTTTACATGTTGACCGATCCTTCGAACTACAAGCATATTGAATGCATTAGTTTACTTTGAATGATAAACATATTAGTTTGAACATTAAGGACATGGGAAATTGTAATATACTAATATGGCATATAGAGTAATAGAGAGACATTAAGGACATGGTAGAACTCTTTAAAAAATGACAAGACTTACCTTCCCTTTGCCTTCTTCTGCGATGCAGATTGATCACCTTTCGCAAAATGGGCAAACAACTCTGTTTGCTGCAATAGATACTTCAATCGGCCCTTCCCCCTTTTGTTCTGTTCTACAATTAAACCAAAATTAATTAACTCGGCCTTTATTCTCATTGTTCAACAAACATTAACACAAAACTTAACCAATAGTACAACAGACACACCATATCGGAAACAATAATAAAGGCGTATTATAACAAGTTTAAATCATGCGTTGCATAAGGTAGATGCTGATCATTGATCAAGCAGAATAACACATCTAACACATCTAACACTGATATCTGTGGGAACACAGGATCTGGGCGACGCATGCTGTCCCAAGCTCGCGGCTTGGTCAGGAGTACGGAATAGCCACAGGGGACTAAACCGGAGAATAATGGAGTCGCCACCTGGTGTGAACCGGGAAAATGAGATTTAAGACCGCACTCACCCCTCGTAAGGGAATACCTCAAACCGTTGGGTTCGGAATGGTCTCTTACTTATGCCACTTGTAATGAAAGGATTTATATAATAATTTAATCAGGCTTAAGTAACACTTATTTCCAAGAGTATCATGCTTCTAAATTCATATGTAGAAAATAAAACTTACACTTAAATTTACATATGTTTCACATCTAATATTGTATGCTTGAAAGTACATCAAAGTAGCGACGAACATACAACTTTATTGGCATATTATATTCAAGAAAACACAAGCACACATACTAACCACACAAGCACACATGTGAGCACCTTCCCAAGTGGTACGTGGAATTGTATCCCAAGTACAGACCGTACTACCGTCCATTCGGAATCGGCTACGGAATTTATGTCTGGATTTCCATCCGATATACCACAAGAAATAATACTCAAATGTTATCATGACATAGGTATATGAATTGTAATATGTTAAACACATTGTACTCATACATGTGGGGAATGCAGATGAATGACACCAACACAATCTTGCGTAATACAGAGGGGCAATCAGGTTCATCATACGTAGGGATAGCTACTAGGAAAACTATGCATGAAATCTGGTGAAAATGGACTCAGTTCAGTGGGTGCGCGTTCGCGTAGCGTTTGAAAACGCGTTCGAACGGTAAACAGAAGGTTTGCGTTCGTATAGCATTCGAGAACGCGTTCGAACGGAACCAGACCTGATGCATGATAAGACTAAGAAAGTGCGTGCGCGTTCGCGTAGCATTCGAGAACGCGTTCGAACGGTAAACAGAAGGTTCGCGTTCGTGTAGCGTTCGAGAACACGTTCGAACGGAACCAGGCCTGATGCATGCAACACAAAGAATAAAGACAATAATGTCAAGCTCAGTATGTCCGATTGAACGTATCTTGCATTCAACCGAACACACATCAATCGGCGAGGCTAAGCATCGTGGTAAAAGGCTTTAACCCCTCCCCATCGGGGATCTTTCATTGCACTTACTAAGCCCATGCGCTCGATTGAATCATGCATACAAAGAATTTAAAAACAATACTGTCAAACTTAGTATGCCCGATTGAACGTATCTTGCATTCAACCGAACACACATCAACCGGCGCAGCAAAACATATTGGTAAAGGATTTTAACCCCTCCAAATAGGGGACCTTTCATCGCACTTACTAAGCCCATGCGCTCGATTGAATCATGCATAAATAAGCAACATGCAGAATTCAAGTGACGAAAAATAGATAAACCAAAGCAACACAAAACAAAAGAGGGTGCCACTTACTCAAGCGGTACGTGGAGTTGTATCCCGAGTACAGATCATACTACCGTCCATTTGGAATCGGCTATGAAATTTATGTCCGGGTTTCCATCCGATATACCGCGAGAGTTGACACATCTCTCATTTTATTCCAAAGCCACAACATACAACATCTCATAATTCATGCATATTTATCTACTCAAGGGCCACAACATGCATTTCAACATGACAATCATGCAAGCAATACTCAATAAATAATACAAATAAAACAGAAAACGAGTGTGGAAAATACCCTCAGGTCTAACCTTTTTGCCAACTTTCAGGCTTGCGTTTCACGGACGTCGGAAGGGTACAGCTCCTCAACTTCTCCGGTTCACTGGTTTAGCGTCCTAGCTCACTATTTTGCTGTTTTACTTGCTGTTCGGTCTCCGTTCTGCTGCTGTTCGGCCTCTGCTTTGCTGCTCACTGTTCAGGTCACTTGTTTTGACGTTTCAACGGACTGTTCCGAGTGTTTTTTTGGGGTTTTTAGTGTAGTCTTGTGTGATTATTTTAAGGATTATGAATGCAGTTTTTTATGTTACTGTTTTGAGGATTTTAGGGACTGTTTTAAGATGATTTGGCTGATGTTTTGGGGGTGTATTTTCGGTGATGTGTGGGGAGTTTATGGAGGTGGTTTTCAGTGATGGTTAGGGGCTGTTCGGGATGTATTTTGGTCAAGGCAATGGGGGTTTTTTGGTTTGTGATCTTCAGTTATTGAGAGCGAGGGAGAGTTGTGTCAATAAGCTTGGGTGTTTCTTGTGTGAATGAACTAGGAGAGGCTTTTCTTGTATGAATGAGCTAGGAGAGGCTTTTCTTCTATGAATGAGCTAGGAGAGGCTTTTCTTCTATGAATGAGCTAGGGCATGCATGTCTTGGTTAGGTGTTGTTTATATAGAGAATGGCTAGGGCTTCACCTTGTCTCACAAGGAAGGGATTTGATTTTGTGTTGAGCAAGGAAAGTCAAAGATTGAGGGGGGACAAATTTGGTTTAGATTAGGAATACAATATCTTTAATTTGTTATAATTGATTTTAATTAGGCATGACATCTTTTTAATTTAGTATGTGATTTGTTTAGTTAGGAAGTTAATATATTTGATTTGTCTTAATTAAGTATGATTATATTATGTTTTATTTAATTGGTAAATGGTTTAAATATTTTATTTAATTCAAATACATTTTTAATATTTAATTTAATATTTAATTTAATTTCCCATGTGTTTAAATGTGTTTTATTAATTGGGATGTGTTTTATGGGCTTTGGGGGGCGAATTGGGCTGGGGTGCGAGGCTAGCAGCAAAACCAGAAACACCGACGCCGTTCGAACGCCCATTCGAACGCTACACACGAACGTCCGCAATCTGCCTGACGTTCGAACGAAGTAACGAACGCAGCACTAACGAAGACAGTGAACTTGGCGAAATGAATCTAATGACGTACTTATTCTGAATTTCCTCTTCCGACCTCCGTTTCCCGCAATATCCTTAGCTAAAAAGGTAGTGCCTCCAACTGAGACTCATCATCGGGTTTCACATGCGAAAATGCAATGCCTACAGTCACCCCCACTTTGATGGGACTTGTGCAGTGTGTGACTTTGAACAATCCTATCAAAGTTATGCAATGCATTTTCACTTACCTGGCTCGGCTGCTGCCTCTAGCTGAGTTGGCGCTGCAGCGGACCTCGATCCTGGGACGCATCCCAATAACTGCAACCGACAACGGGGGCACCTCGACCCTGGGCACCTCGACCCAATACCTCTGACAATAGGGACCTCGCCCTCAAACTGATGATGTAGTGGGTACCTCGACCCTGGGCACCTCGACCCGGAACTACAACCGACAACGGGGGCACCTCGACCCAACACCGCTGACCATATGGACCTCGCCCTCGAACTGATGATGTAGTGGGTACCTCGACCCCGGGCACCTCGACCCGGAACTACAACCGACAACGGGGACACCTCGACCCTGGGCACCTCGACCCAACACCGCTGAGCAAAGGGACCTCGCCCTCGAACTGATGATGTAGTGGGTACCTCGACCCTGGGCACCTCGACCCGGAGCTACAACCGACAATGGGGGCCTCACCCTCAAGCTGATATGGGCCTCGCCCCCAAGCCGACATGATATTGGCCTCGCCCCCAAGATGATATGGGCCTCGCCCCTTGGGACTCATCCCAAAAACTGAAATTGCGCTGACGCTGCTTGGCTCATCTCTGCCGCTTTCTCCTTTCTTCGAACCTACGAACACAAAACAAAAACAAACACGAAGAGAATGCAATGTTACGTGTATGCATGAATGATTTTCTTATTCCGTTGGGTTAGGTCTTCTGCTAATTCCCGTGGTGACTGCTCGGTCTTCTCTCCATCAGGCAAAGTATTGCTTCAATCTGTCTACGTTGATCGGCTCGGTGAACTCGTTTCCTTCCAAGTCTGATAACCTCACTGCCCCATTCCCATTACCTTCTGCACTATGTAAGGTCATTCCCAGTTTGGTCTGAATTTTCCTCTCAGATCTGTCGTCGACGGCCTCGATTACTTAAGTACCAAATCACCCTTTCTGATCTTGGTGAGACGTACTTTCTTGTTGAATGCTCGGGCCAGTCTCTTCTGATACAACTGCATGTGATACAGAGACTTCGTTCTCTTCTCGTTCAATAGTGCTAACTTATCAAACCTCTGTGCGGCCCAATCCTCTTCCAGTAATTCTGCCTCTGTTAATACCATCATAGACTGTATTTCCACTTCTACCGGCAATACTGCTTCCATTCCATAGACCAAAGAGTAAGGTGTGGCCCCTATTGCTGTTCTTACTGATGTTCTGTACCCCCACAAAGCATACGGTAATTTCTCGGCCCAATCTCTGCAATTTTCTGTCATCTTGGCTAAAATTATCTTTATAGTCTTGTTGGCTGCCTCAACTGCCCCATTTGCCTGCGGCCTATACGATGATGACTTGTGGTGGCCTATCCCGTACCTCTGTAACATTGCCTTCGTCTCTCCTCTCCTGAAACTGAACCCCGTTGTCTGTCACTACGTGATGCGGCATACCATACCGACAAATGAGGTTCTGAGCTATAAACTTTGCCATCTGTTTTGCTGTAACATTGCGGAATGATTCGGCTTCCACCCACTTCGAGAAGTAATCCACTGCCACTACTATGAAGCGATGCCCATTCGATGCATTAGGTCGAATTTCCCCAATCATATCAATCCCACATGCTGAGAAAGGCCACAGCTCTGACAACCCCGTGCAACTCTGTGTGCGGCAAGTGATTCAAATTACCATGTGCTTGACAGTCATGACAGTGCTTTACCATCTTCGCACAGTCTGTTTCCATGGTTGACCAATAAAAACCTTGTCTCACTATCTTGCGGGACAGATTCAACCCGTTCATGTGCGGACCACATACCCCAGCGTGTATTTCTTCCATTACATGCTGAGCTTCCTCTTTTCTCAAACACTTCAACTGAATACCGTTTGCTTGCCTCTTGTACAGTTCCCCTTTCAAAGTCACATACTGGGAAGCTAACTTCTGAATGGCTATTCTGTCTTTTCTGCCTGCCCCTTCCGGGAGTTCAGCATGTTCCAGATACCTCTGAATGTCATAATACCAAGGTTTACCGTCGTCGACCTCAACTTCCAGAATTCTTTCTATCTCTTAAACAGGTCTGCTTGCTGTTGTCAGTATCAACGGTCTCATCACTAACTTTTCTGGATTCTCCCAAGTTGCTGCAAGTGTAGCCAATGCATCCGCCATATGATTCTCTTCTCTCGGTAAGTGCTGAAACTTACACTCGGGGATAACCTGTGCCAACTTTCTGAGGTGAAAAGGTAAGGTTTCAACCGTTCTTCTTTCAATTCCCACTCTCCTCGCATTTGCTGGACTACCAACATTGAATCTCCGTAGACTTCCACACTCCCGGCCTTCAAGGCTATCAATGCTGTCAAACCAAAAACACATGCTTCATACTCGGCCATGTTGTTAGTTACTCTGAATGTCAACCTCTTGGCCAAAGGCAAAGTCTCCCTCGGGGGTTACTATCACGATTCCAATTCCGGCTCCCTTGTAATTCACTGCTCCGTCAAAATACATCTTCCATCTCTGAACTGTTATTGCTTGGTTATCTTCATCTGGAAATTCAAACTTATACTGATCCCCCTTAACCGGTTGCAATGCCAGAAACTCTGCTACTGCTCGCCCTTTGATCACTTTAGAGGTGAGATACTCAATGTCAAACTCTGTCAGCGATACCAACCATCTGCCCAATTTTCCCACTAGTGAAGGCACCGAGTGAAGATACTTCAGAGGATTTTCCTTGGCCACTATCTGGATCTTGTATGACTGGAAATAATGCCGTAATTTTCTGGAAGCCCATACCACTGCGAGACAGATCTTCTCAACTTCTTGATACCGAGCCTCATATGGGAGCATCTTCTTACTCAGATAGTAAACTGCATACTCTACCCCTGTCTCATCTGCATGTACCATCATTGCCCCCAGTGCTTCTGATTCTATAGCCAAATACAATATCAAAGGTCTGCCTAGTCTCGAAGGTTTCAATACAGGAGGCTTTACCAAGTACTCTCTGATTTTGTCGAAGGCTGTCTGACACTGTTCATTCCATCTCACTGGCTGATCTTTTCTCAACAGTTTGAAGATAGGCTCACTTACTGATGTCAACTTGGCGATGAACCGACTGATGTACTGAATCTTTCCCCAGAATGCTCTGACTTCCTTTTCTGTCTTCGGTGCATGCATTTTTGTGATTGCCTTGATCTTCTCAGAATCAACCTCTATTCCGCCCATTCCCACTGTATGACCAAGCAATTTCCCTGATGTCACCCCAAACACACATTTCTTGGGATTAAGCCGCATGTTGTATCTGTCAACCCTCTGAAGGAACCTTTCCAGTGCTTCAATATGCCCAACTTGTCTTTGATTTCACCATCATGTCATCCACATACACCTCAATCTCTTTGTGCATCAAGTCGTGGAAAAGTGTAGTGGCCATCCGCTGATAAGTAGCCCCCGCATTCTTAAGCCCAAACGGCATAACTTGTAACAAGTAACAATAAGTACCCACTCAGTAACAAATGCAGTCTTATGTTTGTCTTCCTCAGCAATGAGAACCTGATTGTAACCTGAAAATCCATCTGCAAATGAATACATAGCAGATAAAGCCGCACTATCAACCAGAACATCTATATGCGGCGAGAGGAAAATCATCTTCGGACAAGCCTTGTTGAGATCTCTGTAGTCTACACACATTCTGACCTTCCCATCTTTCTTCGGCACCGGTACTATGTTAGCCAACCATTCAGGATACTTTACTACTTCCAGGAACCCCACATCTATCTGTTTCTTAACTTCCTCTCTGACTTTCTCAGCCCATTCTGGTCTCATCCGTCAGAGTTTCTGTTTTACTGGCCTCATATTTGGATAAGTTGGTATTGTGTGGGGCAATGTTTCTGTCTACCCCAGGCATGTCCTCATAGGACCAAGCAAACACTTTGGCATATCTGAACAACACTTCTTCTAGTTTCTCCCTCTCTTCGGAGGTTACTTCACTTGCAATCAGAATTTCCTTGGGGTTCTAAAGTGTACCCAAGTTAAATGCAATAGTTCTGGCTGAACTGATGTCAAATATGCTTGATTCGTGCAGAGTAAATGGAAATGACTCAGGCAAGTAAGCAAAAGAAACGTCTTTATTATTGGATAATGCGAAGTACATTCAAACAAATCAGGAAGGTAAATGTCTTCATCATCTATAGACACTTCTTCCTCTGCAATAAGATCTTCCTCAGGCTTTTCGTCCTCTCCCAAAGTCAGGCTCTCAAACTTCATCAGTTCTTCCTCCCAATTCTCTTCTTCTTTCTTCACCATTTCTTCAACTATCATCTTCTTACCCAACATATCCCGGAAGATCTCAAACCCAGGTACCACAATTCCATTAACTTCCACAGGTTCAGGCTCCCCTTGATATCCTGAAGCTTTCACAAAACATTTCATCAGTTTCAGGCCCTTTTTCTTGACCTTTGGCTTTTCTTCATCAGACTTTTACCCCAAACCCTTCCGAGTAGTCTGTCCTCTGAAATCTGGTAATTTTGAACCTTTACCCGGCTCAAACTTCATTTTCTCCATAATTGTAGCCACTCTAGGATCCACCCACTCCTCAAAAGTAGCTGACACCTGAAACCTCGTGAAAGGTTGTATCTCCAAAGCAGCCACGGCATTATCTAACTCAGCCCGGATAGTAACAACTTCTCCCTCATACGGGAATTTGATCATCTGATGTAAAGTGGAAGGCACGCCCCCAAGTTTGTGAAACCAAGGCCTTCCCAACAATAAGGCGAAAGTAGCCGGGATGTCCAGTACTGTGAACTCAACCTCATCTTCAATCGGTCCTACCTTGACCATAGCCAAAAGGTACCCTCAACTCCCCTTTTACTGTCATCATAAGCCTTAATAGTCATACTGGAGGGGTCCAAGTCTGTTTCTTTCATACCTAATCTTGCCAGAATTTTCAGTGGGCACACATTGATGGACGAACCGTCATCCACCATCACACATGAAGTTCTCTTGCCCCTCACCTCGGCCCTGATAAATAGAGGCCTATTATGATTCCTTCCCTCCGCCGGGAGTTCATCCTCAGAAAAAGATATATGCAAAGCTTCTTTCTGAACAGACCCAACAAACATCGCAGGGTTGGCGTCTTCCGGTACCACAATCTTGCTCAAGGCCTCAACCATAGCCTGCCTATGCTCCCGAGATGCACATAACAGTTCCCAGATACTCACTTGTGCTCTAGTCTTCCTCAATTGCCTCAGCACTATATCCCCCTCAGTAGTATTTTCTGCAGTCTTAACCACTTCTCTACCATCCGTCAAAAATTTCTTACCCTTTCTGACACATCATTGTAAAAACGACCGCTACGCGTCATTCCCCTTACTTCTTCCTCATCACTGCTAGAGAAATCAAGCCAAAAGTTTCCCCTGCTCAGTCTCATCTTCACTAGTACTATCTCAGATTCCCACGCAAAAGGCTTGAGGGTGAAAGGATTTTAGGACAAGGTCTTCTGGGAGGCCAGAATTGATCATATAGGCTGGTGGTGGTACGGCACGGTAGTTGGGTAAGGGGTTTCTGTGTGTGTCGGGCTGTTCTGTTTCTGGGTTAGGTATTTTCTTGGAGTCTATCAGGTCTTGGATTTCATGGCGGAGTCGGGCGCAGTTGTCGGTGTCATGGCCCTTTTGTTGGTGAAAGTGACAGTAAAGGCTTAGGTTATAATGTGATGGTAGAGGATTGGGTAATGGTTTGGCTTCCAAGGGTTTTAAGAGCCATTGCCTCTTCAATTTCTCTAGCACCTTGGACAGGGGCCTTCCCCAAGTTGGAAAACTGCGGTTCCGATAGCGGCAATCTCAGCAGAAACGGGCTTTGTTCCCGATGTTCCCCCAACGGCCTCCTGTTCAGACCATAGAATTTTCTGTTTTCCGCCTCTTTGTCTTCAATGTCCATGACAGTCTCCCTCAACTGCCGAAAGTCTGTAATCATGGAGGTCATCCTCCTCAACTTGCTGTAAATGGAGGGCCTGGTGCCCTTGATAATCATTTTAATATGTCCTTCTCCGAAGGGCCTAGTCTGCATCTTCAACAACTGACCCTCCACCGGTCCCATACTCCTTAAAACTCTCTCCGCTTCTGCTTAACATTCTCCAGATCACGGAGTGACAGATCGATCTCTAGGTCAGTGACATACTGCTTCAGGAAGGTATCCGCCAACTCCCTCCAATCTTCCTTCACTTTCTTCTCCAATCTGTGGTACCACACCACTGGGAGCTCCCTCGAGCGACATTCCAAATATTTTCTGCACTTGGCGCTGAGATAGGCCAACTGAACTCATGACTGATACAAACTGTCGGAGATGCACCCTTGGATCCCCATTCCCGTTAAACTTAGCCATATCAGGCATCTTGAACTGTGCCGGCAACTGTTCCTCGAAAGTCAGTGTGTCATAATCCAGCAAATCCTCATTCTTACCCTTCATCTTGCGGGTAACCGACTCAAACCTGATCCCGAAGTTTCTGTAACTCTGCCTGAGACCAGATACTCTGTCTGCTGCATACTCTGCCATATCATCATCAAAAGTGGGGATATCATCCCCCAACCATTCGGATTCGGAGGCTCCTCACGCCTCACATTCTCAGAAATTCCCCCCAGCACGGGGTACAACCATACCAGCCACATCAGTAGTCAAAGCTTGCAACTGTTCAGTGACCTTGGCGAGACTGTTCTCCAATTGATCCATACGAGATATCTCATTACCAGATTCACTCATGACTGTTACTGTTCTTTTAATGAGCCTTGTCCTTCTCTAACCCAAACGGTATCTATGATGTCTTTTTGAGACATAGAGGGTGTTAACATGATATATGTATGCATGAGGTGCATGAGATGCAGGTAACATATATAACATACTAAATTAAATTAAAATTTTCAAACAATCGGACTGTTATCATTTTAGAAGCTTTCGGGCTAATTGTTATAGGAGTGAACTCATCCCAGTTTAAATGGCCCATGAGTTCACATCTCATGACAAAGAGCCCGACTAAATCCAAATGGTAACGTTCCAACACAAGCACAAAGTGGCCCATCAACACTTAGAAGCCTTTGGCCCAACCATCATAAAATATGTTCTTGTCCCAGTTTAAATGGCCAACAAGCCCATATCTCATGACAAATGGTCCAAATGGATCCAAACGACGATGTTCTCACACACAAGCATAAAAGATAATGCAACATAAAGTAATAATTTCTACGGATGACCCATCAACATTTCAGAAGCTTTGGGCCAAATGGTCATAAGGTACGAACTCGCCCTAGTTTAAATGGCCCAGCAAGTCCGCATTTCTGACAATGGTCCAACTGCATCCAAATGAGGATGGTCCACTAGCACATACTCAAGAAATAATTGTTACTTAAACCGTGCTAACCCGTCTATGGGTGGGTTCGCAGGAGTATAGACAAAGGCTCTCGTCGGCGAAGGATGGCCCACAACTAGGTATCCCCATCAAGGGTTCGAGCAACCAAGTGAGCGCACCCTTTTTATACACTAAGGTACGTGCCAATGAGCTATGGTGTGTGACGGACTGTCAAATGGATTTTCCGTTCTAGATTCCCCAGAGGGAAGGTGGAGCGAGGCTCACTTAAATACCCAAGCCTCTTAGGCTCTTATCGCTTGGTGTGAGGAATAAACAACGAGTCCTCCAAATTAGTCCATCACAATAGGCTACGAGTAGATGGCCATATAGGTGCCTTCACAGCTTTTCCTTCTAGAAAGGTAGTGAATGAAGGAAGACACCAAATCATTACCTAGCCTTAAAATGCCTTTGATTAAACCCCCATTTTATCCATTATAGACACGGTCAATTAAAACATAAATCCAATCATTACAAGACAATATTCGGGGCCGATTCTCTATCCCCAGTGGAGTCGCCAGACTGTGGGAACACGGGATCTGGGCGACGCATGTTGTCCCAAGCTCGCGGCTTGGTCGGGAGTACGGAGTAGCCACGGGGGACTAAACCGGAGAATAATGGAGTCGCCACCCGGTGTGAACCGGAAAAAAATGAGATTTAAGGCCGCACTCACACCTCGCAATGGAAGACCTCAACCGTGGGGTCGGAATGGTCCCTTTCTTATGCCACTTGTAATGAATGATTTATATAATAATTTAATCAGGCTTAAGTAACACTTATTTCCAAGAGTATCATGCTTCTAAATTCATATGTACAAAATAAAACTTACACCTAAATTTACATATGTTTCACATCTAAGATTGCATGCTTGAAAGTACATCAAAGTAGCGACGAACATACAACTTTATTGGCATATTATATTCAAGAAAACCAAGCACACATACTAACCACACAAGCACACATGTGAGCACCTTCCCAAGTGGTACGTGGAATTGTATCCCAAGTACAGACCGTACTACCGTCCATTCGGAATCGGCTACGGAATTTATGTAGGGTTTCCATCCGATATATACCACAAGAAATAATACTCAAATGTTATCATGACATAAGTATATGAATTGTAATATGTTAAACACATTGTACTCATACATGTGGGGAATACAGATGAATGACACCAACACAATCTTGCGTAATACAGAGGGGCAATCAGGTTCATCATACGTAGGGATAGCTACTAGGAAAACTATGCATGAAATCTGGTGAAAATGGACTCAGTTCAGTGGGTGCGCGTTCGCGTAGCGTTTGAAAACGCGTTCGAACGGTAAACAGAAGGTTTGCGTTCGTATAGCATTCGAGAACGCGTTCGAACGGAACCAGACCTGATGCATGATAAGACTAAGAAAGTGCGTGCGCGTTCGACCGTAGCATTCGCGAAACACGTTCGAACGGTAAACAGAAGGTTCGCGTTCGTGTAGCTTCGAGAACGCGTTCGAACGGAACCAGGCCTGATGCATGCAACACAAAGAATAAAGACAATAATGTCAAGCTCAGTATGTCCGATTGAACGTATCTTGCATTCAACCGAACACACATCAACCGGCGAGGCAAAGCATCGTGGTAAAGGGCTTTAACCCCTCCCCATCGGGGATCTTTCATTGCACTTACTAAGCCCATGCGCTCGATTGAATCATGCATACAAAGAATTTAAAAAAATACTGTCAAACTTAGTATGCCCGATTGAACGTATCTTGCATTCAACCGAACACACATCAACCGGCGCGGCAAAGCATTTTGGTAAAGGGTTTTAACCCCTCCAAATATGGGACCTTTCATCGCACTTACTAAGCCCATGCGCTCGATTGAATCATGCATAAATAAGCAACATGCAGAATTCAAGTGACGAAAAATAGATAAAACCAAAGCAACACAAAACAAAAAGAGGGTGCCGTTACTCAAGCGGTACGTGGAGTTGTATCCCGAGTACAGATCATACTACCGTCCATTTGGAATCGGCTATGAAATTTATGTCCGGGTTTCCATCCGATATACCGCGAGAGTTGACACATCTCTCATTTTATTCCAAAGCCACAACATACAACATCTCATAATTCATGCATATTTATCTACTCAAGGGCCACAACATGCATTTCAACATGACAATCATGCAAGCAATACTCAATAAATAATACAAATAAAATGGAAAACGAGTGTGGAAAATACCCTCAGGTCTAACCTTTTTTGCCAACTTTCAAGCTTGCGTTTCACGGACGTCGGAAGGGTACAGCTCCTCAACTTCTCCGGTTCACTGGTTTAGCGTCCTAGCTCACTATTTTGCTGTTTTACTTGCTGTTCGGTCTCCGTTCTGCTGCTGTTCGGCCTCTGCTTTGCTGCTCACTGTTCAGGTCACTTGTTTTGACGTTTCAACGGACTGTTCCGAGTGTTTTTTGTGGGTTTTTAGTGTAGTCTTGTGTAATTATTTTAAGGATTATGAATGCAGTTTTTTATGTTACTGTTTTGAGGATTTTAGGGACTGTTTTAAGATGATTTGGCTGCTGTTTTGGGGGTGTATTTTCGGTGATGTGTGGGGAGTTTATGGAGGTGGTTTTCAGTGATGGTTAGGGGCTGTTCGGGATGTATTTTGGTCAAGGCAATGAGGGTTCTTTGGTTTGTGATCTTCGGTTATTGAGAGCGAGGGAGAGTTGTGTCAATAAGCTTGGGTGTTTCTTGTGTGAATGAACTAGGAGAGGCTTTTCTTGTATGAATGAGCTAGGAGAGGCTTTTCTTCTATGAATGAGCTAGAAGAGGCTTTTCTTCTATGAATGAGCTAGGGCTGCATGTCTTGGTTATGGGTTGTTTATATAGAGAATGACTAGGGCTTCACCTTGTCTCACAAGGAAGGGATTTGATTTTGTGTTGAGCAAGGAAAGTCAAAGATTGAGGGGGGACAAATTTGGTTTAGATTAGGAATACAATATCTTTAATTGTTATAATTGATTTTAATAGGCATGACATCTTTTTAATTTAGTATGTGATTTGTTTAGTTAGGAAGTTAATATATTTGATTTGTCTTAATTAGGTATGATTATATTATGTTTTATTTAATTGGTAAATGGTTTAAATATTTTATTTAATTCAAATACATTATTAATATTTAATTTAATATTTAATTTAATTTCCCATGTGTTTTAAATGTGTTTTATTAATTGGGATGTGTTTTATGGGCTTTGGGGGGCGAATTGGGCTGGGGTGCGAGGCTAGCAGCAAAACCAGAAACACCGACGCCGTTCGAACGCCCATTCGAACGCTACACGAACGTCCGCAATCTGCCTGACGTTCAAATGAAGTAACGAACGCAGCACTAACGAAGACAGTGAACTTGCGAAATGAATCTGATGACGTACTTATTCTGAATTTCCCCTTCCGACCTCCGTTTCCCGCAATATCCTTAGCTAAAAAGGTAGTGCCTCCAACTGAGACTCATCATCGGGTTTCACATGCGAAAATACAATGCCTACAATATCCCTATGCAATAACACATCTAACAGACTAACAGACTAACTAACACTGATATCCCTCCTGGTTATACATAAGAAAATCACACTATCACAATCACAAGTAGAGGCATATCAAAAGCAACAAATGAGACCATCAGTACCCACGATAACAGACTAACAGTAAAACACATCTAACAGACACAGACTAACTAACAGTCTAACACTAATATCAGTAACCACAATTTTTATCTCAAAAGTAAAAAATCAGTTGTACACTGCTATTAGTGCCAATAAAGGAAAAAATATCCAAAAACATTGAATTTTCAATTCCCATACGATATTACCACTTACCAGGAATTATGGGATGATCCAAAGCTCCAAACTTCAGTCAGCTGCTTCTACCAGTTTCTGTTAACAAACAAGAAAGAATCAGAAAAACAATTACATATGGCCTTACTTTCTATACGCAATTACGCAGCATAAACAACATAAACAATTACATATGCCCTTCAAGATGAAATCTTCACTAGAAATTACAGCAATTACTCTTACGCAGCATAAACAACATAAACAGCATAGTAGAAAATGATACATTTAGAAACAATTACATATTTACATTAGAAATAATTACAACAATTACTCTTATATCACCCCATAATTTATTCAGAATCAGCAGAAATGAAAGTTTAGGGTTCATCTTCTTAAACAACAATTAGTTCTATACGCAGCATAAACAGGGAACTTACTTTCTCTGAGTTGTTCGACGGCGACGGCGAACGGCGAATGGAGACCGAAGAGTGAAGTGAAGATCGAAGAAGAAGATGAAGAATAAAGATTAAAAGTGAAGACTGAAGAGTGAACTGAACTGAATGACGAAGAAGTAAGGGAGACTGAAAGTGAAGTAAAGCAATTAGGCAAAACGACGTCGTTTCTCACACTAAAAAACGACGTCGTTTTGCATATCAATTAAAATTAAAAAAACCGATCGGATCGGATAAAATCCGATCCGATCTGAAATCCGTCAAACCCATTATTCTCAACTCGATCGGATAAAAGAATCAGATCCGATCCGATTCGATCCGATTCGTTGCCCACCCCTACTTTTTATTTCTCCGCATTTTGGAAGTTGAAATTTAATTCATTTGATTCAAATGTGTGTGTAATTTCATATAATTATTGACTAATAATAATATTATTTGATATTACAGGTTTACAGGTTTGACAACTTTGTTGGAAATTTGGATGTTCAAGTGTATGTTGAATGTTGATTACTTTAGAAATTTTTGCGTCTTTTGTTGGAAATTTGGAAGTTGAACTGTTGAAGTTTGGAAATTGAATTTCAAGGCATCTGGAACTTGAAATGTTTGGCTGTTTGCTTTGTAAGTTGAAATGATTTGTAATATTAGTGTTTGGCTATTTCCAGATTTGTAAGTTTGTAAGTTGAAGTGTTGAACTATTGAAGTGTTTGCTTTGTAAGTTGGAACTTGGAATGATTTGTAATATTAGTTGTTTGACATGTTTCCAGATTTGTAAGTTTGTAAGTTGAACTGTTGAAGTGTTTGCTTTGTAAGTTGGAACTTGGAATGATTTGTAATATTAGTTGTTTGACATGTTTCCAGATTTGTAAGTTTGTAAGTTGAACTGTTGAAGTGTTTGCTTTGTAAGTTGGAATGTTTGGAAGTTGAACTGAATGATTGAATTTGAACTGAAGGATTTGTAATATTAATATTTCATTATTTTGTAGTTTAATTAATTAAACTTTTGTTGTACAAATTACAAAATAAATTACAAACTATAAAAATATGGAATAAAACTGTCAAATACAACACACTAAGTCACTAACACAGCATTGACAATAATGAAAAAGAAAGAAAAAAATTAAATTCCAGATGCAAATGCCCAGAATCAAATATGGCCTATTAAAAATCAATCAAACACTTTACCATTTCAACTACACAATTGTTCTATTAAAATTGTATCATTAAAAATTTTCACTGCATTTTTATGTTAACCCGACCCTACCCGCAGTTTTTTGACCCGAGCCGCGCGGGTCATCTACTCGATTTTCGGGTTTCGGGTCGACTGACCCAAATGACCTGACCCGATCGGGTCATTAAAAAATAAAAATAAAACCCAATCCGTTCCGACCCGCGAACACCCCTAATTTACCAAATTATGTTTGTTGATGGTATTTTCAGGCACTATGTTATTTAAGCAGCACGACATGGGTAAAAAAGGTAATTCACTTCTCAGTCAAGATTATTAATGCCGACCCGACCACTAAAGAGTCAACAGTAAGGGGCCGGGAACTTTACGGTTAGTGACCGAGCACTTGAGTTCAAAGATGACCGGGCAATTATCAAGTCGACAGCAGCATTCTCAGTACAAAAGACTATTATGACCGACCACATGAAGACCGACCTCATGAAAACCGAGCATAGGGCAAGACATATTCGGAAAGATAAGGCATTTTATCCATACAAGATAAGATAATAAGTTATCCCATTTTCATAAAGAGAATTGATGAGTCAGTATCCTAAAAGGATAAAAGAAGTGAATGTAGTTTTAAAAGTAGGAATCCTGATAGGAAAAGGAAACCATCTCCAACTGGGAATTCTTGTACAAATAGGAATCTGATTTCTTCATTATTATAAATAGGAGGGTAGAGTGAGTGTAGGTGGGGCATCAGAATCAATATCAATATCATTATCATCAGACTTGTAAACACAAAACAGAGCAGAGAAGCATATCTCAGTAATAAAGTATCACTCGTTCTGTGCCCGTGGACTAGGGATGGCAGTGGGTAGGGTATGGTGCGGGTTTTCCATTACCAAACCCGCACCCGCATATGTAAATAAATTACCAAACCCGCACCATACCCGTTGCGGGTTTTAATTTTCATTACCAAACCCGCACCGCATATAAAAATAAATTACCAAACCCACATTGGTACCCAACGGATTTTTTGCGGGTTTTTAAAATATTGAATTACTTTGTATTCTTAATAATATGATTTTTTAATTAAATAATTTATTTTTAATTGCTAGCTGTAATTTTCACATTTGTTTTTCATTTGACATATACAACATGCAATGTATGTATATACAGTACATAGATAACATAATGTATGAAAGACTCAATACCATATGCTTATTTTTTTTTCATATAAACATAATTAAAACGAGTTATTCCCTTCATAATTATAATTATCTAAGTTAGCCAACTCAATCGACAATAAGCTAAAAAGTAATCACCAAACTTTGGTAATATTTTTATGCTAAGTGTAATGAAAGTGATGCTTACGGGACTCAAGTGGTGTAAGTGTAATGAAAAAGCAGGAAAGCTACTGAAGTTGCAGCAAACACTAGCTTATTTTGTTCATCTCCCATTTCTGATCATGTGAACTTAATCCAAATTTTTGTATTATAATTTCATTAACAACAGTGATTAAAAAAAAATAATAATAGTCATGCAAAAAATTCTTCAGTTGGGCAGGTTGCGGGCTGTGGCTGAGTGGGAGTGTGGAACTGTGGATTAATGTTTTAGGTTTGGGTTTTGTTAGTTGTTTTTAATGAATGTTTTTTTATATTGTCCTAAAAATATTAATTAATAAAAAATAATATTACGAGTATGCGGATACCCGCAGTGGATACCCGCATTTTTTTCTTAAATACCAAACCCGCACCGCACCCGCAGCGGGTTCTGTTTTAAATTACCAAACCCGCACCGTACCCACTAAATATTTACCAAATCCTACCCATTGCGGGCGGGTTTTTGCGGGTTTGCGGGTTTGTGGGTAAAATTGCCATCCCTACCGTGGACGTAGGTTGGATCTGATCCGCCGAACCACGTTAAATCTCTTTGTCGATTGGCGTATTTATCTGTCTTTTGCTAAATTTGCTTTTGGTTCCCCCTTAACCGAACAAATTCACTATTGAGGGAGGATTGTCTCGGGAGTAATATTCTCATATTGCCCTGAGACCAAAATCAGCCGTCAACAATGTTCATATTGTTAAAGTGAATCGAATTATTTAAAAAAAAAAAATAGGAAGCGTTGCCGAATTCAGTTGGTATTTTCCATTCCTTTTCCTGTGCATAAATCCCAATTAAAGGAAGGAAAAAGAAATTGACTATGGAACGAAGACTCTAGAACATAATCTCGACCGTCAAATGCCATGAAGACTCCATCTAACGAACCCCAAATGTCGATGAATATTTATTTATGATTTTCAATGGGGGTGTCCGAATGAGAGAGGGGAATTCTAGACCCTTCTTAATAAGGAAAAGATCTCAACCGTTAATTAGCATTTAAATACACGACTCCTACTCAAAGTTCAAATCGTGAACTACTTTTTAGTTATTATTCTTAGCGTGTGTTTGGACTCTCCCTCCCTTTCTAGAGCGTTCTCTGCAAGAAAAAAAGGTTTGTTTGGGTTTTTGTTAAGAAGAAAGAAAGAAGAATAAAAACTTGGTGGATAAGAGAAAGATGTTTGGGAGAGCGCCGAAGAAGAGTGATAATACGAGGTATTATGAGATACTGGGAGTGTCAAGAAGGCTTCGCCGGAGGACTTAAAGAAGGCTTATAAGAAAGCTGCTATCAAGATCATCCTGACAAGGGTGGCGATCCTGAGAAGGTAGCTTCCTGTTTTCTTGCCTCTTTTGAATTTGTACATATGTTAAAAGAACTTTTAATTACTAGCTTTGATTTTATATGTGGTAGACACATAATGCGGAGCCTGAAAATTAATTAATTATGGGGGCTAAATTTGATTTTCACAATAAAAACTCTTCATTGTCTCATTAAAAAAAAAAAATTAGATTTTTCATTAATTTGTTGATAAATTTTTATGAATTTTTGGAGCTACTGCTCTACTGATTTGTATGTGTCTCCTCGAATTTTTTTTTTTTATTTTTTATTTATTTATTTATTTTTTCTGTTTAGTATAGATAAATTGGAGTGTGATGTCGAATGGAAATTTTAATTTGTACTGCAGTTCAAAGAGCTGGCTCAGGCATATGAGGTTCTGAGTGATCCTGAGAAGCGTGAGATATATGATCAGTATGGTGAGGATGCGCTCAAGGAAGGAATGGGTGGTGGTGCTGGTGGCCATGACCCATTTGATATCTTTTCGTCTTTCTTTGGTGGCAGCCCATTTGGAGGTAAGGACTGTAAAAAAAGTTAAAAATTGAGTTGCTAGCATCTTAGGTTTGGAATTAAGTTTGTTGATGGGGACTGAATTAATGTTTTATTTGTGAGCAGGTGGTAGCAGCAGGGGACGGAGACAGGGGCGGGGTGAGGATGTGGTTCATCCTTTGAAAGTGTCATTGGAGGATCTCTACCAGGGTATCTCGAAGAAGCTGTCACTTTCTCGGAATGTGATATGTTCTAAATGCAGTGGGTTAGTATTGTTTGTTGAATTCATGTGGTTTTGTAGTGATTTTTATTAGTGGTTTCTAACATGGGATGTTGGTGTTTGATTTATTACAGTAAAGGGTCGAAATCTGGAGCTTCAATGAAGTGTGCTGGTTGCCAAGGTACTGGTATGAAGGTTTCTATGAGGCACCTTGGCCCTTCAATGATTCAGCAGATGCAGCATCCCTGCAATGAATGTAAGGGTACTGGTGAGATCATCAGTGATAAGGATCGCTGCCCACAGTGCAAGGGAGAGAAGGTTGTTCAGGAGAAGAAGGTGCTTGAAGTCATTGTGGAGAAGGGCATGCAGAATGGGCAGAAGGTTACCTTCCCTGGTGAAGCAGATGAAGCTGTATGCTCCTTTTTTTTTTTCTGTTTGTTCATCTTCTTTCTTATTATGCGGGCTTTATCTAACTGGTGTTGATGGTTTCTTTATGTTTGTGTTCTGCAGCCGGATACAATCACAGGAGACATAGTATTTGTCCTTCAGCAGAAGGAACATCCAAAGTTCAAGCGAAAGGGTGAAGATCTCTTTTATGAGCATACATTGTCCCTAACCGAGGCTCTCTGTGGTTTCCGGTTTGTACTTACTCATCTGGATGGTAGACAGCTTTTGATTAAATCCAATCCTGGGGAAGTTGTCAAGCCTGGTTAGTATTAGTGTCCGAGTTCTTGAATACTTATTTTCAGTTGATTATTGTTCACATAATTGATTTTTAATTCCATTTTGCAGATTCATTTAAGGCTATCAATGATGAGGGTATGCCAGTATACCAAAGGCCCTTCATGAAGGGGAAACTGTACATTCACTTCACAGTTGACTTTCCTGATTCTCTGAGTCCAGAACAGGTTAAAGCCCTGGAAGCTATCCTGCCGCCAAGGCCATCGTCTGAGATGACAGACATGGAGCTGGATGAATGTGAGGAGACTACAATGCATGATGTTAACATTGAAGAAGAGATGCGGAGGAAGCAGGCTCAGGCTCAGGAGGCATATGAGGAGGATGAAGATATGCACGGAGGTGCCCAGAGAGTGCAATGTGCCCAACAGTGATGATGAAGAAAAACAATCATGGAAACTGGTTTCAAGTTGTAGATCTACAAAAATGAAGCCGATTCGAGTAGTAATATTTACTAAGATAAGAATATCTTCTAATTGTGTGTTTCTGATGCTCAGACCACACTTGAAGCGACTGTGTTTTTGTTTTTGGAAGTTCTTTAAAGCAATGGAATGCTATTTTTATATTACTTGTTCCCTTAATGCTGGAGCTTATATTATGATCTATTCCAATGAAAGTATTTCAGTCTACCCAGCAAGTTTCAACCTCAAATTATACTGTAAAAGTCCATAACCCTAGTAAATAAGAGTGTGTTCATAACCGTAGTAAACAAGTATTCTGCCTAATTTTTGTAAGAAAGAAAGTCGGGTTTCAAATAAAGCAAAAACTTTATATAAAAGAAACTTGACAGTTCTGATGACATGGGAGTTTTTACCGTCTTCTGAAGATACCCAGATATCTGAGGAATTGAAAGATGGCTGCTAATCCTTAGTTTTAACACATAACACACAATCTTGCTACAGCGAAAAGCTTTTTAAGCTCTATAGATTCAGAGCTGTTCCCAAGATCTGGATCTATCATTCTATGAAGCAAGATGCTTGAATCCACTGGATTAAATCAACCTCCCTCCGCTCTGATGATTAGACTGTTACAATCTCCAATATCAGCACGCCGAGCTAAAATATTAATTATGTTACTAGCTGAGCCCTGGGAGTAGAAAGAATGTTGATACCGTCTGAACACAGATGCATAAGACACTGTTGCATAATTTCCATCAAAACCAAGGCTAATATCAGAGAGCTGTAATAAACAAAATTCAAGAATCAGAGTAAGTTTGTCTGTCACTGAAATTTTGACATTTAGCCTAAGCATTAAACAACAAAAGTATACGAGGTTCAGTTCAATCAGTTCTGGTTCTGGATATGAGATATGAAATTACCAACAAGTATACACAACAAGCAATCTCTATATCTAAGAGAGGGGTAAATTGGGTAATGATCTAATATTGCGGAAAAAAATTCTTATCGATTTTACGCTACTAAGCTAGAGTTTTACCAATTAAGTTTAATAACAAATTTCTATAATTACTATACCCAATAATTTTCTCAATGACAAGTTATACTAAATAATATGAAAATGTAATGTAAAGCTTTCAATAAATTAAGGAGATATGATTAGAGAAATTGACACCGAATTTATAGTGGTTCGGCCAATAACGCATACATTCACTCCTCCAAACCACACTTGAAGCTTTCACTAAGTTGAATTCACAATTTACACCGAATTTTCCATGGCTCACTCGCAACAGCTATAAAATATAGAGTTTTGTTTCTATGCACACTAACAAACCTTTATAATTTACTCTTTTGAGTATGCCCACTCACAAAGGGATTTCACAACCTCAAATGTTTGAATAATAAAGTTTACAATACCACTTGAGCACTCATAAAAGATAATGAAAATTACTGACGTGAGTTGCTAACCCAATTAAATTAAGCCCACTACAAATGATATGAAGTTGTAGTGTGTGAGCTTGATTATGAGAGTGTATGATATAGAAGATTTTGTTTACTCTTTGTTTTTGCCTTAGAAGAAATTATATGAAGGTTCAAGAAGTTGGCAAAAACAAAAAAGGAATTCAATTTATAGAGAAAATGAAGGCAGTCCCTTATGTTCGCGTTGAGGTCGGTATGTCGGTTTTCCATTACAACGGATATAAAATATTATTGTTAGACACCAGTAAGCGCACATAAGACTGGATTACTGACTGATATGGAGACCAGTATGAATCATGTCGGTTTATGAGAGTACGCAAAATACTAAGATTGACCGATATGAATGTCTATATGCTCTAGACCGTTCCAGTAATTGTGTAAACTCCACACTGAACGGTATGGGTGACCGGTATGGAGTAGCCCGGTCCCATAGACGATGTAAAATTGCTCAGAACAGAGCAGGGTCACCGATAAGCTGGTGTGGGGGACCAGTATGTCAGTCTCAGTGCCAAAATGCAAGATTTGAAGATTACAAAATATTTTTCACAAGACCCTAAAACATCTAAATGAATGTGCATATGTCCTATAAACTTAGAGACTTAAATTAACAACTCACTTTACAAAGAGAGCTTTAATCTAAGACCACACGAGACTCTTCAATAGGCGTTAGTCTTCACATCCATTTTCTATTCATCACCAATGAGCTTCGACATCTTTTTGTAATGTCCACAAACGCGCGTCGAAGTTTTCTAGTGTTGCAACATCAAAATTCATCTTACAAATATGTCGCTAACAATCTCCCTATTTTTGATAATGACAATCTTTGAAACTTGTGAGCTTTGAGAGTCTAAATTTGTTGACGATTTTAACTCCCATTAACATGTGATTGTCTTCAATATAGCTATATAAAAAATTTAGACAAATACATTAATACAAAATTACTCTCCCTTAATACAAAAGTGAGGGAAACACAAGGTTTAATCTCATTTTAATGATTTCTCCCCCTTTGAAATTATCAAAAAGGACGAAGAAGTAAAAAATAAGCTATATGAGATACCAACCAATATGTGCACAAAACATATGAAAGTTCATGACCATGCACATTTAGTATTTTCAATACAATTTTCTCATTTTACAATATAATATGAAATTCATGTAAGAATCATCAAAATTACTCAAATTAAGCCAATATCTATGCATTTCATTTTCAACCAATAAAGATCAATGACAAGGTATATTGTAGCGTCCCAACCTACAACAACCCTCCCCAAATGAGTATAGAGTCGGAACGCTACCAAAACTTCTACCTTAAATTGTCCAAACTCTTAAGCAAATACCGTAATATTATTAAATTAATAATCATTTATATGAGATAAATAACTTTTTTCAAACCCAGATTGTAAAATAAGTGTACTGCATAAACTAAAGTAACAAACTAGATCTTCTGAAACTTATTCATCTAGGAAACTTATTATCCTAAAGACCCTAGATTGCAAATTAAGAAGACACGATTCCTTATCACATGAGTCACCATCACGGAACCATCGCGCAACCATCAACTGTTAGATCGGCATAATCATCCAAAAAGTGATCACTTGCACCACAGGACACCGTGAGCTTAAGCCCAACAATAAACTCTCATGCATGAATGCAAATGTGATCCTTTTAAAATACAAATCGTAGAAATCTTTGATTTTAACACAAACCTTTACCAATTGAGAAACCATTTCTAGTTAATGGGCCATCGTTCTCGGTACATGCTATAAGATAACCGGTCGGGATTTTGATGTTCTACCTCAGAACACATTTAACCATTACCATAGATAATACTTTACTATCAACCTTTACCAACCATTACCATATACCCTCCCTTGTAGCAATTATACCAAGCCCACCTTAAAATCCATTTCAAACTGTTTCCCAAAATCGTAACATTGACATTGCATATATCACTACTTAAGATAGTTTATATATTATGCATGATGAATGCAATGTAATGAAATCGAATTGTAAACTCAGTAGCAAGAGATATCCAACACGTTATTCACAGTAAAAATATATAATTGTAATAAAAATAATCTACTCCAACATCATTCAACAACCACATCAAACATACCACTCAATTCAATACATTAGTCTCGTGGTACAGTTGGAAAATTACTTACCTCTATGGGAATTTCCAAACAATGTCCTAATCCGCTATTCCGTTCCTAAAATGTATAATGTATCTCGTCGTTAGCGTGCACTAAAATTCTTTTACTACCATATTATCATCATAATGTTTGTTATTATTATTACTGTTATTACTACCATTATTACTATTATCATTATCATTATTATTTATTATTATTATTGTTATTTATTTATTGTTATTTTATTCATTTATTTATTTATCTACTCATTATTATTATATCTTATTATTATTATTATTATTTTATATTTTAGGAGAATGGGTCAACAGACCCATTCGGTTCCACCGACGCAACCAACGGGTTACGTCGTCGGGCTAACCCCATGCGGTGGGCTGTGGCCGACACCGCCACAGCCAACATGGAGTGTTCGACGAGCTGAGTTTCGTCGTACCTGTGGTACGCCATCAAATGCCAGATTGAGATAGGGAAGACTCATTGCGCCACACATGATCCCTCCATTAACAGTCCAAACGATCACCGTTCAAGTCCACACCGGTCCATTTAAGTCCCCATTGTCGTAAGTTTCCTGTCGGTATGCTCGTCATCGTGATTAGTGGTCAAAATTATCACTTATTTCTCACGTGAACAATGAGTGCTGCGTGAGAACAGTAATTGTGAACAATGTTACAACTTGACACTGCTTCATGCTAAATAAATACACACATGCATATGCAATAAACACCAAAACATTGTTGGGGTTGGTGCTCAGAGCGCCAATTCCCAATTGTATTTCTTTATGAATACTACTGTAAAACGTTATTATTATGAATAATATATGCAGTTTCTATAATATAATGTATCATTTAATATGGTAAAGATGTAATGACCTTAGAATGACTAGTCATGATGCTGTTGCAAAAGCGTCGCAACTGTCATTGAGTTGTATCATGACGTTGTCATTCTCAGATAGTTCTTGGTCAAAGTTTACACTACTTGGTCAGTAAAGTAAACCCGTTGAGACCGATATATGTTGTATACTGGAATATATGATTCCAATGGTTTCTCAATGAACCATAAGTCTTGGAGACTAGTATAGACATGTAGGTGTTTATAGAGGATAAACACTGAATGACTCACCGAAGATTCTTAATGGATGGTACACCAACGTCAATAAGAATCTTATCGGGTTGAGTAGCACTTGTGATTCTTAGACTTGAGATACCATTGTGGGCGCATGAGACATCTTCCACACTTAGATGACAGTCACGTCACCGATCTATTTAGATCATACCTCCACATTTTTGTTGGGTGTGGATAGATCCTCAGGGTGTCCTGTGTGTATCGAGATAGGATCCGTCAGTTCTGTGTATCAGAGCATAGGTAGTCCATTTGATTAACAATCAGATAAAAACCATGGGCCCGCGGTACATTTTAGAAGTCAGTTCTAAATGTTCTTTATGAGTTGCTAATAGAGACGTCAACGGGATAATCCCTATAGAGATGTGACGTTTACATCTATATCTCTGGGATATATCCGGATACCTGTGACAGAGGAATTATACATTTTTCATGACCTCGACCTGTATGATTCAGCGAGTTTATCTGTGATCGTCATAATTTACGGGTGGATAAATTATGGACACGAAATTGGATTTCGTGACGGATATGCCTGAATCTAGAGAGTCTCACTAATGAAATATACTCATAGAGCACTAAGGCAACATTTATAAATAATATTGATTATTTATAAAGTCGTTTAAAGGTTAAACGCAAAGTACATGTGTAGGGACCCGATAATCATTTCTTAATTTTTGTGTATCTGCATTTAATGCTAGATTTTATCAAATACACATTAATTAATTGTCAAATTGAGATATTTGACTAATATCATAAATATATATATGTATTTGATATTTAATGTAAATATAATACATATATTTAATATATTTGTATTTAAATAATTATTTAATTATTTAATTGTTAAATAATTAAATTAATTGAAAATACAAATATCCTAAGTTATGATATTTATTTTAATGACTTGAGTTACCTTTGTTGACTTGCTTTAATTCATTAAATGGTTTGATGATTAAGCTTGCAAGTTGATAAAGCTTTATTGAAACAAAATAAAATATCTATATATTTATTTTTTATCTCCAAATTTTCGGCCAAGGCAATATTGGAGGAGATATAATTTTTTTTGTTTCTTTAGGGTTTCATTAACCTTCAACATTTATCAAAATACTCTATTAAAGAAAACAAATAAGCTTGAGAGAAAGCAAAAGGAAACAAAGGAAAGCTTGGATTTTAGTAAGTTTTTCAAACTTGCTATTAGAGAGGAAAATGTTCCTTGAGTTCTAGGCTACATGCTATGAGTTTCTCATGTTTTTCTATTCTTTATTCTTTGTGTTTTTGGTGGATGGAAGTTTGATAATAGGGTTGAGCATGTATAAAGATCATAGAATGTTACTAATGAGTTAATAAGCATTCTTTTGATAGTTTGAGAAACTTGTTGTCATTCTAGAGTTATTGACCCACTCTTAAATGACCTAGATTTGTTTTATAGTTGTTTCATTGTGGTGAGGCTTGATTGGTGTGGAAGAAACATGATTGAAGTGTTGGATTTTACTAATTTGGTCTAATTTATCCAATTTGATGAAATTAAAAAATTAGGATTTAAGACCACTTCCAAATTTGGGGCTTTTCATTTATGTTGTGTATTTGGATGTGTATATGATACATATAAAATCTTATGTTGATTGGATTTCATCTTGATGTGTTTTGAACATTGAAAGTGCAAAATGCACATTATGTCATGCTTGGAGGCTCTCGGCCTTAGGCAAGTTTTTTGGGAATTTTTGTTGCAATTTGAATTCCAATGTGTAGGACATGTTAAATTCATATTAGTAATGATTTAGAATCATCCAAAATTGTTTTGAACAATTTAGGACTAAAATGAACAAAGTGCAAAAGTTTTGGGGCAATTTGGTAATTACACAAAAATTGATTTATTGTGTAATATTTCATAATTTGATAATTGAGTAATTAAATAATTTATTTAATTGATCCAAGAAAAAGTTTTGAAATCGGAAAATTTTGATTTTCCAATGTTCCGCTGCGTTACCGGATTTCCGCCCTAAAACCCCTTCAAACATAGCAAACATTTGCGTGAAAAATAAGTGCACAATAAATCAAGACTTAAGACCTTATTTTTTGAGCATGACACAACTAAAGAAATCTCATCTCTTGATATACCAAGTCCACAAAATATGTGTTCAAACCCAGCACCATTAGGACCTGAAAATAAGCAATATTGATTGCATGCTATAATATTCTCCCTCTAAATATGAGCTCTTAAATAAATTCTTTCGAGTGAAGGGTTTTTCCCTTATATTTTGAATTTTGGCCTATTGGCTCTTTTACACTTGAGACTCATTTAAACTTTTTTTGACTTTTATAAGGGGATAGTATAAGGTCATCTAGTCAAAAATCACATCATTTAGTGAGCTAAGTATGATAGAGATTAGATTGTCAGTCCAAAAATTCTTACATTCGACCAAGCCTCAACAATAAAAAAACGTGTAGGTGAAATACAAGCACAAGATATATTAAGGGTTTTTATCACACATACTCATGCACATTGAGCATAAAGGAAAAATAAAAGCATATTACACATGCATAAACATATATCATACATACCATGATCACATGCAACAAGCTTTCCATGCTCTACCAAGCCACAAAATATTTTTGGTCTTTTTCATTTTATATTTTTTTTCTTATTTTTCATTTTAACATAAAAACAAGAAAAGACACAACAAGGCTTGTCAATATCCAATGGTACATGGAGTTGTATCCCGAATGCAGATCATACTACCATCCATTCGAAATCGGTTATGAAATTTATATCAGGATTTCCATCATATATACCAATTGACATATAATAAAAAAAAACAAACACACACACCCATATACAGTTAAAATAAAAACATACAGTCGTGCAAAAACATAAAACACACGTACGCACACATGCAATGGGAAAAAATGAATGTAAAATTTAAGAACCAGTACACCAAAGTGCACTATCATCATACCTGCTAGGGTCAAGACATTCAGAATTAGATGAGAAGCCATATCACTTCCTCACCTAAATTTCTTAAGAGTCTCATTTACTTGAGAACTCCTAATTAGCAGTGCAAGTTTCTAACTAATGAGTTAAGTTTGTTTAGCTAGTGCAGAAACTTGAAAAATTGGATTTGAAGAATCAAACCTATTTGAAACACTCTTAGGCCATTTCTTTTGTTTATGCAACAAGATGCACTTAGGCCTAATGTGTCATGCCTTGCCACAGTGACGGCATACAAGCACACACCTCGGACGAGAGCGAGATTTAACCACCACACCTTTAGATTGAGGTTGAGACACAAGATGAGGGACAACATGGGGAATTAGATGACTACAATCAACATGTTTCTTACATAAGTCACGTTTAGGAGGGATCGATACAACTCTAGACGATGACGCCTTATCAAAATTAGACTCAACGCTAGTCCCTAACATGCGGTCTAATTTCTCAGTCCCACTAGAAAATTCAGACAACCAGGTTCTAGAATTTTCAAGTTCTGCTTCTAATAATTTGACTCTATCAACTAGTCTTTTGTTCCTCTCCTCAAGGTCATCAATCATTAAAGACTTTGTTCAAACTTAGCTTGAGCTTCATTATTGTCTAGCTCCACTTCTTTCAGCCTTTTATTGACCTTAATATTCTTATTCTTGATAGCTAGACTCTCATTAAACAGTTCAGTATAGGATACTCCGGGACTATCCTCATATAAAGAGTCATCATGAGAGAATTCTGATCCAGCATCCACATCACTAAAATTATCATCTCTCTCTCACCAGTCACACTAGTAGTAAATTCCATAAAGTTGCTCTTATATTTAAGAGACTCATCATAAGTATAGCCACCTTCTGAATCACTAAGAGAGGCTGACATGACTTTCTTGCCTTTAGACTTTAGGTATGTGTGACATTCAGACCTAATATGCTCATACCCTTCACATTCATAGTATTGGATAGTCCGAGGTTTGTTACCATTTTCCTCTATAGACTCCATTCTACTACGTCTACTCTCTTTAAGCTTGTCCTCACTATCCCTATCACAGTCACTCTTCTTCATTTTAAGAATTTTTTAAAATCTTTTTGCAAACATGGCCAAATCCTGATCCGTGAGATTATCATCATTATCATCACTTGACGGATCACGTGAAACTTCCATTGCAATCTTAATCGCTATGGTTTTGGGATTTCTATATCCAAGAAGGTTTTTCTCATACACTTGTAGTTTTCCTATGAGATCCTCTAATTTAAGATGATATAAGTCATTGTTTTCCCTCAATGTCTGTTATCTTAGGTAAAAACTGGTCAGATAGGGATCTAAGGATTTTCCTAACTATCATATTAGTAGGAATAGTCTCCCTTATGTTAAATCTTGAGTTAACGATATCGTTAATCTCAGCGTAAAATTCATCAAATATCTCATCATCTTTCATCCTAGCGAGCTCAGACATAGTGGAAAGTTCTTGGAGTCTATTAATTTTAACTGGCAGCGTGCCCTCATAAATAGTCTGAAAGATGTCCTAAACATCGTTGGCTGTCTCACACATAGATATTCTCCTAAACTCAGCGGAGCAAAAACAATATGAATAGCATTAATGGTTTTGTTATTCCTATTGCTAGCATCAAACTCTTTCTTAGTCCAAGTCAGTTTATATTTAGGGGAAGAGACCCAATCAATCATAACCACGAGAGGTTTCTACCTGTACTCTACTGACATCCAAACTATCTCATCTAAAGACTTAAGGAACGCTCTGATACGAACTTTTCAATATAAGTACTCAGTCTCATCAAAGAATTAGGGAAAATTTAAGGGTTGACTTCTCTCCATAGCTAAATGGGTCAAGGATAAAGGTCAAACTATGATACCAATTGAAAATTCGATTTTAGTCATAAGTTCTGACCATATGCGGAATTAAACACAATAAACTAAGACAAGTCCTAATTATTGTTACTATGAATTAATAAAAAAAAATATCAACCATCCGTAAGTCTAACAATTATAAATAATACAAATAAATAAAAGCAAAAAACAAAATCAACATAGGTAATTTTGTTGACGAAGTGGAAAACTCATGTGAGTAAAAGACCACTCTGGATATTTAGGCTACCAGCCAAAATCCACTATAACGAGAAATACTTACAGTAATGGTAAAAGACCTATGACAACAACTCTGCCTACTATAATACATCTAGACTGTAATAACCCGAATAACTCCTCGAGTCCATACCAAACGTCATTCTTCAGAACCTCTGAAGTCTTTGAGTAGATCAACTTTGCAAGCACGTGATGTCAGAACTCTGACTACTATTCTTCCTCATTGAGAACTCTGAAAGCTTAAGAAGTTGGGTTTGGTTGTGTTGACAGTATATCAAAGACGGATCTCACCAAAACAGAGAAGATAAAAAAACCAAAAGAGTCTTCAAGGTGAAATCAAGAAGGTTGAAAAACTAAGAAAGTTCGAGGCTTAGAGTAGTGTATTTTCAACACTTGTGAATGTGACTATAAGTTTGTTTATATATGTAGGGCAAAAGAAAGGGTTTTCTAGTGCAAATCTGGCTTAAAAACGCGTCCAAAATAACTCACATACGCACGAGCATTCAAACGCAACTCAAACGTAAAGTTTCTGCCTCCGGACGTTCGAACGCTCAAACGAACGCAGACTTGTTTTGAGGTGCAACTTAAAATGCTTGTAACTTTCTCGTCCCTTGGCCAAATCATGTGTTCTTTATATGTACGCGATCGTCTTCGAGTCTACTTTTCAATGAAACTGACCTCATATAAAGAACGCCATCCCACACAAGTCTTTCTCATTGTCGGGTCCTAGAATATGCAGCAAGGTTAGTGATTTAATTTAATTATTTCGGTTACATATCATTTACAATTGACCAAATTCTCAGTGGTAGTGACAAATGGTAAAATTTTGGTTTGTGAATGGGTGGTGAACTGTTCATGAGTGTTGTGAAATCGATTTGGTTGTATTTATTTGGTACATCGTGTTGGTTTGGGATGCTCAAAACTAGGGGTGGCAATTTGGGTCATGATTCGTTTATTCGTTCGATTCGATTCGCTTTAAAGCGAATGCGGGTTTGAAAAAATGGATTCGTTTAATAAATGGGTCAATTCGATTCGATTCGTTTATTAAACGAATCGAATACGAATTTAAGCTCATTGATTCGTTTATTCGTTTAGGATTCGTTTTATTATTTTTATTTACTAGTTCTTGTTAATTTTCAATTAAGATTTGAGAAATTATAACTAATTATCATATAAAAAGTAATATTTTCAATATTTGGTAAAGTATTTTTAGTAAATATATTAATTACATATTTCATATGTATATATTTATGAAGAATTAATGTAAATCAAGTGTGGTAAATTATTTTATTAAATAATATAATTGACTAAACGAATAAACGAATATTCGTATTCGATTCGTTTAATAAACGAATCGAATACGAATCATGATATTAGGATTCGTTTAATAAACGAATCGAATACGAATCCATTACATTTTGATTCGATTCGTTTAGGATTCGATACGAATTCGATTCGTTGATTCGTTTTGACACCCCTACTCAAAACTGAGTAAAGGTTATATTTAATATAATATTTTGGATTTATTAGTATACTATGTTAACTATTATTTTATTAATAGAATTAGAATTTTCTATTGTGAGGCCATCCAACTTAATTTATCTTTCAATTTGGAAGTTTAGATTTACAAATAGAGAGAGTAGAAATAATTGGAGCAAGTGAAGAATATGCTTTTTATATGTACGCGATCGTCTTCGAGTTTACTTTCCAATGAAAATGACCTCATATAAATTGGAGTTATAAATCTTCTGAAATTTTTAAAAGAGTGAACGTCACTATGATATTTTCATCTGATTTTGTCCAAATACTTGTCCAATTATTCCGAGATCTTCAAGACTAATTATAACTCAATTAAATATGTTTTGTTACAGACATTGCCAATAAAAATGGAACTAACATAAGTGACGTGAGAAATTAACAGGCAGTTAATACCATTGACGCCATTTCAAAAGCTTTGGAATATTAACCAACAAATTTGTTGGTGAAATTTTTTTTCACTCCAAATATGATTGAAATCGCCTTCCAAAGATTGAGCTTTAGCCTAAAATTGGAATATGATATGACTATTTATTTGGGCTTTTCATGTTGGGCCTTCTACCACAGGCCTATGCTTTGATGAGTTCCTTTTTAAAAAAATTTCTTTTTGTACTTCAACATTGATACTTGAAAGGCCATCTTCAACCCATAACTAATCCTGTAAATGAACCGAGCCGTTCATGAACAGTTTGAGCTCGACTTGATTTGATTTGATTCAAGAATGATCTGTTTAATAAATGAGTTAACTCAACACGAAAATAATAGTTCGATTATTAAATGAGACCGATTCATAAAAGCTCTAAGCTCATGTTTTACTCACAAACACTATTCAAAATAGACTCGACTTGAATCATATTGACACATATATATTGATATACAAATATTTGAATTTGTAGGGAAATTATTTAAATTTTTATTAATTAATAAAAAAAGTAAATAAATTTTTTAAATTAATCAAGCTCGAACCGAACCGAATCTTTTAGTAATCGAATTCAAGTCGAGCTCAAACTCAATATTTTCTTAATGAGTCGAGTTCGAACAACACATGTAAAGTTAGTCAAACCAAACCGAGCCGACCACTACTCGATTCGATTACACCCCTACCCATAAGACCAGATTTGACACCAATTTGATGTTAAAGGAACATATTTTTCCACTGCTACTGGGCTTGTTATCCAATAACTTCTTCACAAATAAAAGGAACATAAGAGTTTTTCGTTGGGTATTTGACCAAATAGAAGCATTCGGTTCTTATTATAGTTTTAAAAATCAGATTGGACCGACTGATTGAACTGATCGAACTGGGACCTAGTTTTGAGTCCAATCTGGCTGAACCCTAAAAATTGGGTATTAAAAATCGATAAAAACTAATGAACCTGACCGGTCGCTTCCTAAATTTTTTTAAACCAAAAAAATATATTTTTTTTTATAATTTTTAATTAATTAAAATTATTTATAAAATCATTTTGTTTTACCGGTTCAATTGGTCGAACTAGTGATCCATTAAACTTTTCAGATCACTGATTCACTTGCCGGTCCGATTATTAAAATATTGGTTCCAATATGACCTATTACTAAAATACTCCTAGAGGGGGATACAACTAGGTGGAGTGAAAATTATTTTCTATGAGATGAGAAATGGTAACATCTCCAATTTTGTAACATCCCTCATCCGAAGATGTTACTGAAATGAAAACTTTTAATACCACACTAGTTTTTGAATAATTGTCTATCTACTAAACAATACACACTCACTCACACACACACACACACACACACATATATATATATATATATATATATATATATATATATATATATATATATATATATATATTGTTGATGGTGTTTTCAGGCGCTACAACATTTAAGGCAACACGACAAGGACAAAAGGGTAAATTCTCTGTCTGGCTGAGATCATCTAGCCGACCCGACCAGTTCATGTGAAGACCGACCACTTTGGTTCGGATGACCGACCACTTTGGTTCGGATGACCGACCACTTTGGTTCGGATGACCGAGCACTAGAGATGTCGGCAAGAGCATTCTCAGCATAAAAGATTGTCATGGCCGACCTCATTAAAACCGACCAGACAATGGACCGTGTTCAAGACAACAGCACCCCATTCTCATGGATAAGATAAGGAAGATATCCTACTTTCGCAAGGAGAAAGAGTCAGAATCCAAAAGGGAATACTGAAGAAGAAGGCAATACCGGATCAGGAAACCCTACAAGAAGAGAAGATTGGGTTCAAATAGGATTTCTTATGCAAATAGGAATCTGATTTCTGTATTATTATAAATAGAAGGGTAGAGCATGTGTAAAAGATCATCGAAAAATCATCACAAGAGTGAGAGATTAGAATCATAGAGCTCTGATTTGTAAAAGCAAGGAAGAGACTCGAGGAGTGTATTTGAGTAATAAAAAGCACCACCCTGTTCTTGCCCGTGGACGTAGGTCGGATCCCAAAATCCACCGAACAACGTTAAATCACCTTGTCTGATTGGCGTATTTTCTCGTTTTCCGCTAAATTTGCCTTTGGTCCCCCATAACCAAACAAATTCACAGTTGGAGGAGGATTTCCTCGGGAGTGATATTACAATATTACCCTGAGACCAAAATCCACCGTCAACATATATATATATATATATATATATATATATATATATATATATATATATATATATATATATATGCACATACATACATATATACGCCACAAACATTTGAATTTGTCGTAAAGTTATTTAAGTTTTGATTAAGTAAATAAAAAATAATTTTTTTAAATCAATGAGCACGAATCGAGCAGAATCATTCAGTAATCGAATTCGAATCGAGCTCGAACCCAATATTTTCTTGATGAGTCGAGTTTTAATAATATTTGTTGATGTAGATTTTATAGTGAAGTCTAGTTTGGAGGTTTGTATAACACTTTCTTAAAGTAATATTTGACTATACTTTTTTGTTGATAGAGAATGAATCAAATTTACTTCAGCATACAATCAAATAATTTAAGAATGTAAGTCAACACTACGTGAATATTTACTTCAGAACTTTTGTATAAAAGATGAGAAATAACGAAAAGTGTTGAATTATATGTCTAAATTCAATGATAATACATATAAAAGCTCGAACTCATATAATTTTTTTTATTGAGTTTGGCTCGACTCGACTTGACTTGACTTGACTTGACTTGATCACACTGCTATCTATAATACTAAATTTGACACCAATTTATTGTTAGAATAATATACATCACCCCAATTTTTTTTTTTTCAAATCCAACCAATTTAATAGCATCTTTAAAGAATATCCTGTAGGAGGATAGTATTCTAATCCGCAGGTAAAGGTTGGTTCAAAAAATTTTAAAAAATAAAAATAAAAATTAGCAGGTAAAGGTTTTGTTTGTAATTTATTGCCTGCTTTCGTCACAAGGACACACCCGTTTGCTTTGTTAACCATTGCCACTATCAATTTTTTCATCATTAGTCGTCAGTCATCGTTATCTTCGCTCAAGCCATGAACCCTCAGGTGTTATTATTGTTCACTTTTTTGCTTCTTGTTTCTTCAATTCAAGCCAGAGATGTCAAATACTGCGGTCAGTTATTTTGATTTTTGTTTACTTTGTTCTATCAATTTCATTGGTATTTTTTTTTCTTCATTTGGGTGCTTCTTTTAAAGTTTTAAGTTAGTTTTAAATTATGGGTTTATTTAGTTGAAGCTTTTTTTTTTTCAGATAAGAAAGGAAATTACGCTGTGAAAGTTGATGAAGTTAAAATAATTCCTGATCCTGTAGTCACAGGCAAGCCAGCCACCTTTAACATCTATGCTGTTACAGGTATTTCAATTCTCTTTGTTTTAAGCTTTTTTTTTTTTTCCTTTTTCTAGTCTTGTTTATTTAATTTATGTGCTTAATTTATGCAATGTAGTATTTTGTTAGACCCTTAATCCCGGTATGGGATTGCTTGGGGATTTACCATTGAGCACATTTGTGAAGAAAGAAAAAGTGGGTAAAAATTGAAAATGAGTTGCCTAGGAAAATTGCACACCAAGTTCTTGTTATTGAATTAGGATCCTCTCCTGATCTGAGCTTTCTTGAGCATCCAAAAGATAATTTTGGTGGAAATTACAAAATGATAATATAATGAGATATGGATGGGTGATTGTGATGATGGGATAATTTGTAAGATTTATTTGATTGTGCCATCTATATCTTTGTTATATATATAACTGAGGGTTAACTTTAAATTGCGAAAGACTGAAAATATCCCAGTTAAAATCTCACATATTATTGTTATTAACTACCAATTTTCTAGTTTATGCGAATTTTGTAAAGTTCCTCATTAGTTGCTGGGTTCAAACTGCTTAATCAATTGGCAGACCTTGCTTGCCAGATGGTCTTGACCGCCATGTGGCTTTTCAAATTTCAGCATCTACTGATTCTACTCATATTTTCCTTGCATGAATCTTTTAGATCGTAATTTGAGGTAAAATTTTGATAAATCATATTTTCACCTATAGAGCTAGTTACAAACGGTTGGTAGGGGCACTTTGATGCATTAAATATTGATTTTTAACATCGGCAGCTCCTCAGCATTCTCCACCCATCATATTTATGTGTATTCATGCATATACACGAGACTGTTTTTTATGCTTACAATTCATCGAAATGATTGTTGGAATTTCATCAGCATCAATAAGCATGTTTTTTTTATACAGATCGTGCTGTCTCTGGTGGGAAAGTGGTGATAGATGTTTCTTTCTTTGGGGTGCATGTCCATCAAGAAACCCATAATGTTTGTGAAGAGGTATCTTGTCCCATTGCAGCAGGAGACTTTGTGCTGTCCCACACCCAGACGCTGCCTTTTTTCACCCCTCCAGTAAGTTTCACTTCACCGGCGTTTTATACTGAGGATCTTTTAGACCATCATTGAACACTCTTGAAGTGTTTTTTAAGTAAAGACTTTTATAATGAAAACTCAAAAACACTCAAGTTAATTGTACACCGACTGTAACTGATAGGCCTCTGGCCTTGGCACAGGTGGTAAAGGGGTGGGGTTATGCAGGTTTTTTATTCCACTCAGATTTAGAATAAATCTTTTTCGTATAAAGTCTTTCAGTTGCTGATTGTTTCATTTATTTTCTGCATTTGGTTTGTAGAGACTACAGACAGAAAGGAGAAAAAAATGAGCAAAAAATTCATTTTTTCTTATAAGTTTATAAAGTTCTTTTGCAGTAGACATTTTTGGCTTGAATAGAAACTATATCTAGTTGCATTTTTCTTTTGCTTCCATTTACCACATGGTCCTCCATTTTGGCATCATGTGCTTCTAATGAACTGCTGCAACAGTCAATGTATCTGTAAATGTCATACATGTTTGTTTTACTTCTGCATCTCGTTTTTAGAATTTATTCACCCTTTGAGAAGAAATACAAGTTTGCATTTATGAAAAGAGAAAAAAGTTACTTTTTGCAGTTTTTCAAATTAAAATTTTATCTGGTTTCTCCTAGTCTCTCCCATTTCTTTGGTAACGATTAGCTTGCAGATAGTTAACCAATGACACAATGGTGTTGAGAATGCAACTTCTCCTGTTCAATAAAAATTGATTTCAGCTAGTAACAATTATAGAATCTCAGTTTTCCTTCTGTTAGAACAGCTGCCACTGAACAGCTGGTGGCTGTTTGCTGGTTTAGACTTGAGCGAGTACAAAATAAATCCAATACGTTTTCCTTAATTACCAAAATCGATCAGCATAACAAACATTACCTGATTAGCAGTATACACTATAATTAATTGCCTTTTTTTTTTTTTCTTGATGCATATTTTTTCGGATGACTCATCTGGCTGCGTTTTTTTTCCAGGGCTCCTACACACTTAAGATGACAATGGAGGACAACAACAATGAAAAACTGACTTGCTTTAGCTTCAATTTCAAAATTGGTTTTGGTTCTCTAGTCTCTGAGAGTTAAAGTGCTTGGCACAGAACTTCGAACGCTCTCCATTTCGAGTGTCCAGTACATCCTTGCACCAAGCGAAACAAAAAAGTAAAAAAGATTGCGATCTATGCGGCTGCTGGTATAATTTTAGCTGTGTGTTAATTGGTCTTTCTGGTGTAAGAGTCATATTTGTATTCTGTGTTGCATTTCTTCTCAAGGATAAAAGACATGAATGGTGACTGTTGCTATGTTGTTCGTTGAAATAAATTGCATGTGCCCGCTAGTTATCAAGTTATGTGATCCCGTGTTTAATATTCACTTGTTTTTTAAAATATCACATAATAATATATTTATTTTAAAATCAGAAATCTATCGGATTCGATTCTAATGTATTGTTTGAAATATGTTCCACATATCTTAATTTTTAGTAGGGGTGGCAATTTGGGTCAGGATTCGTTTATTCGTTCGGTTCGATTCGATTCGCTTTAAAGCGAATACGGGTTTGAAAAAATTGATTCGTCTAATAAATGGGTCGATTCGATTCGTTTATTAAACGAATCGAATACGAATTTAAGCTCATTGATTCGTTTATATTCGTTTAGAATTCGTTTAATTATTTTTATTTACTAGTTCTTGTTAATTTTCAATTAAGATTCGAGAAATTATAGCTAATTATCATAGAAAAAATAATATTTTCGATATTTGGTGAGATATTTTTAGTAATATATTAATTACATATTATATATATATATATATATATATATATATATATATATTTATGAAGAATTAATGTAAATCAAGTGTGGTAAATTATTTTATTAATAATATCATTGACTAAACGAATAAACGAATATTCATATTCGATTCGTTTAATAAACGAATCGAATACGAATCCTGATATTAGGATTCGTTTAATAAACGAATCGAATACGAATCCATCACATTTTGATTCGATTCGTTTAGGATTCGATACAAATTCGATTCGTTGATTCGTTTTGACACCCCTAATTTTTAGGGACCAAACTGTGATTATACGACATTAAAGGGTACTTTGATGTTATTTTTCCATAATATATAATTATATACAATAAACCCTTATATGACTTTAATTTTAAAACTTCCAATTTCTTATTTTGAAGAATAATAATGATATAAAAATTAAACGGGAAATAGAATATGACAATTTTTTAAATCAATTGACATTAAAAAAAAAATTTGTACTCGTTAAAAAAAAAGTTTGTACTTGAGGCCTGAGGGTGAAAAATTAAAAAGAACATAAAAATAAAAGGAAAGACCTCCTAGTTAATTACATATATCTATTATAATGTTTTCAATTATTTATATTACTTTAATACTAATTATTGATGTATATAAAATCAGAACTTTAAAAATTTGTCGAAGCTTTTTTTTTTTTTTTTAAAAAAAAGAGGAAGAAAAATCTTACCCAATTCCAAAACGGGTTACGTAACTCGACTCGTTCCTTTCGATTTATGATGGTGTCCGAGTCGCCTTACTGCCTCATCTCTCTCTCAAGGAAGAAGCATATACTAAGCGAAATAAAACGATAATATCAATCAAGGTTAGGAGATTTTTTTTTTTTTTTTTTTTTGTGTTTTCTTTTTATAGTTTTGTTTCCCAATATATTTACAAAACTACGCACCCTGTGAAATTTTTAGTTTGTTTTGGCTTTATATTCATTTTGTAATGGGTTATTTTGAGTATTTGTTTATTATACTGTTTAGCAAAATATTATGTAAAATATTTGTTGAAGTGAGTATATTTTTAGGATTTTGCGGTTAGTTATAGGTTTGCTTGTTCATTGCTTGACAAAATGCCACTGAGAGAGCAACTAGGCTGTGTTTGGTATTGTAGCTTTTAATTATGGAATGGAATTACCAGCTTTCAATCGGTAAAGTATCAACTGCCTAGTAAAATTAGTTGTTTACTATTCGATAATAAGTAGAAGCATAGCGGTTATACCCTGCACCCCGCATAATAAATAATTTAGGCAATCAGATGTGTATGCATTATCAAAATTGTTAATATCCAATAGATTTTTTTTTTCTGTGTTTAAAGGTTGGCATTTAAATTCCATGGAATTAGCTATTTGGGACTGATAACTTGGTAACTTATTTATATTAAATTGGCCAATATAAGGTTGTTGCTTCGATAACATATGTTAGTGTTTGAACTGCCATGTTGACTTCGATGATTTTGTTCAATTGCCTTATTTAGCACGGGAGGAAACTTTTTAAGTTCTATTTTTTGTATTGTAACTTTTGATGTGTTATTAAAGGAACAGCTGTTTGTATACTTCCATGTACTTCAGCTTTTCCCTCTGGGAGTGTTTGCCTGTAAAATTTTTCACTTTGTTTGGAGTAACGTAATCCATCTTTTTAATAGTCTTATTTCATGTTGGATTGAAGTTTGAGCTCAATAGCTCTTCATCACTGATTTCAAAATCCTCTGAATGTACATTTCGTTCATTATTGAGAGATTGGTGTACTTGTTCTCGTGACGTGGAGTTAAATACATTTTATGACAAGATTTACTGTTTTCCATTCATGCTGTTAATCCATTGGATCTATTTTGAAGTGCCTTTCAGTCTTGTTAGGTTCTCTACTCAACCTGATTTTCCAAATAATACAGATGAGACGGCAGGGACAATATGGTGATCCTCGTGCTGGCCGTATGCAGCATATGCCTGATCAAAGGATGGAACAGAATTCTGGTCCTTTTAAAGAACAGCTGGAGGCCTTCACTCCTGAAAGAGAGCAACCACATGTAACTTCAAAATCAGAGAGACAATGGAGATGGGAAAGTGTTGGGTCAAAAGTGCCTAATTCAGTGGTACCTCAAGTGTTTGCTGAAGGTATGTTTTATACCAGATCTCTCTCTCTTTCTGTCTTTTTCCCTTTATAGTAGAGAGCTTTTGCATGCTAGCCGCTAGGAATGCTCAATCCCTCCCTCATACAAAATCACTTTAGAACTTCTGCTTAATATACTCGAGCCTTGTAGAGATATTCGAAGATTCACAGTTATAATAAAACATGTGCAGCATATATATTTTTTGTGCCCGAAGTTGTGGTAATCTGCATCCTTGATGATGTAGGTTTTGGGTAATTCTCAACTCGATTACATATCTTCTTATTTTATGAATCTTTAGTTATGTGTGCATAGCTTCATAGTATATTCCTAGTTGGTTGAGAGAGTTCTAGTCAGTAATTGATGGCCTTTTACTTTCGATATCTTATTTTAGGCTGTTTCATGACTATATTAGGATTCAATACCTTGAGCTCATTTTTTTCCTTTTAAATGAAATGCAATATAAGTTGCTTTTTATAGTCCTTGAATAAAAGAGGTATAAGCATCCCTCTTGTATGGATGTAAGGCTTTTCTTTTCTTCCTCCCCTCTCTTTTGGCTGGGTTATGGAGTTTTTTTAAAAATGTAATGCAAATTGATGTGCTAGGGACACATTTTCTCTTTGCTTTTGTTCTATTCATATTCACCCCTATCTTTAGTTTTCTTCATTCTGTGACAATTTTGTTAAATGGCACTTCGGTATTCTGTATTAAATCTAAAAAATTGACTTAAAGCTTTATTTAGGATAAGAATGCCACTGAGAAAGCATTGAGTTTTTTTCCTGAAACATATTTAACTTCATTATTTGGTTCTTTCCATGATGGGTAAATGATTAGATTAATCATTATTTGTTTCACGCATGGACGCACCCAAGACTTCCTTTAGTTTGTGAAGGCTTGACATGCCTCAAGCCACAACTGTTCTAAAAAAGTATGCTTTGAATTGTTTATACTTAGGATTCTTGTCTATTCTGATGCAGGTCAAGGGGTTGATGCTTCAAGATCCTATTTTCAAGGTCAGAGGCCGGATACAAAGCTAGCTTTAGAGAAACAAAACAATAGTGATCCCAGATCTCGACCAAATGAAGAAGATATGGATGTGGGCTATGAGGACAAGCCTTTGTCGCAGACATTTGAAGGTATTGACCAGAAATTCCTCGATGACATAATGAAACTATCCAAGGAACAGAGTGATGCTGAAGATGCTGAAAATGCTAGACATAAAGAGGTTTGTATGACGTTGAATGTGCCTTGTTTTCCTTAGTATTAGCTTTATCACTTTTATGATTTATTTATAATTGCATTTTTACACAATGAAAATTTTCTTCCAGAAATAACATAATTGAAAGTGTGCATTTCTGACCCCCAAATATATGAGGCACATTTGTCCGCTTTGGGAAGGTGTATGAACCTATATGTTCCATTTGGCTGTTCTTCAAATAAACAAAAATAAAGCATGAAATTGCCGTAGTTTATGTCTAGTTTATGTCAGATCAGAACTTGAAAGCTTTTAAAAGCACCCTTCCTATTTGGATTGGTGTACTGCATAATAATGAGATAAAGTTGGATTTTTCTTTTGTTTCCAACTCTTAAGGAATGTTGTTTGGTGTATCTATTGATAACTGAGGCCATTTGTTTTTTATTTTTTTATTTTTTAATTTTCTTATTATGAAGTAGTGGGAAACATAATCCCTTTTTCAATTTTCTCATTTCACACTGTAGCGAGACCTCTTTCTGTATGTCTCATGATGGGAAAGTTGGACAACATAACTACATAGGAAACGTTTTTAACACTGAAAATGTATCAAATCTTTGCATGCAACGGTTTGGTGAACATGCTGGCATTGTTACAGTGGATATCTCTTGGTTGCGCTGGATTCTATTATAAAGGTGCCATGTAAGATGCCAATAGCTTAAACTGCTTTCATTTCCACATATGGTTATATTTTCTGGTAGCTCTGTGTTTGCCTTTGAAGATTTTGTGACACGGGCATTTTCTGCTCAAAGAACATCATACTATTATGATCTTGAACTATGGGAAATTTGTGCCTTGATGTTTGATTGTGCATCCATTCTGAGGTAGTAGCAAGCTGACCTTACCTTCCGACCTTCATTCATGCATTACTCATTGATATCTCATGCTTCCTATTTCAGAAAATAAAAGCCATCAATTCTCAATATGAACAACAACTAGCAGCTCTTAGAGCCCGGCATGCGAGTACACATGGACGAAAAAAGCAGTACCAGCAAGCCATTATGGACCATAACCCAAACAGTGGCATGTGTCCCGGTGATCCTCATGGTTACAGTGGTACTCCCACTGCAGCTGTAGTTGGAGAAGCATACCGATCTTACAACTCAGATAATTACGGCACATACAAAGAGCGAGCTCGTTTTCTTGGGAATCCTAGGGATCACGGGTTTGAACCCAGAGGTCCATACCCTGGAGGCCGTGTTTATGATGCTCGCTCACGCTACTACTAGATGAATCGTTTTAGATTAGCATAGCTTGAAGAAGTTCGACAGCTTTTAGAATGCATCACTGTACATGTGACATACTGGTAAGAGTTTGGTAAATTGACAAAATTAGTATCAATTATCCTAAATCAATGGGATGTTTGACGGATTCTTTTAATTTTCTGAGACACTGACTTCTGATGGTGGTGGCAGTGGTGGTGGCGCACCACCTGTTGTGAAACAAACGGAAGCTTATGTGTCCGAAATTTTGAACTCCTGTTTGGCAGCTAATAAATCCTCAGAATGATGGTGATGAAAGTACAGGTGCATGGATCAATAATGAGGATTTCCAACAATCAGGGCAGAGCTAGGATTTCTACATTATCTTTGAGGGGCCAGAAGATAAAAAATCAATCTTAGTGGGGCCAAATCACAAGGATTCAGTTTTGGGGGCTGGTCAAAACTATAATAATAACATTGAAGTGGTGGAAGTTGCCGGCAAAACTTTTTTTTTTTTTGGTTTAATTAATGAAAATTATATTTATAATATACGAGTTTTACTGTGTTTCCTGGGAAATTGTGCTTTTACTTATTTGATCGTTATTTAACAGACTCTGAAATCCTAATTACGGTTAATATTCAGGCTCTAAGCAGTTTAAGCACCGCAAAATAGCGATCTGATTTGTCCGAAAATTATTAATATAGTTTTTTTGCTGAAAATATCCATTTGTGATTTTTGACTGATTTATAGAAAGACTAGTATTTTTGTTTTCTACAATTTTCTATTCTTTAGAGATTATAGTATTTTTTTCAATTTTATGATTGTAACTTTTTTCATGAAAAGTTAATGATTTTTAGTGATTTTACGAGGATATTGAAAAATGAGTTTTAAATTTTTTATTCTTAATCATACGAAATGTCAATTTTATCTTTTCCAATTAATTTTTATTAATCCAAATTATTTATGATTAAACTGCCTAAATTCAGGTTCTATTTGTCACTTTCTGAAATTTTAGGAGAGAAATTAATTGATGGTACTTGAAAAAAAAGCTGTAATTTCACCAAAACTTCCAAGGGAATTTTTAAATTTCCCTTACTTTTATTGTTACTTGTGTACGTTTCTTTAATGATTATTTAGATAGTGTATTAGGGTTATGATAATATATATGTAAACTACATACTTCAGAAAAACAAAAACGACTTGGTTGTCATACTTCAAGAAAAGGTGCAAGGAATCAGTGGCGGAGCCAGAAATTCAATACAGGAGGGGCTAAGTTAAAAAGTTCAACAAAAATAAGTATCAAAATTTTGAACTTCATTAATATATTTTCATTCAATACATTTATAATTGTTCTTGACGAGTTTTCATATGTTGAAAACGTTGAATGATTACCTCATTATCAATACTACAAAAAATATCATTTTCTATGTATACAACTAAACTATCATTCAACCATTGATCTCTCATCCGATTTCTCAATCGATTTTTCACAATATGCATAGTTGAAAATTCCAATATGCTGCTCGATATTCATTTTGAGTTTTGTCTAAATGTCTTGAGAAAGTTATTTTAATATGCTGCTTTCTAAAAAATAATTTAGAAAATTTTGTTGGGCCCAGCAGGGGCTGCAGCCGTGCTGGGCCCAACGTGGAGCCGCCCCTGCAAGGACTGAAAGCTTGTTGGTTTTGTTTCAAAATGCACGAAGGGGAATCATGGGATTTTGATATTAAGTGTAGGAGACAGCCTGCGGTATTATTATCTTGTCAGAAATCCCCTTTGGTATGATATAACCTTAATGTTGATGCTTCAGTTAGTTGTGGGAATCAAATGGGTTGGATTTATTTGAGTGGAAGAATGGAGTTATAGCTTGGAAAAATTATATTATATTTCGGGTGTATATGTCATCTTTTTCATAATAATTAGGTCTAGGGATCCCACTATGACCTTAAATAGCCCAATGAAGCTTACAATACATTTTTTGACACAGTCCTGTCTTGGATGACAAGCTCCGTGAGAAGCCATAGGAGCTTAATTAGTATGATTCCATCCTTAGATTACACATCACTTAGTAAAAGTAAATAATCACAAGTTTTATGTGGATCCTCAGGAATATGTAAAGTAGAATATTATAAAGGAGACATGAAAAAGATATTCCTTGCATTTCTTCATCGCAGGAACTTTAGAGAGAGCTTCACACTTGTTCAATGAGGCCGTCCTTATAAAGAGGACGGAATTGTTTAAATAAAAGAGTGGGGCTTGTGTTGTTTGCCTTTGAGAAAATGATAGCTGATAAAATTTTGACCCATATTATTCGTTTTAATAGTTTAGGGATGGGTCTAACAACTCAATCCCTTGTGATTTTATTTTTAACATAGGTGTAAATACATCCAATCAATGCCTCTAATTAGTTGAAAGAATCTCTTACTTATAAATATGTGTAATAAATTTTATTCCAAATAATATGAAATATTACAAATATCACTTGTATCGCGATATGTACGCGAAAGAGTTTCATAGATGAGGGAATTTAGGAAATTAATGTTGATTTGAGAGAACCATGCTCTCCAAATACGAAAAATACTATAGAATCTCATATTTACATATTTTTGGTGATGAACAGAGTTTTAAATCGGATATCTTTTAAAGTTTTACTTTATTGTTCAAAGATTTCTGTTTTGTTCTGTTTTTCAATTTTCTTAATTTTATAATCACCAACCTATATTCCATGCATAAAAAATATACGTAGACTAAATTAAGATTAGAATGCTTCTCTCTTAAATCTATAATTAATTAGTGATTTCGAAATATGATGAAACTTTTATACTTCATGATTTAGATATAAATCTCGAATATTCAATTGCAAATAAAAATAAATGATTAAATAACTTTAAGCAACCACGCAGGAACGGATATAAGGGATAACCAGCATAAGCCATCATATAGGAACCCTAATTCTTGGTAAAATTCGAGGGCCCCTAATTTAAATTTTTAATTATTTTTATTGTAAAAAAAATATGGAAGCTTTCTCATATATTTAGTTAGTCCTTATTATTGACCATTTTAATAACCAAAACTAAAACTAAAACAAGAAGAAAAGACAGAAATAAGAAGAAGAAAAATGTGTTAAACAAAACTGAAAACAAAAAAAAAAAAAACATTGAAGTCCCATATTATCTTTGACAAAACTTAGAACCCTCATTTTAAGAGCTCCCTTAGAGTTAGAGCCACTCCAACTTGAGAACAGGACTTGCAACCATGAACCATATCAGTGACCAAAACATATAAACAATGAAACTAATCCGGCCGAAACATGGAGCCCAGGATTTTGAATCCGTCAAAATCAAAAAAAAAAAAGGAAGAAAGAAAGAAAAAGAAACAGGACCCTTTTAATTTTATTTTTCCTCACATATCTCCATCTTTCTTATGAGGAAGCTGAGAAATTCTGACTAAGTTATCATCTCTAACACTGCATGATCGCTTACATGATAAGAAATTAAACATACCCTTGTAATTATTTTTAGCCAACTTCTTGTTCTTGCTGTTGCCGCCGACGTTTCTACAAGTGCTTGTTTTGGTACACTCCTTAAAGGCTACCAAAAAGGGGTCTTGATCCTGATGCTGCTTCATGTTCATCATCACAAGTCCTTTTCTTGAAGAGCTTCTTGAAGGAGGTGGTGGCCCCTGAAAGGCACATGGAGGCAAAGGGATTTGTATATCATGATGATTCACGCTGCTAGTACTACTAAAACTCCTGCTTCCCGCCGCCGGACAAGGCGGTGGCGGCAGCTTTGGTGATAAAACTTGTTTGTTGTCGTAGCCGTCGTCCACACAGTTTTGCTGCTGATCTGTGATCATCACCTTGGAGACTCCAGGCTTGTTCTCCCATGAAAAGGATACCTTGGTTTGGTTCATTTCTGAGGATACCTTGTGTATAAAAGTATATGATTGCGCAATCCTTGATTGCTTTTAAAACAGATGTGAAGTGAAGGGATAAAATAGTAATACAGTTGAATATGGAGAAAAGAGACCAAGTCCATAATGGGTCTACATCATGCAAGCTTGAAATGTTTTGATATTTTGCGACAGTGACAATTTCTGAATTCTTCACTTAGCTCATGTATAGATACTTGTGGGGTATTATTATTATTATTATTATTATTATTATTATTATATTGACTCCCCATACTTTGCCGCCCTATTCTTTTTAGGCAATTACATATGGATCCCTCATTTTTCATAATTTTATAAGTAAAGACAGTTCTTTCTTTCTTTTTTTTTTTTTTTTCTGCATTCGGATCAAACAACTTTCTATTTTTTTTTTTAATTAACATAGTATTGATAGATGCATGAGATTATAGAAAATATCGAATTTCGATTGAAATTAAAGATCCTATATATAATTTGGTATGAAAATTAGGATGATTTTCATCTCAAATAAGAAATTGTATCAGGATTCAAGATGATTTTTTTTTTTTTGAATCTCCAACCATTTAATCTATGATTCGAAATAATTTTTAATTCCGATTAATAAATCAATAGAGATTTATGATATTTTTTTATTCTAAATGAAATCAATCTCCGTTCTTGATTGTTATCTCTAATAAGAAGTCCTCTGGGACACGTGCGTAGTATAAATTTTTAGAGAATATGCGAGTCTTTGTGTGCGGTAGGTTGTCTTGTGCAAATAAAAAAGAAGAAATATAAAGAGCAAACAAAAGCATGAAAGAAAGTTTGTTTCTCTTTGAAGCCCTGCCGTTGTCACAACTCTTCTCTCCTCAAACCATTCTCTCTCTCCATCTCAGCTCTGCCCTTCTGTCTTGTTTCATTTTTAATTATTATTAATTTTTATATAAAAAATATTTAAATTTCGATTAATTAATTATAGAATAGAATTATTAAAATTATTATATTATTATATTCTAGTGAATAATTACCTTGAACTTTCTTATTCTTCAAATAAATAATTTGATTATTATTATTATTTTTAAAATCTTTAATTTAATAAAGTCTCATTTCTTTTATACTACTTTTGACGGGTGATTTTCATCTCAGTGACAGTTTCGAGATAACTCTCCCGAGACAATCCTCATTCAACGTTGAATTTGTTTGGTTATGGGGGACCAAAAGCAAATGTGACAAAAGACAAAATAACAACGAAATCGACAAGAGGGTTTAACGTGGTTCGTCGGAGCATGTCCAACCTACGTCAACGGGCACAAAGTGGGGGGTTGTTTTTTATTACCAAACTGAGCTCGGCCGACCTGTTTGGAGGAAGGGCCTAAAGAAACCGAACTGTTTGTCTATGTATCTTTTTTACAAGTAGTGCTCCCTCCTTCATTACAAATTTTGCTATCCCCCACAAATGAAACTAACTTTCCTTTATATACTAAGAAAATTACAACACTATTCACATACTTTTATGACGTCATCCACGTGGATCTCCGGCTGATTGACGGGCTCTCTGCCCCAATTGCCTCGCCGAAAGTAAAACCTACTATCTGATTTCCTGGCACATCACGCCGTAAAGTACACTACCATACTCAATAATCATGATGTCAGCCTGTAAAGATCTCTTATACATGTTAGAGGGAAAAGTCCAAACTGTCCTGATCAAACATCGGGTGTCATGAGGATGGCCAAAACCGTGCACCGAACTACCCCAACTACTTCCGACCTGACCCAAAATATCTGAGCTCATTATCCCGACCCGGGAGGAAAGAGTAGAACTGAACCGAGCTACCGGGCTAAAGTGGTCGGTCTCGGCTCTGATGTTGTCTGTCTCTGAGACTTGTATCATGCTGTGTCATCTGGTCGCCCAGATCCAGGAAACCAGGTCCGAACACTATGCCTGGCCGACGAATAACCAATACTCTCTGAACACTCGTCCTTCAAAAAGGAGAAATTTCATCTCTGCCATTACCGCACTGTTCAAATACATTAGTCACAAAAACACTATCAACAACTACGATAGAATTAAGTGTGAATTCATTATCCAGCCAATTATAAAAAAAATAAAAATATATACGAATCATTTTATATTATTAGATTTATTCTAATGAAGGTTTTGCCTAACGACCCAAGTTGGGGAACCTATATATGTCGATGAAGTGTAGCCCAAAAATCTACTTCCCTAATGCACACGTGTTTCGACCTCAATAATAACTTCTCTCTCTTTTAACATGACTGAAATACCCATTGGTGTTAATGGTATATTCTTATTATTTTGTCATAATCAAAGTCAATATTAAATGAATAATGTAGTTATTATATACATACCTATGAGTCAGACTTGGATTTATTTGAACAAATGAACAAACTATACGATCTTATATAAATTAGAATTTTGCTAATTCCTCATGAATAATTACAAGTTTGATCAAAGTTACTTAAAAATAAAATACTTAAAATATCAATTTAAAAGTAATTGCTTAATATGTTTCTCATTCGGGCAATAGTCATCAAAAATTTGAGGCGATAGTGATTTGTAACTATTATAAGCATTTGTTAGCAGTCACAAAGAGTAACTTGGTGTTTTTCATTTTTGTTTTGCCATTCTTTGAAAACAATCGCTACAAGATAAGAGAGATGACTAATCTATTTTAAAAGTTTTAAATATGTAAATTCAGAAGAAAAATGTTAAAACTTGTCAAATCTAGCAACTAGCTAGCGTACACATGTGAAAAATGAGAATTTATATATAGTCAAGTTCAAGTCATATTCATGTAGATTTTTATCATCCAAATGTACCCAAAATATTAGTATTTGTGGTGTAAGTAAATTTTTTTAAAAAAATTACACGAAAAAGTACTAATACTTTACGTGCATTCGGACGATAAAAAAATCACATGAACCTGACATAAGAATGATTATATATATATATATATATATATATATATATATATATATATATATATATATATAATATATATATCCTATATTTTATATCTAAACAAAAAATACATAATATGGTCGTCACGACGGTAGGATAAAAAGACTGTGATATTGTTTTATTAAGAAAATAATCTCACATTTGTCAAGAATAAATTTGAGATTAAGTGTTAGTTTGAAAGTGTTATTTAACTAATATTTTTAAATCTATTATTAATAAATTTCAAATAATTATAATTTTATTATAATTTTAAATATTACCAAACATGTACTTAATATATAAGCTTGAAATAATTTTTATGAGTGTAAATTAGGTTTATTGGCTTTTTACCTTAAAAAATTATATTTAATTATATAAGAAACAATGAGAACCGCGTCTATCACTACAAAAATTATGTCATTTAGCGTCGAAAATAATCGACGCCAAAAGTCAAACGTTCTACGAAAACAGAACTTAGCGTCGAATTAATTAGACGCAAAAATTGGACGCCCAAATATGGACGAGAACGATATTTAGCGTCGAATTAAAGAGATTTGACGCTAAAAACTGTCAATTTGTGTCCAATTTATTTCGACGGTAAATAAAAGTCTCCGACGCTATAGTTCATGTATTGCGACGAAATAATTCGACGCTAAAAAGTAGACTTTTAGCATCGAAACGAAATGACGCTAAAGTAAATTAAAAAATAATACTTGTATACTTACAGCGGCGATTTTGTAACTTTTAGCGTCGAAATATTCGATGCCAAAACCACATTTAGCGTCGAATAGTTCGACGAAAATAGTTTACAAATGTTTTTTTTAAAATATTAATTTACATAATTTTACTCTAAAATAATTATTTTAATATTTTAAAAATTTTAATTATTTGAAAAAAAAATTCTGATTAATAACACAATTAGGAAATATTCTAATAATTATTTTATTATTATAATGAAAATTTATTAAAAAAATACATATTATATTAAAACTATCTGTTCAAAATGTTTATACAAATGGATATAAAATTTATTGTTACTGTGATGGGGGCGCTCGAGCCCAATGCACCCTGACCGAGCGAGGCCTCCAACATCTCCCGGAAAACCCGTATCAGCTGGTCGAACTGCTCCAACTTGTTCTCGTGGTCCACCTTGACTTGTTATAGCTCCTCCTTAGTCTTCTTCAGCTCGTATTGGGTGGTGGATAGCTGGTCTTTGGTGGTGGCTAGCCGGTATTGGGTGGTGGCTAACTGGTCTCGAAAACAGGAGTCATTGTCCGAATAAACAGTAGTGGGTGCAGATGACGTCGGCTTCTTACGAGTGCCAAGGCCGACATTGTAAGCTGTCTGGTTCTTGAAAACCAATTGCGACAACTGCTCTTCTGGTATCTGGTCGGACCCTGTCTCATGAGTTTGATATTGGAGTTCCATCATTTCGTTCTGTTTAAAAAAAAAAAGTTAATGTTAGAATTGAAAAAAAATTAACATATATAATAATAATTATTTTATTTTAAAAACTTAAACTTACATAACAACGTTCGGCTTCTTCATTTATCCATTTGTTCTTCTCATTGTAATGCGTCACTCGGAAAAAATATGGAAATGATTGCACCTCACCTATGCTACTCTGCTAAAAACAGAAAATACATTTAGTATTATTTCACATTAGTAAAAATAATGAACTGTTAAATTTCACGTTATGATATATTCACCTCAGAATGTTCGGCACGATGTTGGATAAATGGCTTCGAACCTCCACGGTGGTTAAAACGCAATTGACTTCGATTTTTTGCATTTGCGTGACATTTATCCTGCATTTAACAACACTGTAAGTACCGAAAACAAAGAGAATTATAAATTTTCGTTTATTTTAAAATTTACCTCGTGTTTCTTGCTAGACCAAAGCTCACACAAGAATGTCCAGTCTTGCTCCTCTATAAAATCAGGCTTATGTTGTGGAGCATCCGAAGGTCCATGTTCGTCGAATATTGGTTTAAGGACTTTTGTCCTATAATCCTTATAATTTTTCCCCATGTGGTAGTCAATATACTGTTGGACATTCATTTTGGTCAGATCAAAGTTGAACCACTCCTACAGGAATAGCAACGAGTAAAAACGAGTATAAAATAAAAATTTTAACTAACAAATAATATCGAAAACTTAATACCGTAAGGAAACTCACAAGTAGCGAAAAGAAGAGCTGGTTGATTTTCGTCTCCCACGGTATCTTTCTCCAAGAAACGTAGTTTTGGGGAGTTTCAAACCGAGCTGTAGCACCTATGGCTGTAGTAAACGCTGAATTATGTTGTCCGACTTATCTTTGTCCATCATCTGATATCTCAATCCGGATACGGCCGTGAGCCTTAACGTACTTAACCAACCCCAGGCCACATGTGCGTCCTTGACCCTTCGCTGTACTCGAGTCACCTGTGCTAGCAGAGCTCCAACATGGGCATCTGTCCTTGCTGATGTAGATGAAGTCGCATTAGCCTGTCTGCGATTGTCCGGTGCCATATGCAAAATAACAATGCTTTGTAATTAGAAGTGACAAAAACAACATGCTTTGTTTTTCATTCATCATATGCTCAATCTACACTTCATATTCATTACATGCAACAATATAATAATAACAGAAATGCTCTCTTAATTTATTTTAAAGAAAAACATTATTTTAAATTTTAAGAGTGTAAATGGAGAGAATATAAGTCAATCAGTATAAAAGAGCTTCTCATTAGTCCAATAATACTCCAACTAGGAATGATGTCGATATCAATTCCTCTGGCTGAGAAATGACTCTGTTCCAGCTAGTTCAGCCGCAATAGTACTTGAACCTCTAATATAATTTTCTTGAAGTAAACTGTTGTAGCATTGACAGCAGTAACTTAAGTGGCATTTCATCAGGTACTCAGTTTTCCAGATTCAAACTAATTTCCCTCCATATATATACATCTAAATTATCACTTGAACCTCTCATAGAAATAGAAAATGTTCTGATATCAATATATAACTTGTCTGACATTTCATCAAGTACACATCAAATACATATTTTGGCATATTGAAACTCTAAGTTACAATTAGTCCACAAACCAACCTCACAATTCCTTAGAATTATACCAAAACAAACCCAATTTTTGATTCTATAAAACATTCTCATCAATATAAACACCCCTTCTAAGCAGTAAAAAAGTGAAAATTATTTTCCAAGAATTAAAACCAACCCACTTCATAATTCTCATCAATTCAATCAAAACACAGTCAAAAATCAAAATTTTGATCAACACACACAAAGTCCAAAATCAACTTTTTAATAATCAAATCACTCCACTTTAAAATACTAGACCAAACATACAAATCACACTCAAGTTCCTAAACTATAAACATGTTTATCAACATCAAATTTGCTTCTGTTCTAGGTAGAACAGCAGCATTACTGCCGTTCTACCCAAACATGTTCCATATCTGACCGGCGTAAACACACACGTATAACGCAAGCGCACGTATCGTTCAAGTAGTATAAAAATATCGATCCCACGAGGACTTAATTCATACTATTGTTATTAATTGTTGAATCTATTTATTTGCAAATATCTAATTATAGGAAGAAGGGAATTGATTGCTTTTGGTTGGTTGAATGTGGTTTTACAAAATAAAATAAAATCAGACTTAAAAGAAAATACTAAGGAAAATAAAAGAAAAGACTCAAAGATCTAGGGTCGTGACTCCACACAATATTATTATAAAGATGAATTGACTCTCTTATTTATGAGTAATAAATTAATTTGCTAACCTGGAACACGATGATATGCAAAAGCCTATTCCGATGGTCAGACGCAAATACCCAGTATAACCCAATTGAACCATATTCTTATGTCAACCAAATTACCTGGATTCATTAAGACCAAGTTCCAATTATGGCTACCCCCGCCCGACATGTATATGTCTATCCTGTAAGAAAATCTATTAAAGGGTTATCTATCCTCAATGAAGATCGTGGGCTATTGAATCTAAGGTTGAAACTTAAAATCCCTATGTCTAGTTCATTTTAAGTTTACCACATCAATCTTATTGGTGATCAGACAACAAGAAGCATTAAGCTTAAGACTCAATAAACAAACTAAAGAATTACGCAATAAATAATTAAATCAATTATTAAGCCTAGTAATATTGTGTTTCATCACTTCCCTAGAATAAAATAAGATGCTGGGGTTAGAGGATCCACTTTTAGAAATCTCAAATTATTATAATATGGAAATTGCCAGTATTATCTAATTAAGTTGAACCAGCCATAAAGGCAGTGTTATTATTTATCCATAAACCAGCCATATAGGCGGTAATTATCTGTCACCTAAAGACCAACCATATAGGCGGTGTCACATTATGTTACATAATTAAAACCAGCCATTAAGGCGGAATCAACTTTTAATTCATATTATTAAAATTACAATTTCCATATTATAATTAAAGTGAGATTAATCTACCTTTACTATTTATAATTTAGAAATCTCCATTATTATAATATATAAATATGTGTGATATTTACCAACCAGCCATATAGGCGGTATCCTGATTAAGTCAAATTTATAATTAATTACCAACCGACCAACCAGGCGGTATCCTCATTAAGTCAGGTTAAAACCAGTTTAAAAATAATTACCAACCGACCAATATAGCGGTATCCTTTATTAAGTCAGCTTTTAAATAATTTATATATTATAACTAATGGAGATTAATCTAAATTATGAAAGTAAAAAGCTTCACCTTTACCCTATCAGTAAATTAACTACTGAACATAAAATAAGAAAATGAAAAGAAAAGAAAATTTTATTACAAAAAGTAAAAGTGCATAATTAAAAATACTAAAAGTAAAAATGCTTAATTTAAATTACAAAACTTAAACACACAAGATGCAATCCTTAAAGTTCTTACAAAACTCAAGGAAGACATTATTTGAATTCTGACATCGAGCTAAATTTATAGGCATCAGTAGGATCTGGGCGTCACGACGCCAAGAGGTTGGGCGTCGCGACGCGCGTAGATTTTTGACACGCGTTGGCTTGGCTTCGCGAGATCGTGACACGTGGCATTGTTATGTCGGCAGTTGACTTTTTGATATCGGCAACACGTGATGGCGACACGTGTCCAGGTGCACGTTAGCGTGATCCGTTGAGATTTTGACACGTGGCAGGTGCATTTTAGCGTAGATGATGATTGTCGGCATCTTAGGATGATGACACGTGGCAGGCACACGTTAGCAGATCGGCTGTGATGGTGACACGTGGCACGGCGCACGTTAGCAAAGTCAATTTTTCAGATTCTGACATGTGGACCAGGCGCACCTTAGCAAGGACTCGGCGCACGTTAGGCGTCGCGACGCCAAGGGTTTGGGCGTCGCGACGCGGCCAAATTACCGAAATACCCTTTTTGCCAATTTTCACTGTTTTGCTCCAAATCACCTCCAGAATATCCTGAAACTTTATTTATCTACAAAATAACACAAAACACATCAAAATATTCACAAAACTCAAGAAACTATACAAAATATTAAGTTAAATGAATGGGAAATAGTGATAGATTTACCACTCATCACACCCCCAAACCTAACATTTTGCTAGTCCTCGAGCAAAACACAAAATAAAATATCATAATAAAATTTAACTAAGTCACTTTCGTAGGGATCACGGTTGCATTTAGCGTATGAAACAAGCCTTTAAACCCATAGGTGTCCATAGTGAACGAGTTGTAGTCTCGTGAGGGTTTACAGCAATGATACCCACAAACATTTTACAAAAGTAAAAAGGTAGTGAAACTAATGCACACAAAAGCAAAAAGACAAGCGAAAAAGAGAATAAAGAAGTTAGTGACTAATCAGGTGAAATTTCTACTCCAAGTTACTAGTTGTTTTCTTTCTTTCTAAATTACTGAATAAGTAAATTCTCCGATTATATTTACCATTCTCCATATACACAGCCAACAAAATATTAAACAACTCATTTTTTCCCACAACAGTCACAAGTGCAGTTGATAAGAGAGTAATATTTTTGACCTAAAGTTTTATCAGAATTCACACCTTTTTGTAGCAATGGAATAATTTTTCTGATTTTTCTGATTTTTTTCTTTGATTTTTTTTTTCTATTTTTTATTTATACACAATACCTTCCATCTATGTAACGAGCTTTGGGTCGGTGGCTCCCAAACCTGTTGGCTTTAGGGCACCATGTGTTAAGACACTCCTACGGACTTAATTACTCAGACTTCAGATATATATATTTTTGCAGCATCTTTAATCTATGTAGCGAGCTTTGGGCCAATGTCTCCCAAACTAGTTGGCTTTAGGGCACTAGGTGTTAAAATACCCTTACAGACTTAATAACTCGGATCTCAGACGTTTTTTTTTTTTTTTACTCCATCACTTTTTGAGATGCTTCCTGCAATTAAACTAGAGCACTGAATATTACAAATTTTTCAATTACAGTTCATGACCGTATGTTACTATGCATGTTGATAATACCTGCCAACTGAGCATATGAAGATCCATTTTAGTGAGTATTATGGAGAATTTACAAATTAAATAATTCAAAAGGAAATAAACAAAAATTAACTTGTTTCGAAATAGGTTTGAGATACGTCTTAGGAGTGGAAACTCCTTACTCAGCTATCTCTTACCAATTTCACCTTTTTAGTCAAAATAAAAACACAAAAACGCAAAATATTTTTGTAATTTTTGAAAAATTTTCAATTTTTTCAGTATTTTTCGAAAAATTTTGGACTAAAAATAAAAATAACACACAAATTAAAAACAAGGTACTGATCAACTAATTCCCTCCCCCAAACCTAAATGAGACATTGTCCCCAATGTCTTAAACAGTAGAAGAAGAGTTTAGAAGATAATACCTGGTTAGCTGAAATTTTACAGGAAATTAAAGGTTAAGATCCAGATTAATCCGACGCCTCTTACCACGATCGTCCTCGGACCAATTTATCTTTGAAAGGATCGGGTCAATTTGTGGTTCATAGGCTATGAGTTGGTCTATTAGATCCGGAGCAGTTCTGGCAGTAAAGAGGAGTTCTTTCATAGGTTTTGACACGAACCCATTTCTCCAGACATCATCAAGAAACACACAAAGAAAATCATAAAATCCATCAACGTTAAATAGTCCAAGCGGTTTCTGGTGTATGTTTAGGTTCGCCCAAGATATCACTATAAAAATTTCCTCCAATGTACCCAAGCCACATGGCAAAGCGATAAAAGCATCAGCACAGTTAATCATTTCTACCAATCGTTCAGACATACCTGGCACGATTAGTTCCTCTCCGTTTGATGATCCAATAAGATTTGCCTCTGCCAAGGGTTTTGGGATGATTCCCAAAACATGAATGCCTCCTTCTTGTACGGCCTTTGAAACAATCCCCATTAGTCCAAGATTGCCTCCGCCATATACTAAGTGCATATTCCTTACAGCTAAGACTCGACCCAATTCCTGTGTTGCTTCTATGTATTGTGGTTTAACACCAACACTACTACCACAAAACACACAAATATTCTCAACTCGTTTTCTCGAAGTGGCTTCCATTTTTTTATGTATTTCTTTCTCAAATCAGGATGCCTTCCAAAGTGCAATGACGAGCTGAATTTATAGTACCTGAAACAGGTGAGTAATAATAACACTAATATCTTCCAGAGGATGTTTGTTAGCTAAACAAAACAAAAGAAATCGTGAAATGTCAAAAAGTCTAGATCCTATCTACGAAAATAAAGATAATTACAACAGAAAAGCAAATCAAAGCAATAATTAAGGCAACAGAATTGTGTACGCAATACGCCATTCCTTTGGTATATAAATCCATTAGGATGCGTCTCAAGATTTCATTCTTTACTCAGCTATCTCTAATAAATTAGCTCTCCTCTTTGTGATTGCCAAACACCATTCTTCCTTAAATGCTCCGTTTGTGCTTTTCCCTACAAATTAACACACAAAATTAAAAACTCTACAACATGTATACACAAAATAATAAAATAAAAATTACAACAAATTGCATGGGTTGCCTCCATGCTAGCGCTAAATTTTTCATCTTCAGCCAGACGTGACTGAAATCTATCTGTCAAGGATGTTTCAGCGTCGTTTTGGATGTCTGATTAAAGACAATCCCATGAGCGTTGCTTTTGGATGGTCTCTTCCAACGGTAAAGGGGCAAAAAGAATTTTGTCCCATTCAGTGCTTGTGCCACCTTTTTATTCTTTGTTGCTCCAGTGGTTCTTGAAAAGAAAGAAAGAAAATCAGGAGGTCTCGTATGGTGCTTGACTTGGAAGTTCCATTTTGTCAAGCTTCTAGTTGATATCTTTGATTTTTACTCCCCAAAACAGTGATGTTTCTTCTGAATGCTCTGGATCTTTAATAAGTTCAGACATTTGCTCCTCCATTTGCTCTGCTTCTTGCTCCACCTTTTCTTCACAGATGTATTTTAGGATTTCCGTATTCAGCTCTTCATCTGTCATCTGTGAAATGCATGCTTCAAAATTATCAACCTGAGGATGAAAAGAAATGACAGATTTTAGGTCTTCATCCTCTTATCTGGGTGAAATGATTGGCTCAGGTAGATCTTCTTCAAACATTGTTGCAAAGCATGCTCCAAGATCTTCATTTTGAGGATTGAAAGTTTGATCCTCCCTCGTTGGTGCAGTTGGTACAAATAGCTCAGTTTCTTTGTCAGAGTCAGAATCTAAATAATAGAAATTAAACAGAGACTTTGTTGGTTCAGGCCATGAATTGATACCTCTGATTCTTGATACTGCTCAGCCTCATCCTCTGTTATGATGTCATGATGAATCTCATGATAATCGAAGGCTTCTTCAGTGGTATTTGAATTTGCTCCGTGAGATATGTGATTCAGGTTATCTGTTAATTGTCTAACTTGATCTGTCATCCTCTGTATAGACGCCGCTTGACTCTGAATTTGTGCATCAAATTGAGCTTCCCGTTCCTCGAACCAATCTTTGAGCATGTGAATCAACTGATCTTCCTCTGATGGTTCTGGTTTTTGATGAAGATCGTAGGTAGATGGTGGATAAGATGGAAAATATGATGGTTCTTCGTACCTTGAATGATTCCAATAATTCTGCCATTCTGAAAGGTATTTACATTGATTGCTCGGGTGGTTACCATCATATATTACACATCTCCCCATTTCGTTCTGTTGAGCAAATGTAGAATTGCTTGGTTCTGGCATCCAGTGATAATCGTTGGGCTGGACAACATGCCTCAGAAAACCGGACTGTTCCTCCCAGATTCGGGGTGTATCTTCTAGTAAAGCTCGTGATTTTTCAATCTCCCAATAATGTTCCATTTTTCAATCACCTGAAAACAAAAGAAAGAAATAAAAATTACAGATAAAAATAAAGAAAATTAGATACAAGTAAATTAGATAGCTTCAAAATTAATAACTCAAGAAAAATAAGTCCCCGGCAACGGCGCCAAAAACTTGACCGGCGTACACACACACGTATAACGCAAGCGCACGTATCGTTCAAGTGGTATAAAAATATCGATCCCACGAGGACTTAATTCCTACTATTGTTATTAATTGTTGAATCTATTTATTTGCAAATATCTAATTATAGGAAGAAGGGAATTGATTGCTTTTGGTTGGTTGAATGTGGTTTTACAAAATAAAATAAAATCAGACTTAAAAGAAAATACTAAGGAAAATAAAAGAAAAGACTCAAAGATCTAGGGTCGTGACTCCACACAATATTATTATAAAGATGAATGGACTCTCTTATTTATGAGTAATAAATTAATTTGCTAACCTGGAACACGATGATATGCAAAAGCCTCTTCCGATGGTCAGATGCAAATACCCAGTATAACCCAATTGAACCATATTCTTATGTCAACCAAATTACCTCGATTCATTAAGACCAAGTTCCAATTATGGCTACCCCCGCCCGACAGGTATATGTCTATCCTGTAAGGAAATCTATTAAAGGGTTATCTATCCTCAAGGAAGATCGTGGACTATTGAATCTAAGGCTGAAACTTAAAATCCATATGTCTAGTTCATTTTAAGTTTACCACATCAATCTTATTGGTGATCAGACAACAAGAAGCATTAAGCTTAAGACTCAATAAACAAACTAAAGAATTACGCAATAAATAATTAAATCAATTATTAAGCCTAGTAATATTGTGTTTCATCACTTCCCTAGAATAAAATAAAATGCTGGGGGTTAGAGGATCCACTTTTAGAAATCTCAAATTATTATAATATGGAAATTGCCAGTATTATCTAATTAAGTTGAACCAGCCATAAAGGCAGTGTTATTATTTATCCATAAACCAGCCATATAGGCGGTAATTATCTGTCACCTAAAGACCAACCATATAGGCGGTGTCACATTATGTTACATAATTAAAACCAGCCATTAAGGCGGAATCAACTTTTAATTCATATTATAATTAAAGTGAGATTAATCTACCTTTACTATTTATAATTTAGAAATCTCCCTTATTATAATATATAAATATGTGTGATATTTACCAACCAGCCATATAGGCGGTATCCTGATTAAGTCAAATTTATAATTAATTACCAACCGACCAACCAGGCGGTATCCTCATTAAGTCAGGTTAAAACCAGTTTAAAAATAATTACCAATCGACCAATATAGCGGTATCCTTTATTAAGTCAGGTTTTAAATAATTTATATATTATAACTAATGGAGATTAATCTAAATTATGAAAGTAAAAAGCTTCACCTTTACCCAAGCAGGAAATTAACTACTGAACATAAAAGAAGAAAAAGAAAATAAAATAAAATTTTATTACAAAAAGTAAAAGTGCATAATTAAAAATACTAAAAGTAAAAATGCTTAATTTAAATTACAAAACTTAAACACACAAGATGCAATCTTTAAAGTTCTTACAAAACTCAAGGAAGGCATGATTTGAATTCTGACATCGAGCTGAATTTATAGGCATCAGTAGGGTCTGGGCGTCGCGACGCCAAGAGGTTGGGTGTCGCGACGCACGTAGATTTTTGACACGCGTTGGCTTAGCTTCCCGAGATCGTGACACGTGGCACTGCTATGTCGGCAGTTGACTTTTTGATGTCGGCAACATGTGATGGCGACACGTGTCCAGGTGCACGTTAGCGTGATCCACTGAGATTTTCACACGTGGCAGGTGAATTTTAGCGTAGATGATGATTATCGGCATCTTAGGATGATGACATGTGGCAAACGCACGTTAGCAGATCGGCTGTGATTGTGACACGTGGCACATCGCACGTTAGCAAAGTCAACTTTTCAGATTCTGACACGTGGACCAGGCGCACGTTAGCAAGGACTCGGCGCACTTTAGGCGTCGCGACGCGTCCAAATTACCGAAATACCATTTTTGCCAATTTTCACTGTTTTGCTCCAAATCACCTCCAGAATGTCCTGAAACTTTATTTATCTACAAAATAACACAAAACACATTAAAATATTCACAAAACTCAAGAAACTATATAAAATATTAAGTTAAATGAGTGGGAAATAGTGATAGATTTACCACTCATCAATATCCGTGTTAGAAATACATTCTTAAGTGAAAAAACTGCATCAATACAACATAAATTTTCCAATTTAATCAAGAAAGTACAAACCCAGCAGCCAATAAACACACTGAACAAAGACACACGTGAAAAAGAATCGAAAAATAAAAACCTAAATACAAAACCCAACAGCCAACAAACACAAGAAACATAACACACCACACACGTACGGCAATCCCAAAACTTGAACCAAAATTAGAGTTGAAGATTACCTTGATTCTTGCGTTAAATACGGTTAGAGTTGAAGATTGATGCCCCTAAAATGTCGAAACTTAGAGGGAAGTAACTGATTACTTGAAGTAGAGAAGAATGAAGGGAAACCAAAATTAGGGATTTTAATAAACATTTAGCGTCGAACTTTTTTCGTTTTAGCGTCGTTATTTTCGACGCTAAAATAATGGCGGTAAATGGAAATTAAGGAAATTTTTTCGAGGGAAAATAAAAATTTTAACTTTAGCGTCGAAATATTAAATCGACGCTAAAAGTCTGACCTTTAGCATCGATAAATTTATTTCGACGCTAAATGTAATGATTTTAGCGTCGATTTAATATTTCGACGCTAAATTCGTAAATTTAGCGTCGAAATAGTTCGTCGACACTAAAGTGTATGATAATAAATTATTTTAATAATAACAAAAATAACCATTCAACCATGATATACTAATAATTCATGACAACAACAACAGCAGTCATCAATGATGATAGTAATTCAAAACAACAACAACCATCCATTATAATAGTAAAAATTATTCATTCATCACGTCATATACTAACTAGATTAGTCACTATTATCTTCTGTATTTGAGGATTCGTGACTGGACTCGAAGTCATCTTCAGTGTCGAATTCTTCTTCATTTGCTGCTTCCACGCTAACTTCAGAATGAGGAATTATCTCAACATCTGTATTTTCTCGAGTTAACGTGATATTTTCAGGAACAATGACATTTGGTACATGAAATTTGTGTTCAGCAACTTCGAAGTTGTTAGAGACTTCTTGTGCTTAATCTGATATTTCAACACTATCATTCTCCTGCTTGTCCCAAATGCCCATATGTTGTAACTTTTCTACCACCATCCAACCATTTCCTAGCTTTGGATCAGATATATATATCACAGACCGTGATTGGGTACAAAAAATATATGGATCATTCTTGTACCAATAAGGTTGAACATTAATTGACTTTAAATGATTACTAACTTGAATTCTTCTCTTTCTGGCATTTGTGTCAAACCACTTGCATTCGAATAGCACAATACGTCGCCTGGGTCTGTATATCAACTCAATGACTGATTGCAACACTCAGTAGAAGTCAATAATATTTTAGCCGTGTTCTCCTGGAACTACAATTCCATAATTCTGAGTGACATGTGAAACATCTCGCTGCTCGGTATGAAATCTAACTTCGTTCACAATGCATCCACTGTATTCGTAAGCCTGCTTTTGAGGCCCATATGCCAAGGAAACTAACGAGGAGGACGAGTCCAGTTGACCATTTTGCACTTGGTTGTTTATCTAGCACATGATAATATTTATGTGTTAATATAACAAACTGAAATATGGACTGTTAGGATAAAAATAAATAGACAATGTTAGGGCTTACAGTTGTCTCAAACCATTTAGGAAATTCTTTTTTGTGTCTTCCATCAATGTTGTGTTCACCACCACATTGTAGCATTGTAATATGTTGCCTACAAAAATGAGTTACGTTAATGTATGACAATAAAAATACAGTTATGCAAAAAAAAAAGACTTACGTTAAATACGGTTGCACTTCATCGCAATTACTCAATATAAACCAATGCGCACGTTGAGCTTCCTCAAATGTTAGTAATTTGACACATACTGGTCCAAATGGTCTGCAATTTTGACTGAACACTGTGATATCTTGCTTATTACTTTCATCTCCATCATAGTTTCGTGGCCGACGATTAAAATGAGTTTCAATATTTTACATGTACATCGAACAAAATATTACTGCCTCACTTATTACAACAACCTCTGCTATTGACCCTTCAGGTCGCGCCTTGTTTTTCACATATTGTTTATAATGTCCCAAAGCCCTACAAATATGACAACAAGTTTGCATTAATAATAAATTTAATGCACACATAAAATTTAAGAATGTAATATTTAAAACTGTATAGTACCTCTCAATGGGATACATCCATCTGTAATGGACATGACCTCCCTTCCTAGCTTCAGCCGGTAAATGCACGGCCAGACGTACCATCACATCAAAAAAAGCGGGTGGCAATATTCACTCCATCTTGCACAGGATTATCACGATTCCTCACTCAAGTTCATCAATAACAGATGTGGTTAATGTCCTCTGACATAATTGTTTAAATAAGCCACATAGATCAAGTACGACATCACATACATTCGGGGGCAGATAAGGTCGAATGCCAACAGAAAGGAGAATCTCCAAAAGCACATGACAATCATGACTCTTTAACCCCGTTATTGTATCATCTCTGACCCAACGCCCAATATTCGATGCATAATCATCAGGAAATTTAACCATTTTCAGCCAATCACATAATGATTTTCTTTCTGATTAGTACATAACTAGCAGATGGCTTAATAAGACCTCGAGGAGTGACCTATAAATGCAATTCACTACGAATTCTAAGATCTTGTAGGTTCAATCTAGCATTGACAGTGTCTTTTGTCTTACCCGGAATATTGAAGAGTGTTCCCACTAAACTCTCACATATGTTTTTTTCTATATGCATTACATCCAAATTATGTCACAAACTCAGAGTCCCCCAATATTCTAACTCAAAGAAAATACTCTTTCCTGTCTAATTCAACTCTTCAGGTTGACGTTTTTTGTTTTTATCTCTATTATTAGGATGTTTCCATGGTGTGCTGTCTCTAAGATGTTGATGTTGGCAAAGTATGTCGAATCCAGACAATGGACTGTGCATACTCTGAGGTTCTTGTTGACCGTTGAATAATTTACTCCTCCGCCAAGGATGACTCAACTCAAGAAATATCTTGTGCCCTGTGTATCCTATTTTATTCCGTAATCGTTGCGAAAGTGTTTAACCCTCACAAACTGGACATGCCATGTATCTCTTAGTGCTCCATCCAAATAATGAACCATAAGCTGGAAAATCATTAATGGTCCATAATAATGTGGCATGCATCTGAAAATATTGCTCAGAAGCTGCATCATAGGTATGTACACCAACATTCCATAATGTTTGTAACTCCTCGATCAATGGTCTCAAGTAAATATTCATATCTTTACCAGAGGAACGTGGACCATGGATAATCAATGACATAAACATGAACAGATCCTTCATACATTTCCATGGAGGTATGTTATATGGAATAACAATAACGGGCCACATGCTGTAAGAGTTGTACATATTCCCAAATAGGTTAAAACCATCAGTGGCAAGACCTAACCTGACATTACGGGGGTCCTTATCGAAACGGGGGGGTACATGTCATCAAATTCCTTCCACTCGGTTCCATCCGCAGGATGTCTAAGTATGCCCTCCGCACCGATCCTATTTTCATGATGCCACATCATGTCAGTCGTTGTGTGTCATGATATTAATAACCTCTGTAGCCTGGGCATTCATATGAAATATCGCAATATCTTTTGAGGCACTTTCTTCCCCATACCACAGACTTTATATCGACTTTCACCACATATCGGACAATATTCAAGTGATTCATACTCGGCAAGAAATAATACACAGTTATACTTACAAGCATGAATGGATTCATACCCCATTCCCAGATCACGCAATATTTTCTTTGCCTCGTAATACGACTTAGGCAATTCGCTTCCAACCGGTAATATTTGCCCCAGTAACTCTAGCATCATATCAATACTTTTGTTGGTCATTCTGTTGATCACTTTAATGTGTAATAATTTCACAACAAAATTTAATATCGACATTCCAGCTCCTTCAAATGGAAATTTTTTTACCTCATCAAGTAGTTCACTAAATAAATTTCGATCATTTCCACTTAACACTGGTATGTCACCACTAACACTATGACCAAGTTATGGACCTTGTAAGTCATGCAAAGCATCAGTTATCTCATCGTTTGCAGGTTGATTGTAACTACTGCTCCCTTCACCGGAATCAATAAACCGTGATTGAGAATTATACTGCTCACCGTGATAAATCCACGTACGGTAAGTTGGTGATATTCCCAGCATGTATAAATGATTATGAACTTTATCTAACCGTTTCCTTTTCCTATTCAAACAATTTATACATGGACACCGAACACGACCTTCTGCATCAAGATGTTGCTTTGCCGATTCCATGAACTCATGCACTCCATTACGGTATTCAATACTCAATCTATCCACCGAGCTCATCCAATTTCTATCCATTTCAGCCAAATACCTAAATATAAAAATATAATTATCAAACATCATATTACACTCATCAACATTACCAATTCATTAATTATTTATTTAAGCATATACATATATATTTAATTGATTAATTAATTAGTTTACAGAAAAAATATATTTAGTTAATTAACTAATCTACATATATGAATCATAAACACTAAGTATATAATAAACATAATCATAAAAAATAAAAACCATAATTTTTTACAAAGATTAAACTGAAATACTTAAGTGAGATATATAATTATTCTTTACAAATATAAAGAAAAATAATAAGATATATGAAAGAAGATTTACTTTATGGAAAATTAATTACAATTTTATTTAAAATTTGTAGGAGAGTTGTGAGGTTGCAGATGAGAGAGTCTCAGATTGCAGAAGATGAGATTGAAGAGGATGAGAGAAAAAGCAGAGAGAGAGAAGGGTTGGTGGCATTCTATATTTTAATATATTTTTAGCGTCGAATCCCTTATTTCGACGCTAAATGTTCGATTTTTAGCGTCGAAATTAAATTTGGACGCTAAAGACTAACGAATTGTCGGTGGTATCGTCATAAACCTTTAACGACGCAACTCAGTCGATGCTAAATGTCAAATTTTCAGTGTCGAATAGGTTTTTCGACGCTAAAAGTATAAAATTTAGCGTCATAATTTATGTTGAAGCCAAAGATTATGGGAATAGTTGAAAATTTTCAGCGTCGAAAATTGTTCGACGCTATAAGTTGTACTTTTAGCGTCGAAAAACATATTCAACGTTAAAAGTACACAATTTGGCGTCGAACATGATATTCATTGCTAAAATCTTGACATTTGGCGTCGAATTTTAATTTCGACGCTAAAAGTGATTATTGGCGTCAAAATTAAATTCGACGCTAAAGTTTTGGACGCTAAAAGTTCATTTTCTTGTAGTGTATTTTCATCTGTGTGTTCCTATTCAAGTGTCCATTTCAAAAAATGAGAATTGAGATGACACACCTAAATCGTGTGTTGTGAAAAAAATATTATAGTTGATGAAATGAATGTTTGGAAACAAAAAATGTTTTAAAAATATTTAATGTGTGGCATTAACAATAAAAAAACTTAGGGTGATTTTTTTATAACATGATTAAGTGAAATTGAAATTAAATAATACTAGATTAAAAAATTATATACAAAAAAAAAAACAAAAAAAGGAAATGGGCACCCGTCCGAACGTCCATTTCTTTTATTTTTTTTTAAATTGAGGGTAATTTGATCAAGTTTTATATTTTTTGGTTGTTAAAAATATTTTATAAAATTGAGATTACTTTTATATTTCACAAAACCAAACAGGTCAATTTTATAAATTTCGCTAATGTTGGGTCAATTCCCTGAGGCTTATCACAAGGAAACTTCGTGAAATGTCATTTTGTCTATGCATGCCCTTACCTTCACTGATGATGTGTTACATTTAAGGTTTTTTTTTTTGAAAATATTGAAAATTCCACAGTCAAACAGAGCAAGTAAAACATTCATCTATCTTAAGCTCTTACATAAAATGTATTCCAAACTCAAATTGAGAACCTGACAACTAATTTAACAGTCCAAACTTAAAATTAGTTCGTAAAATTAGTTTGGTGTATACTCAGTAGTTAGTTTAAGGAAAAAACACATGTCCAGTATGACCGAAAAGAATTAGGGTAAAAAACCCTAATTCCTTCAGCTCACTGGAATGTGAGCTGAAGGAAATGAAAAGGAAACAAAAAAAAGAGCGATCAGCACGCAGTGCGTGCTACGCGTGCTGAATTTGTTTTGCTTTGTTCTGGAGCTTCCGGACTCCGATTAAGTCCCGGTTTTTTCGTATACACTTATAATGGAATATTGTATTTCATTAAATATTTTAAAATTATACATATACTTGATTTTCATGGGTTAGACCCATTTCCGCTGCCCGGGATACTGATCTGACCCTAGGGGTTCCACAACTACCCCAACAACATTCAAATGATACAACAATAAGTTCATGTTGGGGGAAGTGGAACTGAAGATCCTAATGCCCACATCAGTAACTTCCTGGAAGTTTGTGGCACATTCAATTACAATCGAGCGGCAGAAGAAGCAATGCGTCTGTGTGTGTTCCCATAATCCTTGAAAGCCAGTGCTAAGGCTTGGTTACATTCACTACCAGCAGGTTTCATCACAACTTGGAACACTCTTGCCACCAAATTCCTTGCAAAATACTTTCCACCAGCCAGAACAGTAAAATTGAAAATTGAAATCACATCATTTGTGCAACATGAATCAGAATCACTCTGCGAAGCATGAGAAAGATATAAGGAATTGCTCCGAAAATGTCATCACCATGAGATTGTAAAGTGGCTACAAGTCCAAACCTTGTACAATGGGCTTTCTGGAATAATGAGAATTACAATAGATGCTGCTGTTGGAGGAGCATTGATGGCAAAATGAGAAGATCATGTATGTGAATTAATTGAAGAAATGGCCAACAACAATTCCTTATGGCCAACAGAGAGGAGCATGGTCCATCGAATAATAGGAATCCACGAAGTAGGAACCAACACATCTGTGAATGCCAAGCTGGATCAGATTTGCAAATGCCTGGAAACTCTTAGCATGCAAGTTAATGTTGTTGGGGTTTTGGGCAAAAGAGCGCGGATGAAGCGCTGTTCGGGCGAAATCGTAATTTTAAAACTTTTTAAAAAACCGAATAAATTATTCAATATCTAATATGAATAATTCATTCATATTTCACCTAAACGTATTTATTCGATATCAAATAGCGACATAAATAGTTAAGAAACATAGCGAAACTTTTACGAAAATATTTTTCCGTAAAATGGCATAAAACACGTTTTTGACCGAACCGACTACCCAATACACATGAGGGCTGCCCAGATCAACCCGGTTGGCTCAAAAATACCCGGTAACGTCTTTTTTCACCTTTTTCGCTTATTTCAACTCCGAAATAATTTACGGTAATTTTTCCAACACCCAAAATAAATCCAATACATTCAAATGACATATTTTTCATCACCATATTCACTGTTATTCCTGATCTGATCCAGAATGCAAAAATTTCAATTTTCATGCTTTAAATCTAATTTTTCAAAATTAATCCAATTAACCAAAACACCAATCAAAGTCACCACACATGAACCACCCAAGAACAATTCTAGACATTACAAGAGTGGTCATAACACTCTAGAATGACAACATATCATCAAATGATTAAATTGGACCAATATTACAATAATATCAACCAAATCAACTTCACATATGCACCATGCTTTCAATTCCATCCTCTAAATCCAAAAGCCCCAAATTTATAGAAAAGAAGAAACCCTAGAATCAATCTAGATAATCAAGAACATGAAACATGCTTTCAAAGCTTAAGGAGATTGAATACTACCTTTAATCTCTTATTTTCCTAAAGTTTTTTCTTGATTTTTCTTGATTTTCTTCCTTGAATCATCAAGAACAATTTGAGAGTATTTGGAGATCATGTTTTCAACCATGGAGACCATAAGAAGAAGAAAAGAAAATTTTCCCTTTTTAAAATAGCCATGACCGACTATGTGGGGGCATTTTGGTCAATTTTATATTTTAATTTCATTAAATTAAAATAAAGATAAGATAAGCTTTAACTTGGACAAATCAAATTTGCACACTTAAAGCTTAATTAAAACATGCCACATGTATCAATAATAATTAAACATATTCCATAACATTTATGCAATATGAATATTATTTAATTATTCAAATATTTAATATTTAAATATCTAAATAATTAATTAATATAATTATTATTATCTATGTATTTTTATTTACATTAAATAACAAATACATATATAAATGGCATGTGTCAAAATCTCATTTGACAAATAATTAATGTGTAGCTAATCAAATTATGTATCAAATATAAATACACAATAATTACGATTGACCAAAAATTTCCCTATGCATGTGTGTTCGTTTAATCGTTTAAACGATTCGAATTAATTTATTTAATCTGATGAAGTATTATGAATAATCTGTATTATTCATAACGCGTTGTCCAAGTGCTCAACGAGTACACTTCATATTGTGGGACTCTCTAAGTTTAGGTTTATCCGTCACAAAATCCAATTTCGTGTCCATAATTCATCCACTCATGAATTATGACGACCACAGATAATCTCGCTAAACTATACAAGTCGAGGTCATTGCATACATATAATCCCTCTGTCACATGCTATCTATATTATACATGGGATATAGATAAGAACGTCAAATCCTTTCGATATAATATAGTCGACTTTCAAATTTACGATCTCTAAATAACACTCGGAACTTATTTCCGAAGTTATACCACAGCCATGGATTTACTAGATCGCAAACACGTGCATGATGCCTATGCCCTGTACACAGGACTGACAGATTCTATCTTGATACGCACATGATATCATGAGCATCAGTCCACGCCTAACGAACAGACGGAGGTCTGATCTAAATAGATCGGTGACGTGACTGCCATCAAAGTGTGGAGGATAACTCATATATCCACTGTGGTATCTCAAGTCAAAGGATCACTATGCTCGCTTAACTCGAGAAGATTCCTATGACGTTGGTGTACCATTTATTAGGAAATCTTCAGTGAGTCGTTCAGTGTTTATCAAATAAACACCTACATGTCTATACGAGTCTCCAGAGACTCATGATTCATTGGGATAAACCATCGGACCAAGTCACGATATACGACTTGTACTTGTCTTAGCGGATTTTACTAACCGACCCGTGTTAGTAAATCTTGACCAGGAACTTTATTTAAGGATATACATCTTATAGTGCGCTTCCCAATGTTAAACCATCTTATTTAATGATATACTTTATTTACAGGAAACTGCAGCTTGGAGAAGCAAAGCCCACCTCAGTCACTCTGTAACTTGCTGACAGATCACTCACATGCGGGTGCAGGACCAAGAAGTAACATTCAATGTTTTTAAAGCCATGAAATTTTCAAATGACGAAAGTGAGGAGGAATGTTTCAGACTTGATGTAATCGATAGTATCATCTAGAACACAGATGTAATACAACTTTCCACTGACAAACTTGAAGCATGCATCACCAACATGACTGACAGAGAATTAGATGATGAGATTATGGAAAGTATCAACTATCTTGATGGAGCCTCCCGCTTTAGATCGACACCACAAGTGGAAAGATTGGAACTACTAAAAAAGGAGCGAGTCAAGCCCTCGATTGAAGAACTACCAGAGCTGACACTAAAGAAACTTCTGAGCCATCTCAGGTATACATACTTGGAAAACTCTTCTGATTTACCAGTGATTATTTCTTCGTCGCTAACATGGGTGCATGAAGATAAGTTGTTGAGAGTGTTACGCGAGCACAAGAGAGATATTGGATGCACTATAGCAGACATTTGAGGCATTAGTCCATCATTTTACATGCATAAAATCCTGTTGGACGATGAATATAAAGCCACAGTGGAACATCTGATGGAGTTGGTGTTTGGAGTGCCAATCCAAATTGTACATTTTATTATTTATTAATAAAATAACTATAATTTTTCATTTCATACCTTATTAATGATATTGTCATTATGCATATTAGATTGATGTATAGAATGACATCGACCTTACAATAGTTTTGACACTAGGTGTAAACTATTCTTAAAGTAAATATTCCTAGTCGTTGGTTTTGGAATACGGTCGAATTCCTATAACCTAGAAGACTAGCACATTTCGTATATTGGAATTGGAGTTCTAATGGTTTAACCCGATGTACCATGTGGGTATTCGTTGAAGCGAATACTGAATGACTCATAGGTGATTCCTAATAGTTGGAAGTACACACCACCGTCAATAGGAATCTCCTCGAGTCAAGTAGCATATGTAATCCTTTGACTATATGATAACATTGATTTTATGTGAGATCCTCCATACTTTGATGCCATGTATGTCAGAAACCTTTCATGGTTTGACATCTATATGTTCATTGGGTGTGGACTGATGCACTTAGTAATCAAGTGCGGAGCAAGATAGGATTCGTCGGCCCGTATGTGTACCATAAAGGGTTTAGGTATCCATGTAAGTAAAGTCACGATTCTTAAAGACTTTGGCCAAAGCCGATCACCTAGGGTGGATCAGATCAGTTGTAAAGAATCGTGAACATGTCGACATGAGATGTACGCCTTGGAAACTTGACGTTGTATTCTATATTTCCTAAGCATAACTCGGATAGCCTACGACGGAGGGATTGTTAAACATATATGATGACCTCAACTTGTATAGTTCAGAAAGGTCGTTCGTGTTCTTCGCAAATTCAGAGGTGGCCGAATTGCGTCTATTTTAGCTAGGCGTATATGAAGAACGTGTCTGAACTTAGAGAGTCTCAATGTAATGTGTACTCGTTGAGCACTTGGGTAGCTGATTATTTTTTATAAAAGATAATATTTGATATTATAATTATCAACTAAGATAATCAAGTGTTATTGGATAACATTGATTATTTACTTTGAATTAATTGGATTAATTGGATTAATTCAATAATTACACAAGAGCTTAATTGTAAGTATGTAATAATAGGTTGTTTTGGCTTGATTTAATTGGATTAAATCAAAGTAGTAAATATTTAACTAATTCATTTCCTAATCCTTAGTTTGATTTAATTGGATTAAATTAAAGTGGGAGATAATATAGATTATGTTAGGGTTTTGGGAGTTTGGCGTAGCGGAAGCGCGGTTCGGCCGAAATTGTAATTTAATTTTTTTTCAAAATACTGAATAAATTATTCAATATCTAATATGAATAAATTATTCATATTTCACCTAAACCTATTTATTTGATATCAAATAATGACATAAATATATATGAAACGTCACGAAACTTTTACGAAAAATGTTTTTCCGCAAAATGACGCAAAACACGTTTTTGACCTAACCGACCACCCAACACTTATGGGGACTATCCAGGTCAGCCCCAATAGTGTTAGGGCAGTTCATGGGCTGCCTGAACAGTGATGAACTCACTGTTTGGACAGCCGTCACCCGATTGACTCAAAAGTCACCCGGCAACGCCGTTTTTGGCCGTTTTCGCTTATTTCAACTCTGAAACACTTTCCGGCAATTCTTCCAACTCCCAAAACACATCCATTACATTCATATGACATCAAATTCATCACATAATTTCTAGTTCTACCAGATCTGATCCAGAAACTGAATTTACCAATTTTCATGTTTTAAATCTAATTTTTCAAGATTAAATCAATTAATCACAACACCAATCAAAGTCACCACATATGAATCACCCAAGAATAATTATAGGAATTACAAGAGTGGTTATAACACTCTAGAATGGAAACATGTCATCTAATGAGCAAATTGGATACTAATTACAACAATTCCATCCAACTAAACTTCACACATGCATGTTACTTCCAATTCCATCCACCATAAACAAAAACCCCAATTTTTACAAACAAAAGAACCCTAGAACTATTCTAGGAATCCAAGAAAATATGAAACAAATTTCTAAGCTTAGGGTGTTAAAAGATTACCTTTAATCCCTTGTTTTTCTAAGCCTTTTCTTGAGTTTCCTTCATTTTCTTCATGATTTGTTCAAAGCAAATCCTAGGGTTTATTGTGAATGAGGTTCGGCCATGGTGTGTGGAATATGGAAGAAGATAAAATTTTTTACTTTAAAAAATGATGAAACCGACTTTACAAGGCTAATTTGGTAATTTGGCCAATAAAAAATCAATTAATTAAAGTAAACATTTTGGTGACAAATCAAATTTTCACACATTTACTTTAATAAAGTCATGCCATGTAAACCAATAATAATTTGACAAAATTCATAACATTTATGAAAAAGGTTTATTAATTAATCATTTAAATATTTAACAATTAAATATTCAAATAATCAATTGACATAATTATTATTATATATGTATTTTTATTTACAATAAATAACAAATACATATATTTATGGCATGTGTCAAAATCTTATTTGTGTGAGATCCTCCATACTTTAATGCCATGTATGTGACTGGCGTAATCACACGCGTATAATGCAAGTGCACGTATCGTTCAAGTAATATAAAAAGTATCGATCCCACGAGGACTTAATACCTAAGCTAGTAATTTATGAAGCCAAATTTTTACAAGTATCTAATGAATTGGTTGTTTGTTTGGATGGTGACTTTAAATTTAAAACAAGTAAATAAAATTACGCGAGAGTAGATTAAAGAAAAATCAATATTATTAAACTATCCAGGGTTGTGAATCTTTCCAATATCTTTTAAAGATAAAGTAGTTATCTCATATTTGTGAAATATATTGGTTTACTAATCTGGAACACGAAATTATGCAAAAACCTCTATCGATGGTCAGATGCAAATACCCAGTGTAACTCAATTAATCATATGTCTATATCAACTAAGTTACCTGAATTCATTAAGATTAAGTTCCAATTATGGTTACCCCCGCCCAACAGGTATATGTCTATCCTGTAAGGAAATCTATTAAAGGGTTATCTATTCTTAAGGAAGATCATGGGCTATTAAGTCTAAGGCTGAAACATAAAATTCCTTTGTCAAGTTTTTTTTAAGTTTACCAGATCAATCTTATTAATGGCCAGTTAACAAGAAGCATTAAGCTTAAGACTTAATAAGTAAACCTTTGTATTACCCAAGACATAAAATAACCCCTATAAACCGGTGATATTGGAATTCATCACAACCCCAGATGACGGGCTTAGTTACTACACATATCTAAGACTAATAAAAACTTAAATAAAATAATAGACATAAAGTAAATGCTGGAAATTTAAAAATGTAAGAATATAATAAAAGAAAATACTGGGGTTAGAGGATCCACTTTTATTACTTTTATTTAGATATCTTCCTTATTATAATATATTAACTTTGCGTGATATTACCAACTGATCATATAGGCGGTATCCTAATTAAGTCAAATTAATTAATTCCAACCAACCATACAGGCGGTATCCAATTTAGTCAGGTTTAAACCAATTTTATAATTAAGTCTAACCGACCATAAAGGCGGTATCCTCATTAAGTCAGGTTTTAAATAGTTTAAATATTATAATTAAGGGAGATTAATCTAAATATTAGTAATAAAAGTTTTACCTTTCACCCTAAAAGGGGGAGTTACCTCATCATTAATGAAAACTAAATACTGAAAAGTAAAGAAAGGAAAGTACTATTGCGTAAAAGTAAATGAAATTAAATGCAGAAAGTAAAGACTGAAAAGTAAATAAAAGAAAATGTTAATGCGAAAATTAAATATTGAAAGCTGTAAATAAACAAACAAGATACAATTTTCTTAGTATTCTTAAGGAATTCCTTAGAAGAAAGTATAAATTACAAATGAATTTTCGACCTCTATTGTCTTCACGCATCGCGACGTGCACAACCTTTCGTGTCGCGACGCGCGGTTGATTTACAACATGTGGCTCTGGCTTCACGGGATGGTGACACGTGGCATCGACTGAATAATTAACTCAATTATTTTCTCGGCGTCGCGACGCTTAAGGGTTTGTGCATCGCAATGCTAATGTCAGCATGACGTCATCAATGACATGTCTCAATGATGAGTGTTGGCAGCATGTGATGGTGACACGTGTCCGTGCACATTAGCAGATGTTGACTCGTGGCAAGCACACGTAAGCAGATGATGTATTTTAGCGCGGCGCAATTTAGTAAAACATCCCATTTTAGCAGGAAATTTACATTATTCCCTTTTTGTCCGTTTTCCACATTTTTGGCCCCGAATTATATCCCGAGAGTCCTGTTATTTTATTTATCTAAAAAATACCACAAAACACTTCAAAATATTCACAAAACTCAAGAAACTATACAAAATATTAAGTTAAAGGAGTGGGAAATAGTGATATATTTACCACTCATCAGTATGTCAGATTCCTTTCATGGTCTGGCCTATAGATGTTCATTGGGTGTGGACCGATGTATTCAGTAATCAAGAGCGAAGCAAGATAGGATCTGTCTGCCCGTATGTGTACCAAAATGGGTTTAGGTATCCATGTAAGTAAAGTCACGATTCTTAAAGACTTTGGCCAAAGCCGATCACGTAGGGTAGATCGCATCAATTGTAAAAAATCGTGGACATGTCGATATGAGATGTGCGCCTTGGAAACTTGACGGTGTATTCTATGTTTCCTAAGCACAACTCGGATAGCCTACGACATATGGATTGTTAAACATATGTGATGACCTCGACTTGTATAGTTCAGAAAGGTCATTTATGTTCTTCTTGAATTCGGAGGTGGTCGAATTGTTACATATTAGCTAGGCTTATATGACGAACGTGTGTGAACTTAGAGAGTCCCAATATTAAGTGTACTCGTTGAGAATTTGGGTAGCCGATTAATTTTGATAAAAGATAATATTTGATATTATAATTATCAACTAAGATAATCAAGTGTTATTGGATAACATTGATTATTTACTTTGACCTAATTGGATTAATTCAATAATTATACAAGGGCTTAATTATAAAATCATAATTATCTCTACCATTTGAGGATATTATGGTAATTTTAAGTATGTAATAATAAGTGGTTTTGGCTTGATTTAATTGGATTAAATCAAGGTGACAAATATTTAACTAATTCATTGTCTAATCATTGGCTTGATTTAATTGGATTAAATTAAAGTGGGAGACAATGGAGATTAGTCACCACTAATTATACATATTTGGACAAATTAGATTAAGTCCTCTTAAAAGTTGATTACAACTTTTATTAATTAAAAATTACCTGACTTTTGCTATAAATAGCAAGCTTTAGGAAGATTTTAATTACAAGTAAAAAAATACAAGCAAATTTTTAGAGAAATTAGCCTAAGTTAGAGACATGTTTAGAGAAGTTGTGAGGTCTCTACAACATTTCATCTAGGAGAAATCAAGATTGGATCTTGAAGTGAAGCTTGTTAGCATTGGAAATCAATATTGGATCTTGATGTTAAGCTTGCACACCTTGGATGTTCTCCAACCATTTCAACAAAGAAGAAGTAGATTGGATCTTGTATCAAGCTTGCTAGGTAAGTTTGAACTTCTCTTAAGTTATGAATTATGTATTAGATGCATGATCACATAGCTTAATATTGAAATAAGGCTAATAAATTGTGTTAGGATGCTTTGGAAATATAAACACAATATACTTGTAATTGAGTCAAAATATTTATGTTAGACATAAATATAAATTAGAGTTTGGAACTCTAGATTAAAGTTTAGAGTTATGGCTACCATTCTAGAATCACTTGACCACCTTTGGGTGACCTAGAATTGTTCAGGAGACATTTCTTATTGGGATTCTAATTTGGTTTGTGTATTGGATTCAAAATTTACACAAATATGTATTTAAAATAAATTTATATTTTGTAAAAATATTTGATATTTTGAAAAAATTGATTTTTATTCTATAACAGGTGTTGATATTGGTTTTGAAATTCAAAATTAATTTTGGGTGTTTTTGAAGTGTTTAGGGAAGTCCGGAAAAAATTAGGTTAAAAGACTCTAATTCCTTAATCTCACTGGAATGTGTGCTGAAGGAAATGAAAATGAAACAAAAAAAAGTGATCAGCGCACACTGTAGCGCACAGTGCATGAGCGCAATGTAGTGTACAATGTGCGCCCGCGCTGTAGCGCACACGTACGCGCTACGCGCGCTGAATTTGTTTTGCTTCATTCTTGAGCTTCCGGACTCCGATTCAGTCCTGGTTTTTTCCTATACACTCATAATGGATTATAGTATTTTATTAAATAATTTAAAATTAAACCCATACTTGATATCTATGGGTTAGACCCATTTCCACTGTGTGGGGCACCTATCTGACCCTAAGGGTTCCACAACTGCCCCAACAATATCAACGAAGGCTAAATCCAATCATGAAGGAAGTAGTAAAGAAAGTAATCATCAAATGGTTGGATGCATGCATCATCTACCCCATCTCTGACAGCTCTTGGGTGAGTACTATGCAATGTGTACCCAAGAAAGGAGGAATGACTACAGTCACAAAAGAAAAGAACGAGTTAATGCGGACAAGGACATTGATTGGATAGAGAGTATGCATGGAATACAGGAAGCCGAACAAAGCCACATGGAAGGATCATTTCCCGCTATTATTCATTGTAGGGGTGAGCACCGGTTCCGGGTCTACCCGTAACCGGACCAAAATTCGGGTTTGGAATCGGAACCGGTTGTAAATGGTCCGGTTTCGGTTCCTGAATAACCAGAACAGGAACCAGACCATAGAACCAGAACTGGAACCGCATTTGAGAACCGGATTAGATACTCGATTTTGATACTTGATTTTTCAGTGTTTCTGCTTTCTGTTAATATAAATGACAATGTTATATAAAACTTTTAATCACATGCTTGTATGTAGTCTAATTATTTATAGTTAAATTAAAAAAAGAAAAAGCCGCCAACGAATCAGCATCCTGTGGGTCATGACTCATATCAGCTCTTAAAGCAACAAAATGAGGAGAGCCAGATCCAACCGTGGCAACAACACCTGTCTTAGCCATAGGCCATTGATAAGCAATACCAAGTTGGCCAAGTTCTTGCCTAATGAGCTTACTGGTTTCAAATTCTTTATAAGCAAGTTCTGGATTCTCATGAATTTGCCTCCTTATCTTCTTCATCCACTTCACTGTTTCTTGATCATTGGCCAGCTCAATTATCTTGTCTTTGAAATCATTATATATTTTGTATGTATAAAAATCATTATATATACAAATGACAATGTTATATAAATAGGGTAATTCGGAACCGGACCAGAACTGAATTGGAACCGAATAATAAGGTACCCTATTTAATTGGGTATGTTCCGGTTCCACTTATTTAGGAACCGATTTTTTCCGGGTAGGTTCCGGTTCCATACGGAACCGGAACCAAAACCGATTTTGTTCAGCCCTAATTCATTGACTAGATACTAGACAGACTGGAGGGACATGCTTTCTACTGCTTTCTGGACGAGTACTCAGGATACAATCAGATTGTCATCGCTCTAGAAGATCATGAGAAAACTAGCTTCACATGCCCGTATGATATTTTTTCCATTTCGTAGGATGCCATTGTGGACTATGTAATGCTCTTGCCATATTTCAATGTTGCATGATGATCATTTTTTGAGACATGATAGAACACAGCATGTAAGTCTTCATGGATGACTTCTCAGTGTTTGGAGACTCATTCGACCACTGCTTGCAGAATCTTGGAAAAGTATTACAAATATATGAAGATACCAACCTAGTACTCAACTGAGAGAAATATCACTTCATGGTGCATGAAGGCATTGTCTTGGGACATCGGATCTCACAAAAAGGAATTGAGATAGACAAAGCAAAGATTGAGACAATAGAAAAACTACCTCCACCATCGTCCGTCAAAGGGATTTGAAGTTTTCTCGGGCATGCAAGATTTTATCGGAGATTCATCAAAGATTTCTCCAAGATTGCCAAACCTCTGTGCAATCTACTGGAGAAAGATGTGCCTTTCCACTTCACCAAAGAATTCCCCCATGCTTTCGAGATCTTGAAACATAAGCTGGTCTCTGCCCCCATCATAGTAGCACCAGATTGGACGCTTCCTTTTGAAGTGATGCGTGATGCTAGTGGTTTTGTTGTAGGTGTAGTTTTGAGACAACGTAAGGCGAAAGTTTTTCACACCATTTACTACGCCAACAAAACTTTGAATGAATCACAACTCAACTACACAACAACTGAAAATGAGTTGCTTACAGTTGTGTTTACTTTTGATAAATTCCACTTCTATTTGCTGGGTCCCAAGGTGGTGGTCCACACATATCATTCAGCAATCAAATACTTGATCATGAAGAAAGATGCCAAGCTTAGATTGATCTGTTGGGTGCTTCTACTGCAAGAATTTGACGTGGAGATTCGAGACAGGAAGGAGACAGAAAATCAAGTGGTAGATCATTTGTCAAAGCTCAAAATGGAGGTACAACTAGCAATGAACTGATAATCAAAGAAAACTTTCCAGATGAACAGTTGTTTGCCATCAAGCAACATGAAATCCCATGGTACGCTGACTATGTGAACTATATAGTATCGAGAAAATGGCCGTTGGAATTGACACATCAACAACGTAAGAAATTTTCAAAGAAGTCAAGTATTATGTCTGGGATGAGCCGTACCTATTTAAACGTTATGCGGATCAGTTATTGCAGCGTTGTGTACCACAAAAGGATGTCAATAATGTTCTGCAACATTGTCACTCATCTCCATATGGCGGACACTTCAGCGGAGATAAAATTGTGGCCAAAGTCCTGCAATCAGGTTTGTTCTAGCCCACTCTATTTCAAGATGCTCACTTATTCGTTCTTCAATATGACAGGTGCCAGAGAACGGGAAAAATTTCGAGGATAAATGAATGACCTCTTCAAAGTATTCTTGAAGTGGAGATATTTGATGTATGAGGAATTGACTTTATAGTACCCTTTGTTCCATCATATGGAAACATGTACATTCTGATTGCGGTAGAATACATCTCCAAATGGGTTGAAGCAACAACATTGCCATCAAATGACTCTAAAATGGTGTTAAAATTCCTCAAAAAGAATATTTTCACTAGCTTCGCAACACCTCGAGCGATCATTAGTGATGGTGGCACACACTTTTGAAACAGATACTTTGATGCACTTCTATCCAAATACGGAGTTATTCCCAACGTTGCCATTACTTACTATCCATAGTCAAGTGGTCAGGTTGAAGTTTCCAATAGAGAAATCAAAAGAATCTTGGATAGAACTGTTGGTTCAACAATGAGGGTCTGGTCTACAAAGTTGGATGATGCATTATGGGCCTACCAGACAGCTTCAAGACACCCATTGGAATATCCCCATATCGGCTGTTGTTTGGGAAAGCATGCCATTTGCCTGTGGAGCTCGAACATAAAGTGTACTGGCACTGAAGAAGCTAAATTTTGATCTGCAAGCAGCAGGAGAGAAACGGCTCCACCAACTGAATAAATTGGAGGAATTTCACTTAAATGCTTATGAGAATGCCAAACTGTACAAAGAAAAGACCAAGAAATAGTATGATCAGAAAATAGTACGCAGACAACTGGAACCAGGGCAGCGACTATTGTTATACAACTCAACGTTAAAACTTTTCCGTGGCAAACTGAAATCAGGGTGGTCAGGTCCATTTGTGATCACCCAAGTTTTACCCTACAGAGTAATTGAGTTACATGACCCCAATTTCAATGATACATTCAAAGTCAACAACCAACGTGTCAAATACTATTGGGGAGAATCCATCAAGCGTAAAAAAAAGAGTCTCACACTTGCCAATCCAGCCTAACGTTTGGGTAGTCATGTCTAACTGATGACATTAAACTTAGCGCTAACAGAGAGGAAACATATGCAATTTATGTATATATTGACATTTTGTGTATTTTATTTTTGTGTTTTTAATTTTTGTAGGAAAAATGACAGACATGATGAAAGACATTCTCGCAAAACTTCACAAATATTTTCCTTCTCTTCCTCAAAACTCTCTGATGAAAGTCTACAAAGAACGCATTGAAAGAATGAGATTTATGATGATCAAAGGTATTCCTAGTGATATCCGTTGGATAATTGAAGCACGAGTTCACTTGTCAGGTGAGTCATCTGACTCTTTTATTTCATTTCTGCCTGGTTTAGGAAAAAACACATATACTAAGAAAAAAAGAGCTAAACGATTAGGTGTTTGCTATAAATGTGCACGTTGTACATGCAATACTTGTTATCGTTATTTAGGAATGATTTCTGATAACCGCGAAGATAAAATAAAATTCATTAGGGATGACATTAGTAAGGAGTATTTAGATGACATATCATTGACTCTTGAGATGCATCATAGTGGATATATATATATATATATATCATGCAATTTGCAATCTACAGACACAGTTTCGAAAAGAAAGACAACAATTGAGACTTATGAATCTGACTTTAAAAGATTCTGTTTGCCAATTCATAAGAAAATTGGATGGGAAGCTTGTCACTGACCTATAGAGGTCATTTAAGTCGTTACTACATGTACATATTATTGTTTTGATTTATTTGTCTTTACATAATAATTGTGATTTTCTTTATTTTGATTCCTTTTATTTTCGCCGACAAGATCCAGACTTTTTGACTTTCACGATTTATTTTACTGTTCAACTAATAATTATCGTTTGGCAGGTACTGGTGCTATTATTACTCACCCTTTTTCAGGATCTATAAATTCAGCTCGTCATTGCTCTCTTCAACACATCCAGATTAAAGAGTAAAGTAAAAAAATGGAAGCAACTTCAAAAAAATAGTCATGAATATATGTGTGTTTTGTGGAACTAGTTCTGGATCTAAACCAGAATTTGTTGAGGCAACAAAAGAATTGGGTAGTCTTAGCTGAGAGAAATATGCACTTAGTATATGGTGGTGGCAATCTTGGACTGATGGGGTACGTTTCAAAGGCTGTACAGAAAGAAGGTAGTCAAGTTTTGGGGATAATTCCAAAACCTTTGGCAGATGCAAATCTTAACGGATAATCAAACAGAGAGGAATTCATCGTGTCAGGTATGTCCGAATGACTTATTGAAATGATTAATCGTGGTGATATTTTTATTGCTTTGCCAGGTGGCTTGGGCACAATGGAGGAGATTTTCACAGTAATATCTTGGGCAAAATTGAACATACACCAGAAACCAATTGGACTGTTTAATGTTGATGAATTTTTTGAATTTCTTTTTGTGTTTCTTGGAGATGCCAGGAGAAATGGGTTCCTTTCAAAATCCGTAAAAGATATCATTTTCACTGCCAGAACAATCAATGGTTTAATTGAGCAACTTTTAGCCTTCGAATAAAAAATTGACCATATCCTTTCTAGGTTAAACTGGTCTAATAATGATCGTGGTAAGAAGCGTCAGATAAATCTGGATCTTAACCTTTAGTTTTCTTTATAGATGTAGAATTCCACGCTAACCAGATACTATCTTCTAAATTTTTCTTATTCTTTTTAAAACATTGGGGACAATGTCTCAATTAGGTTTGAGGGAGGGGATAGTTGACTAGTATCTTGTTTGTGTGTGTTATATTAAAAAAAATTATTTTGATTTTTATATTTTTAACTTTACTAACCAAGTGGAATTGTGTTTGAGATAGATGTGTAAGGAGTCTCCACTCCTGAGACGTATCTCAGCCTAATTCGTAACAAGTTAATTTCTGTTTATTTCCTTTTAAATTATTTAAATTCTTGAATTCTCCGTAATATTGACTAAATTTGAACTTCTTATGCTCATTCGACATGTATTATCAACATACATGATAACATACGAACATGGATTGTGTGTGAAAGTTTGTAATATTCAATGCTCTAGTTTATTGGAATAAGCACATGAAAGCGATGAAAAAAAAGATAAGAAAAAGGTGTATATAAATAATTAACCATGCTTTTACTAAGTAACCGGACATCTTGCCTCAATTAGCAGTGATTGTTCGGAACTTATGGAAAACATTAGATGTAGCGTGATGTGTTAATGCAGTCACCCAATATCATCATTATTGTGAGGGTGTACATACGAAGATCATTAGTACACATTGACAAGTATACACCTAGAACACGTCTTAATCCAATATCGTCATTAGTGTGAGGATAAGAAACGGTTTAGGACCAAATTAGGAGTCACATGAAGTGAATCACGTTGGAGGTCTACCTAATGAGTTTATAAAAGCCAACATCGTCATTAGTGTGAGGCTGGAGTAAATTTCATGGGATCCACTTCCCGCTAATAAATCTTGATAGTCAAATTTCTATCTTTCCGTTAAGGGAGATTACAGAATTACGTAAAGTAGTGGGAGGGTACTAATATGTTTAAAATTCCATAATCAATTAGTGTTATTATTTTGAAATGAAAATTGTTATGCTAATATTTAAAAGGTTGTCTTTTAGATGGCTGGCGCTAATCCATTGATGAAACTTTTGAAAACTAATAAACTAAAATGAGCCGAGAACTATTTCGAATGAGAAATGAACATACACCTTGTCTTTGAGTTTCAAAAATTGACTTATGTCATTGTCAATCTACTGTCTGTTGAAATCGATCCTAACTCCACTCCAGAAGAGTGAAAAACTTTTAATAGGTGGAAGAATGATAACCTTAAGGTGAAATCCTATATTTTAGGATCGATGGTTCCAGATTTGCTGAGATAGTACATTAAAGTACCAGATGCTTGGAGCATCATGAGAACACTCAAGGAGTTGTTCGAGGCAAATCAAGAGATCGAACTTTATCGAAGATCTAAGGAATTGTTCCGTGCTGAACTCAAGGATGGAGGAGCTGTCAGCATTCATGTTTTGAACATGATCGACCAGATTTGATACCTAGAACGACAGGGCATTGTGATTGATGAACGACTAGGCCGTAATTTGATCTGTCTTATTTGTCTGGTTCTTATGTTGGCTTTGTATTAAACTTCTATATGCACTCGATGCAATCTAGCTACTAAGAACTTCATAACATGTTACGCATGGCGGAGCATGACTTGAAGGAAGGCAACCTCACATTGTACCTCAATGGTGGAGCTGTAACTTCAAATACTTCTAGGAAGTCAAAGAAAATAAAGCTGGGGAAGAAGAAGATTGCAAAGAAGAAATCCAAGAAGCGCAACGACGCAAAATCGTAAATAGCTCGTGATCAATGTCTATATTGCAAGAAGTCTGGACACTAGAAGAAAGACTGTCCAGAGCTGATAGGAAAAGCAGGACCCTCAGGTACGCTTTATATTTTTCCAATTATTGACATCTCATTAGTCTTAGATGCAAATAGTGGTGGGTGACATTGGCAGTCCTACTCATATTTGTAACTCACTGCAGGTAATAAGGGTAAAAAGAAGGCTGAATAAAGGGGAGATCCAACTTAGAGTTGGCAATGGCGAGACATTGGATGTTAAAGCCATATGAACGGTTGTTTTAGATCTCCCCAATGGATTATATTCGATATTATAATTATCAACCAAGATAATCAAGTGTTATTAGATAACATTGATTATTTACTTTGACCTAATTGGATTAATTCAATAATTACACAATGGCTTAATTATTAAACATAATTATCTCTACCATTTGAGGATATTATGGTAATTGTAAGTATGTAATAATAGGTGATTTTGGCTTGATTTAATTGGATTAAATCAAAGTAGCAAACATTGAACTAATCCATTTCCTAATCACTGGCTTGAGTTAATTGGGTTAAATCAAAATAGGAGACAATGGAGATTAATCACACCTAATTATACATATTTGGATAAATTAGATTAAGCTCACATATAAGTTTATTACAATTTTTATTAATTAAAAATTGCCTAAGTTTTGCTATAAATATCAAGATTTAGGAAAGTCTTAAAAAGGTAAAGCAAAAGCTTTAGAAAGCTAAATACAAGCAAGAATTTGAGAAATTAGCCTAAGTTAGAGAAGTGTTTAAAGAAGCTTTGTGAGGTCTCTACAGTATTTCATCTAGAAGAAATCAAGATTGGATCTTAGGGTGAAGCTTGCTAGCATTGGAATCAAGATTGGATCTTGGAGTCAAGCTTTCTAATATTTGGAAGTTCTCCAAATATTTCAACAAGGAGAATTAGATCTTTGAATCAATCTTGCTAGGTAAGTTTGATCTTCTCCAAAAGCTATATTTTTCATTAATGAACATATATTGTTGAATTATATATTAGATACATAATATTAAAATTAGGCTAATTAATTGTGTTATGATGGTTTGGAAGTATAAACACAATATGCTTGTAATTGGGTCAAAATAAGAACAAAGGAATTAACATGCTTTGACGGAATGGATCCAACCTACGTCCACGGATGCAAAAGAAGCAAAATCTTTTATTAGGAGCTCAGGTCATACCGACCTGCTCGATCTCTGTCGCTTAAGTTTTTTTCTCTCGTTTACAAGTTATTAGGATGCATGAGTAAAACTAGCCAACCTCTTACAATAAATTTTTAACCCATTTATATAGTACGCCTAAACCCACTATTCTGCCAACTCGTGACGTCAGCAACGTTACCAATTTATCATTGCGTAGGCCCTCTTTCCCAATCAACCTACAAGTAGTAGCTCCGTTGTCTGACACAACTACTTTCTGCCCTATGCACCTTATTAACTCACCCTCTTTTGGTAACTGCTACACACTCTGTCCATGTGCCAACATGTATTCCAGCCACTCACGCGTTTCGTGTGTTAGTGGGTAAGCTGGAGGCTCTCTTTCATCTCATCAGCCGCTGACCTACTCCTATCTTATCAGTCATTGTGAGGGTCAAACTTCCATTTATGGCTTACGTCGTCCGTCTAAGAACATAATGTTGCAACCCTGGCCTACATCCTTGAGTCGGTATATCAAGTCAAGTGACGTCATTCCTCTCATTTGCTACTAAGTCGGGTCGGTAGAAATGCCTTCACTTCCCTCACCTTCTCTTCAAAAAGGGTCAAGCCAAACATTAAGCCCCTCTTTGGCAACTTTAATTATGGGCATGTAGAAACATTGAGAAATAGCTTCCCTTGAAGAAAGTATGAACTGTTATGATTTTCTTCTAGTTTTTATCTTCTAATGATCACCTTCCCCAGGTGTATGTGACTGTGCCTAGGCTGGCTCTCCCCGAGTCGCCTTCTCAGTGTGCTTCAAAGTCAAAACCGTCATCCTCAAGTCGGTCTTCCAATGTGGCCGAATCTAGACCCTGGGCCTGGATCCTTATCTTCGCAATGACATTGGGCCCCATCTTGATAAGCGAAATCTCCTTAATATCCTTGTCCATATTTCGAATCTTCTCGAGTACGAAAATCACCATAATATAGTATAAGCTGCTTATTCAATTTTGTTGCAAATTATGAATAGTGTTAAAATAAACACAAATCATAATATGTTTATTTACTCGTGATACAATTTCTCAACAAAAATGCGAATTAAGAGGAAAAAGAAATTCAACAACCAAACAAAACAATAAAATCAATAAATTCATAAAAAAAAAACGATTAATAAATAGAAGCACATCAAATAATACAGTGCTTACAGCAGTAACTAACTTACCAGTGCCATAAATATTTGGACTAATTAACTTTACTAAATAAGCTACTTAGAAGCACCATAATCTTTTATTCATAAGCTACCCTGTCAATTTTTTTAGTTAAAAAAATTATTCTAATTCGATTCAATTCGGTTTTTTAATTAAAACATTGAATAATAATTTTTGAAAATAAAAAAATTGTCACTTCGATTTGATTTTTTCAGATTCGATTTTGCTTTTCAGTTTCAATAATTTTTTTGTCTACCCCAAAATTGATACGCTACTAGTGTATTATTTAATATATCTAATATTTTAAAGATGTATTTATTAATAATATAGCATTAATGTGCATTAGTGTTGTTCATTATGTATAGTATTAATTTGTAAATCTAGTCTTATAGTTTGATCAATATGGTAGTTTAGGATTTTTTCTAAATAATTCAGACACCCATGAGTCCTCGTAAAGACTCAAACTCACACCCAAATTAGTTTAGGGTTTAAATACAATTGGTTGTTGATTTCCGTTAAATCGTTGTTGTTGTTGTTATTATTATTATATTTGGAATAAATCTCTCGCTAGGATGAGGCAATATTTTCAAAGAATGATAATATTAAAAGGTTACAATGAAATTTAGGGACATAAACAACCATCGAATGAAAAAACAATGCCACTAGACAAATTTTGAGCATTTCAGTTATTAAATCATTAGTTTGAAGTAGGGGTGAGCAAAACCGGTTTCGGTTCCGGTTCCGCATGGAACCGGAACTTACCTGGAAAAATTCGGTTCCGCATTAAGTGGAACCGGAACCTACCCAATTAAACAGGGTACCTTATTATTCGGTTCCAATCTGGTTCCGGTCTGGTTCCGAATTACCCTATTTTAAAATATTTTAATGAAAACTACATTTTAATACGAGTTCGTAGGAAAAAAATGGGGACCAAATCGGAGTGCGGAAGCTCAAGAACGAAAAAAATGAAGTTTTTTAATTGATATTGCTTTTTTGTGATTAAAAAAATGAATAAAGAGGAAGTGAGCAAATTTCTTTATCATTGTTTACAGCACTCTCTATCAATTCTATCAATTCGTTCAAGGCCATAGTTCAGTGTATCCTCGAGCCTGCATATTAAGGAAAATTTTAGAAATGGATAGCTATTGGAATTTTGGGTACTGGGAGAGTAGTTTAGTTTACAGTACTTAAAATGAAATGCTTCAATTAGTAACTCTGTTCTGCATGAAACAGATCAAACATGGCTAGAAGTTACAAGTTATCAATCAGAAAACTTGTTACCTAAAAGTAGCAGCATTCCAAATGCGAATGGTTCCATCCTCGGAAGCTGTAATTATGATGCCAAGCTCAAGATGAAAGCAAATTGCAGTAACATTGTTTATGTGGCATTCTAAGATTTGTACACAAGTTTTGGTTTCATAATCCCAAACCGGTTCCATGGTCTGGTTCCGGTTCCGATCATTTTGGAACCGGAACCTACCCGAATAAAATCGGTTCCTTCATTTTTGGAACCGGAACCTACCCGATTACAAACGGTTCCGGTTCCAAACCCGGAAAACCGGTCCGGTTCCAACCGGTTCCGGGTAGACCCGGAACCGTTGCTCACCCCTAGTTTGAAGTATATTATATGACATTTTAAGAATATCATAATTAAAAATATATATATTATCTCTAATTATACTCTCTTTAATAACATAATTAATAACCAAACCACTTCTTTTTCCTGATTTTTTTTTAAAATAGTATTTTTGGATTGAAAGAGTTTAAAGAAAAAAAAGATTAAAATGAATGGATTATTTATATGATTTTGCCTTTGCAAATGTAAAAGGAGAGCGGTTGAAGTGGAAGTTAACCTATATTACATAATAAAGATGTTTGTACAACTCTTAATATAATAATGCTTATTTGGAATAAAAATATATATAGATTTTTTAATCTCTTGTAAATTTTTTTTTGATTTTGCTATACGTTGTTATGGTTGATATTGCAAGTGTTAAAGGAGAGTCGTAGGTGATGGTCCTGGCCACCTCAAGATTTGGGGACAATTAATAGCAGAAAAATAAGCTTCATCCATAAAAAGTTAAAAAGTATATAAAAAAATAAAAATTCCAGAAAAATAAGCTTCATCCATAAAAAGTTAAAAAGTATATAAAAAATAAAAAATTCATCCATAATCTCTTAGTATGCACATGAGGCGTCGGGATTTCCCGCTACGCAGATGAAGAATCAAGGTGTAATTTTGTTAATATAACATAAATATAAGTAATCTAATATCATTAATTAACAAATATATGATACATGTAATTTTATTTAAGATAATAATTATTTAATTAATTTATTTAGTATTTTAGTATTTATAATAAGATATTTTTAAATGATTGTATGTGTATCACGTTCATATCGCACCAAGATACAGTGAACGATGATGGTCCAAGAACCACATATCGCACCAAGATCCAGTCAAAGATGATGGTCCAATAGAGAGAATTTCTCTCTCTTCGTAGTGTGGTCGCCGCTTGCCACACCATATCTCTTTTATCTTTTAGGTTTGTTTTTTGTTTTTGTTTTTGTTTTTTTAGGAAATAAACCTTGACATAAAAGAGAGAACTTGCCCCTTATTCTAGATTTCATCTTAACACATATTTGATTGGAAATTAATTCGTTTCCTTAACTAATTATGGAAGAATTAAAAAATGTTCCTTAAAATAATTGGTGACTTTATTTTGCACCATAATTAAATCACATTTAACTATTTAATCTCATTAACTAAAAAAGTTATTGTACGGGCCAAATTTGAGTCAATGACCCAATTATCTTTTCATCTCAGGCTCATATATCAGATGAAGCCCACAAAGCAACCCATTAATTTTCCAACAGATCTCTAACCAAAAAAACGTCTCTTCATAATTAATTTCCCTCTATGTGATTAATCGTTTTAGCTTCGAAAATATTTAAGCATTTAACATGTTAATGAGATCCACCATCATAAATATAACATTGAATCCAATTAGAAAGATATTCCATAGCCTATAAAATAATGCAGAACTCAGAGTTATAATTCATTCAAGCTTTGGCACTCATATTAGAGCTCTCAAAATATATCATCTTTTAAACACTTGCCTACCACCCTCACGGCACTCTACGGAGGTCAAGGTAACCTCGAACCTTGTTCTTCCCTCATTTACTGCTTGTCTTCATCACTGATTTGAGCGTCGGAGTGTCTACAGTGACCACCACACGGGTGGGTAGAAACTCTCAGCTCACTTTACCATTGTTTTTCAGGATCGCTAGTGCCCCATCATACAAATCTCGATTGTGGACCAAATGCGGAATCCAGTGTCTATAATTTGGCACCCACTGTGGGGGCCCGGCGATTCATAGCAAATATGTAATGACCGGTAACCTTTTCGACCAATAAATTTCGACTACCGTTACATTCTAAGATGAATACTCATAATATAAATTATGTTGAACATGTACGCACTCATGAAGTGACCTTGGGGGACAATCGATACTCCTCGAAGTTCCGATACCGAATTGTACGATATTTCACTACCGGATAACCTATGGTTTTTGGCTCGTAACTTTCTCATACGAACTTTGATTTCTATGAATTTTATATCGTCGGAAAGATGAGATCGAGACCTACAACTTTTAAGATGATTATTTTCCCAAAATCGGACCATAAGAGGGTAAAAAATGCAGAAAAAAAAAAATTAGATGAACAGTAAATTCTAGACTTAACTAGAAGAATCTTAAACCTTCTCCTTTTTTCCACATTCTTCCCCAGCTTTCCAAATATCATGCAACCCCCACTATATAAAGAGTATACTATTCACAAATCATAAAATTTTGAAACATAAAGAAAGAAAGAAAATGTTGGAGAGAAAGGGAAAGAGAAAGAATGAGATAGAAAGAAGAAGAAAAAAGAAAAAGAAGCAAATGAGTGAAGCAATTACCAACCCCCAAGAGCTAAGAAGATGATTGGCAACAAATGAGAACTTAGAGGATGAAGGAAATCAAAGAGAATGAGGTAAAGAATCTTGGCCCAAATGTTAAGTTATGGAATTTTTTGAGATTGATGTTATGATAGGATTATTGGTTTAATAAGGATTGTTTATTGGTAATTTATATGAAGAGAGATTGATGGTAAGATTATGTGTTCATTTTGTTATTTTGAGAAAATTTTAAAGATTTAATTAAAGATAAAAATAATGAGATAAAGAAGTATTTGAGGATGATCTTGATAATGTTATAGGATATGTATTGAGGGAATCACTTGTGAAGATTGTTTGGGGAGAGTGATGAGCAAAATGAGTTTGAAAGGATGAAGTTTAGTCCAAATTCTGGCCTTGCGTCGCGACCTGGGGATTTCCCAAAAACGCTTCTGGAATATCGCGAGTCGCGACTCGACAGGGCTGTATGTCGCGACGTGTAATAGAAATTTTTGGGACACATTCTGGATGAAATGAGTCGCGACGCGCAATGTTTCACATCGCGACGCAAGGTTAAAAATTTTACCCAATCAGTTCTGAACTATTCTAGTTCCACCCGAATATGTTGTAGACAACCTTAAAGGCCCTGTATCGATTTATACTCGAAAGTACTTCACGATATAAGTATAATACACTTTGGAATGTTAATAGGTGTTTGAATGCAAAAACCTAATATAATTTCAAAAAGTTTCCACAGTTTGTAATCTAACCAAGTTTACCGGTTATAACTTATCGGCAGGAATCCCAAGTTTATCGATTAAGCGAAACAGTTCCAGTCGGATTCCGAAATAGGTGAGTGGACCTCTTTTCTCAAACTGGTTTTATTTATTAAGTTTTGATATCAAATTTACTTTCACGCTTTAGGGCGTTAGAATATTTTATTATTATAGTCATTTCATAAATAGTTATGATTTGAGTTTTAATTAAGAAAGAAATGTTTTCAGAAAGTGTTTGATACAGTTTGAGATTTAAATAATGAGTTTTATGTTTTTCGGGGCATGAGGGAAAAACCCACCCCAGTATGCAACTTGTTACAGTTGGAATTGACGGACAGAGAACATGTGTACATGTAGAGGACTGGGGGGTGACGATACGTAACGCCCCAAGATCCTAGATCAGGCTAGGGGACGGCGATACGTAACGGCCATAGACCCTAGTTTCAGAGCTTGGAAGGTAGCATAGATCCGCACCCCCAGTTCTATTTCCGTGGGTTGGGGGACGACGATACGTAACGCCCAAAGACCACCAGTTTCAGGGACAGTAGTGGCATGCCTTGGGGGACGGTAATACGTAACGGCCCAAAGACATGGATTTAAACTGTTGGCTCCAATTAGGCGTATGGGGGATGGAGATACGTAATGCCCTTATACGTCAAGTTTTCAGATACAGATAAGCTTCAGATACCAGATTTCCAGAAAACAGTTTTTCAAAGATTCAGATTTAGAAAAAAAGATTTCAGAAAACAGTTTTTAGTGAGATTTCAGACAAGGTTTTCAGGAAAAGAATTTCATATAAATATATTTCTGAAATGAGATTTCAGAACCAAATGTTTTATATTAGCATTTCAGATTTTCGTCCACTCACTTAGATCATACGATGATCTAACCCTGCACTCCTAGTTTTCTGTGGTTGCAGGTATTCTCGGAGGATGAGCTCGGAAGGACGGATACTGATGCAGTCATTAGGGTTAGAGTCCACTAGTCTAAGTCCAATAAATTCATGTATTAGTTTTTAGTTATGTGATGGTCAATATAAAAGCAATTGTCTTTATGTTCACAGTTACTGATGTCGATTCTGCATGTATAAAGTTGTTAAACTTGGGCCACGATCCCATATATACTATATATAATTAAGAAAATAGAGTATTAATGATTATTTATAGTTGAAGAGCGCATTGAACTGTTAACTTCTCTCTCATACGTCGTATTCAAGGTGAATGATCGAAAAGGCATTAGCAGGGGCGTTGCTATTGAACAACAACAACAGCCGGAGGTTTAGGAGGCGCTGCCGCAGGCGCCAGTACCGGCTGAAGACCCGGAGGCCATAAAAAACGGAATTATCATTCAAATGAAAGAGCTTTACCCCGACGATCCATGGGATCCTGACAATCCATTAATCCGGGGGAGTCTGGGTGGAAAAGGAAAAAAAAGAATCAAAGGCTTATGGGGTTAGTACGGTCTATCCCATGTCGGTAACATCTCCCGGATTGGGGATGTTACAAAAGATCTCAGTCTACGATCCACACAACACACCTACAAATGTGGCTTCTGGCAGCGAAAACATACTAGACTATGTGTCTGCCCAATTGGTTGCCCTTCAAGAACATATGCGAATGTTAGAAGAGGAAAAACTCATAATGCGAGATACCAACACCAGCCTCCAGAAGCAATTGGAGCATATGGCTTCGACTTCTCAACGACGAGGTGCGTAAAATCACCCTAACAGACCTGCCATTCCAACCGACCTCTTAGGGGCATTCAACGACGTGGCTGGTGACAATCCACCACCAGACGATCGCCCTCGGAGCCTCCAGATGACAAACCATTTCCCTCTTGTGGACCTAACACAACAAGTTGTTTCCACCATGCGCAAAAAGATGCAGAAGTTCAAAGAAGTAATTCTCTCGAGCCTACCTGGAGTGAGGCTACTAGTGAGGAAGAGTCAAGCTGAGATAACTTCAGACACTCATTTCCTAGAGACTATCACTTCTGTAGAGCTTCCACGAAAGTTTAGCCCACTAACATGAGGCTCTATGATGGCTCCACTGACCCAGACGACCATACCATATACTACAAGTATAAGATGATGTCCACGCCCATGGAACCACACCTATGGGAGGCCGGAATATGCAGAGGATTTAGAAAGACACTAGCAGGCCCAACCCTAACTTGTTTCATTAATATCCCATACCAGTTTATTAGGTCGTACCAAGAGTTGGCAGACAAGTTCGCGAAACACTTTGCAAGCTCTTGCAAGTTTGAGAAAACCACGACCTAAACTCCATCCAGTAGCGAAAATGAGAATCTCTATGAAGTTACATGAAACGCTTCAACAAAAAAAGAATTTCCATCATAGATCTCCATTAAACTATTACTGTCAAAGCTTTCCATAATGGTCTACTCGGCGACAGTAGACTCTATAAGAAGCTAACAAAGTTCAGGTGTTACACCATGGACCAAGCAATGGCCCGAGCATAAGTCGAGATCCGATGGGAATAAGACAAGAGGAACAAGAAATGGGGCGGTCCCAGTAACTGCCATCAAGAGAAGACTTCAAACCATTCCAAATGACCAAAGGATTTTGGTATGAGGACCCACCAGCCAGCAGACATAATGATCTCACAAGCAAGAGACCACCACCATATAAACATTGATTATGAGCATAGGCCTTCAACCTACACGGTACGATGCATGTCTTCAATCAATTTGTCTCATTCAACATCAAGTCCGAGCAACCAAGACTTGGAATTTATATGAGTCTATATCTTTAGTTGACATAAAGTGGAAGCAACTGAGACTTTGCCTTTATTTAAGACAAGTTCTGAAACGACATCAAAGCCAAGCGATATATATTTTATCTTCCCCAAATGGTTCGAGTCAACAACCGACCAACCAATTAGATTATTGATACAAAAATATATACATATGAAGGATAAGAAACAAAAAAGAATTCATCCATTCATTGCTATTAAAAGGTTAGTTACCAAATACAAAAAATTAAATACAAAAAAATTGAGTAACGTAGAGACATGATCAATCATCTAAGGTTGGGGCATCTTGAACGTCAGTAACTGAGTCACCATCGGTTAGAACATACACATCATCATCAAGCTTCGAAGACATGGGTATCCTCTTCCACTTGACAAGACTCCTCTCCAGTCTCAGCAGCTTCTTCACCACCATTGGGAGCATCCCCCCACCTACCTTAAGAGCACCTTCCATAGATTCACTCTCACTAGTCGGCGAGCAAAATTGACTTCCATTCTCTCATACTTATTGATCCATTTCTCAGAAGTCCAGTCAATCTGCTTTCCAAACTTTTCAGTCCCTCCTTATAAGACTATATCTCAAGCTTCGTCAGCACTCTCTCAGCCTTCAAGGTCGACTTTTTAATTTTGGCTCTATCATCAGCCTCTTTTACACGTTTTTCAATAGCCTCAGTCGATGTCGTAGCTTCAACAACTTCATTCCTCAAGGCTTTGTTGGACTTCTCTAAGTCCATGATCCTCCTCTAATTGGCCTTCTCAACCATCAATTGTAAAATATTACGCTCTAAGGCCTGCAAAGAAAAACAAATTTAGAAAGAATGAAAGGCCCAAACTTCGAAAGGCCCATCTTGTAAAGTCCATCTGACAAGGATCACTTAGGTTTAGAAGAAGTCGAAGACGACCACATTGTCGCATGGGGATAGTCAGACCACTCTAAACAAGTATACATTGGTCACTTGAAAGAGATACGACATTCACACGCTCTAACCAACATCTGAAGACCCCCATATGCCCCAGTAGATGCGTATGAACCTTCTCATAGTCCAGTCATCTTATAAAGAACGTCATTTCTCCCAGTCGACAAGACATAACTTTCTAAATGTCCAGCAGGTCCAATCGACCATAAGGTAGTCTATTGGACTTGTAACTACTTCAGACGACACAGAATGACCTGCATCTGGTCCAAACGAATACAACAAAACCCTTATTTAAGCGAACATCCAAATACCACCCCATGGGTCAATCGACATGGTCTCTAAACGACAGGTAAAAAAATTATCTTAGATATAACTAACTTAGTTTGTGGCTATATGTAAGAGGAAACTCCCAACTACGGTAATCCCACTGGACACGATTAAATCGAGTCAACGGAATGGATTTAGCCAACGTTGCCCCTCTTTCAGTATGGTACCAAAAGTCCAGTCAACATCGATTATGGAGTAGTCTGAGGTGAAGACCTGGACATTTATTAGGTCTAGAAAACATAGAAGACTCATTCGGACCTTCAGCAGGTCTGGTCTACTGGAGAATATCTTGGACCTTCATTTGGTCTAGTCGACGGGAACATTCCCCATGAAATTTCCTCAGATCAGGTTGAAGACTTGGACCTTTATCTGGTCCAGACGACATAGAAGATTCCCTCGGACCTTCAGAAGGTCTGGTCTACTGGAAAATATCATGGACCTTCATCTGGTGCAGTCGATAGGAACATTCCCCATGACATTCTTCAGGTCGGGTTGAAGACTTGGACCTTCATCTGGTCTAGATGACATAGAAGATTCCCTCAGACCCTCAGCAGGTCTGGTCGACTGGAGATTATCATGGACTTTCAAATTGTCTAGTCGACGTGAATATTCCCCATGACCCTGGTCGGGTCAGATTGAATACTTGAACCTTATAGACACTGGATTTCACCTGAGATCCATAATCAAGAATTTGTATGATGAAGTACTAGCGATCCTGTAAAATAAAAGTAGAGTGAGTGAGGAGTTTTACCCACCGGTTTGGTGGGTGCCTTAGGCACTCCGACGCTTAAGTCAGCAGCGAAGACGAGCTGTAAATAATGAAAGAACAAGGTCTGAGATTAACTTGACCTCCGTTGACTTCTGTGAGGGCGGTGGGCCAGTGTTAAGAGGATGATCTCTTTTGAGAGCTCAAGTATGAGAGCTGATACTTGAATGACTCGTACTTTGAGTTTTACACTCATTTATAAGTTTAGATAAGTCATTTTTTCAGTTGGCATATGAGCTGTATTTATAAGGGTGGGACTCATAACACGTTTGTATGTCATGGCTTTTAGTTCTAAGAGATCTTAGCATGTAGGGGTTAGTATATTTGTTGAGGAAAAAAAAAGATATAACAATTGGGGAATTAATGGGATATTTTTCGGTTATGGATCTGTTTGGAGAACCAATGGGCTGCCTAAGCCCGAAATAAGAAGAGTTTAGGTTTTCAAATTTGGGGCCGGATACTGTTCGAAGGATTTAAAGTTCTATCTGACATAGGGCGGGCCTGAAGTGAAAAAAATAATTATGTCCTCAGCCCAAATTTAACCCGTATAGTTTGTCCCATATTCTCTAAGTCAATGAGTCTTTGGATTGGAGAGTATTTCGATGAGTATGTTGTCAGGGGTATGTATAAGGTACGCAAGCATACCTGGACGTTGATGTCACTTGGACCTGTCAAAGGTCATACCGTGTTGATGGATCTAAATAAATATCTGGGATGATCCTCAGTCGACCAATCCTAGACGTTGATGTCGCTTGGAACTGTCAACGGTCAAGCCATGTTGATGGAGATAAACAAATATATGAGATGATTATCAATCAATCAGTCCTGGACGTTGATGTCATTTGGACCTGTCAAATATAATATCATATTGATGGAACTAAGTAAATATCAAGAATGAACCTCATTCGACCAGACCTGGATGTTGATCTGAGAGACCATCATGAGTTAGTGGGGAATGACCATGTCGACTTAGCCAGATGAAGGCCAGGATAATCTTCAATCCGCCAGACCTACTGAGGGTCTCGGTGAGTTTTCTATATCTTCTGGATCACATGAAGGTCCAGGTCTTGATCTTGACTCGACATGAGCCATGAGAAATGTTCTAATCGACTGGACCAGATGAAGGCCAGGATAATCTCCAGCCGACCTGACCTGAGAAGACCAGATGAAAGTCCATATCTTGACCTCGACTCGACATGAGCCATTGGGAATGTTCCCGTCGACTGGATCAAATGAAGGCCATGATAATCTCCAACCAATCAGACCAGAGAAGGACCAGAGGAGTTTCAATATTGTCCAGACCAGATGAAGGTCCAGGTCATGACCTCGACTTGACATGATCCATGAGGAATGTTCCCATCGACTGGACCAGATGAAGGTCAGGATAATCTCCAGTCGAATGGACCCGAGAGGGCCTATGAGAGTCTTCAATGTCGTTTGGACCAGATGAAGGTTCAGGTCTTGATCTTGACTCGACATGAGTCACAGGGAACGTTCCTGTCGACTGGACCAGATAAAGGCCAAGATAATCTCTAATCGACCAGACCTACTGAGGGTTCGGGAGAGTATTTTATGTCTTCTGGATTAGATGAAGGTCCAGGTCTTGATCTTGACTCTACATGAGCCATGAAGAATGTTCCTGTTGACTGGACCAGATGAAGGCTAGGATAATATCCAACCGAATGGACCCGGGAAGGCCCATGGGAGTCCTCAATGTCGTCTGGATCAGATGAAGGTCATGGTCTTGATATCGACTCGACATGAGTCATGGGGAATATTCATGTCGATTGGACCAGATGAAGGCCATGATAATCTCCAGCCGACTGAACCTGAGAAGGCCCAGGGGAGTCTTCAACGTCATCTAGACCAGATGAAGGTCTAGGTCTTCATATATGTCGTATGACATTGCCTGCAAGCTTGAAAACCATAGACATGGTAAAGAATGGAAAGATAACATTTATACATGTCATTTGGAGCATGTCGGCTGAGATAGTTGGTGGATCTCGAGGGTTGAAACCACATTATGTCGTCTAAGCCGAAAGAAGGTCTCCTTGTAACAGCATATATTCTTTGTGTCGACTAGAAGGAAAGACAACAATCATACTATTTGGAGATTATGTCATATATGGAAGATATTTCGTTGTCGTTTGGGATTGTTGGAGTCCAATGAATGTGGTTCCATGTAGTCTGAGAAGAACAAGTATCTTCATCTGTCGTATTAGGAATATGGGAGTTCCTGATCTTTGAGGAAGGTTATTCTCTTCCAAGTTATCATAGCTATTTCCTTTCAGATTGTCCCCAGTCGACGACTAGGTTTAACCCTTACTCGTTGGGTCTTGATTAGGCTTCATGAGATTTCAGTCGACTGGACTTGTTGAAGGTCTATGATGGTCCTCACTCCACTGGACTTGATGAAGGTCCAAATGATTCTCTACTCTACTAGACTTGATGAAGGTCCATGAGACTACGTTCTACTGGACCTGATGAAGGTCCATGATGGTTCTCACTCCATTGGACTTGATGAAGGTACAATGGGGTCTTCACTCCACTAGACCTACTGAAGTTCCATTAGACTACATTCGACTAGATATGAAGGTCTATAAGAGTCTTCACTCCACTAGACCTGATGAAGGTCAAAGTGAGTCTACGGTCAACTGGATCTGATGAAGGTCTATGAGGGTCTTCACTCCACTAGACCCGATGAAGGTTGAAAGGAGTCTATGGTAGACTGAACTTGATGAAGGTCCATGGTGGTTCTCACTCCACTATACCTAATAAAGGTACATAAGACTTCGGTTGGTTGGACTTGATGAAGGTCAATGATGGTTCTCACTCTATTGGACATGATAAAGGTCCAAATGAGTCTACGATCGACTGGACATGATGAAGGTCCATGAGGGTCTACATTCCACTAGACTCGATGAAGGTCCAATGGAGTCCACGGTCGACTGCACCTAATGAAGGTCTATGAAGGTCTTCACTCCATTAGACCTGATGAAGGTCTAATGGAGTCTACGGTTGATTGGACTTGATGAAGGTCCATGATGGTCCCCACTCCACTATACATGATGAAGGTACATAAGACTTTGATCGATTGGACCTGATAAAGGTTGATGATGGTCCTCACTCCACTAGACCTGATGAAGGTCCAAAGGAGTCTACGGTCGACTGGACTTAATGAATGCCCATGAGGGTCTTCACTCCACTAGACCAAATGAAGGTCTAAAGGAGTCTACGGTCGACTGGACCTGATGAAGGTCTATGAGGGTCTTCACTCCTCTAGACCTGATGAAGGTCCAAAGGAGTCTACAATGGACGAGACTTGATGAAGGTCCAATGGAGTCTACACTCCACTAGACCTAATGAAAGTCCATGAGACTACGGTCTACTAGACCTGATGAAGGTCAATGGTGGTCCTCACTTCACTGGACCTGATGAAGGTCCAAGAGAGTTTTCACTCCACTAGACCTGATGAAGGTCTATGAGACTTCGGTCGACTGGACCTGATGAAGGTCCATGAGACTTCGATCGACTGGACCTGATGAAGGTCTATGAGGGTCTTCACTCAACTAGACCTGATGAAAGTCTTTAAGACTTCGGTCGACTGGACCTGATGATGGTCCATGAGGGTCTTCACTCTACTAGAACCAATGAAGGTCTATATGACTTCGGTCGACTAGACCTGATGATTGTCCATGAGAGTCTTTGGTCGACTGGACCTGATGAAGGTCCACGATGGTCTTCGTTCGAATGGACTTGATGAAGGTATTCCTATATAATCTGGAGTTGATGACAATCCATACATGTCATATGGAGAATATGATTATCACAATTATGACATGTCAAATTTTTTGTCACGTGTGAAAATATTTTTCGTGTTCAATTCCATATTTGCATATTTAATGACCAAAATTTCATATTAATGCTAATAAATTTTCATGTTTTGTCGATTTTACATGTTTATTTGCTCAATTTTATGTTTAATATTGTATTTTCATATTTAATGCATAAATTTTCATGTTAATGCTATACAAGACAATAAATTCACAACTTTCATATTTAATGTCGATAATTTCAAGTCAATGTTTACACGGTAATAATTTTATAATTTTCATGTTTAATGTCATAATTTCATATTTAATGTCCATAATTTCAGGTTAATAATTTTAGAATTTTCATGTTTAATGATATATTTTTCATGTTTAATATCCAAATTTTTGTCATATTTTAATGTTTATTACCACACTTTCTATGTTTAATGTCCAAAATTGCATTGTAATGTTATGAAATTTTAGATAAGCAATAATACACTTGTGAAATGTCAAAATCTTGTATCATGTGTGAAAATATTTTCATGGTTATGACTAAAATTTCAGGTTAATTTTAATAAAATTTCATGTTTATTTTCCCAATTTTCATGTTGAATGCCTAAATTTTCATCTTAATATTATACAGGGTAATACATTCGTAATTTTCATGTTTAATATCCAATTTTTTTTATGTTAATACTTAATTTTCATGTTCAATGTCTTATTTTCATGTTTAATGCCCATAATTTCTTGTTAATATTAATAATTTTAAGTTTTGCCGATTTTGCATATTTATTGTCTATATTTTCATGTTTAATGCTTAAAATTCTGGGTTAATGTCCAAAAATTTCAAGTAAAATCAAATCGATGTCAAATTTTTTCGTTTTTAATGTAAAAGACAAAATTCATATTTAATGCCTCAGTTTTTCATATTTAATGTCTAAAATTTCACATTACTGAATATTTAAGTAACATGTTTTTTTTTTTAAAAAAAAATTTGGTAGAACAAAGTTTAGATCAACACTGAATTTGTTGGTATGATACGAATCAACACTGAACATTAAATTTGTTGATATCATACGTGTTCACAATATCTTGATATTTCCATTCAATATAAAAATTTAACCGAATTCAAATCTTGTTAAAACAACTATACTTGAATTTGACAATAACACTTGATAAATTATTTTGAATGGAGATATCAATCCTCTTTATAGAGCTCACATAATCTATCAAGAGTCACACATTAAATTGATTGAGGGTTTTGACCTAATAAGATTTCACTCGTTGGCCACTCAAAATCTATAAATCTTAATAGTACAAACGTAATAGTAACTTTGATAAATTAAATAATGTGACAATACATTTGTTAAATTAATTTCTCAATCGGTCCAGTTCAGTGCATCAAGCTTTATGCTCTAACATATTGACATGAGTCAATCTGGGCCACCTATTCATTATGGTGACAAGTGAAATTTTGAATCAACCATAGGTATTTCTAATCTTTACTTTTGATCCGGATTTGGCTTCGAGAATGAATCCTTTCGAGAATTGAGGGAATGACATGATTCTCGTAGCATAAGAATCACTCAGCTCAAAAATACATTCACAATTGTGACAACGGCACAATTTGAGCATTTTAACGAAATTGACCCAATTCAAGTCCAGATTAAATTCGGCCAAAATTGAAGTTTGAAGCCTTTTTGAAGACATGGACCTATATGGAGAATTTGGCCTAACTTTGATATTCTTATAATTCAGCCAAAACTGGTATTGTTAGTGTACGGGCCAAATTTGAGCCACGGGAATTTTTGACTTTTCGCTTAAGGCCTTATATCAGTAATAGCCCAATCCCGCCAAACAGTACCCAAAAAAGACTTGGGCTAATGACCCAATTACCTTCTCAGACCCACGCACAAAGAGAGGCATACCAAGCAAACCCTTGACTTATCAGTTACCCCAACTGAAAACGCCTACGGCACCCACCATACCGGTGGGTAGTACTCCCATCTCATTCTACCTTTATTTTGCAGGATCGCTAGTGCCCTCATACTATAGATTCTTGATTGTGGACCTCGGGCGAAAATCAGCGTCCACAATTTGACGCCCACCGTGGGGCCTTAGCGATTCATAGCATGCAAAGACCTATCAGTCTACGATTTATAAAACACGGCCAACTATGGCTTCTAGCAGTGAGCAGACACCAGATCCTATGACCATGCAGTTGGCCATACTCCAAGCACGATTACGTGCTTTAGAAGAAGAGAGTCAAGCCATGCAAAGCTCCAATAAAACCCTCCAGACGCAACTGGAGCAAATCTTCTCAACTTCCCAACAACGTGATACTCCAGAAAATCCCAACAATCATACAATCGCATCCAATATCTTGGGGGCATTCAACGATGTGCCAAATGATGATCCGCCCTCAGACGACCACCCCCGAAATGATAAAAAAATGAACCAATTTCCCCAGTCGACCAAGTGCAACAAGTCGCTTCCAACATGAGCAAAGAAATGTTAGAATTCAAAGAAGTAATTTTGTCCAGCCTCCCCGATGTCAGGCTACCAATAAGGAAAAGTCGAGCTGGAATAATTTCTGATACTCCATTTTTGGAAACCACACTTCCATCGAACTATCAAGGAAGTTCAGTCCTCCAGATATGAAGATGTATGATGGATCAACTAACACAGACGATCATGTTGTCCATTAAAAATACAAGATGATGTCAACGGGTCTGGCTCCTCACCAATGTGAGGCTGGAATGTGCAGAGGATTTGGAGAAACATTAGTTGGTCCTGCCCTCACCTGTTTCATCAATATCCCATAAAGATCCATCTAGTCTTACCAACAGCTAGCAGACAAATTTGTGAAGTATTTTGCAAGTTCTTACAAGCTTGAGAAGACCACCAATGACCTCAATGCCATCCAGCAACGGAGAGGGGAGTCATTACGAAGCTACATGGTTCGCTTCAATAAAAAGAGGATAACAATCCCAGATCTCCATCAGCCTACTGCAGTGGAAGGATTCAGAAATGGATTACTTTCAGAAAGTGGACTCTATAAAAAGCTCACTGAATTTCAATGCTACACAATGGATCAAGCCATGGCTCTGGCTCACATTGAGATCATGTGGGAGGAGGATAAGACGAACAATAAGAGAGGAAGCTCCACCAACCATCACAATGAAAGAATCTTAAATCCTCCCAAGCGATCTAATAAATGATGTGCTAGTAACATATCTCAATAAGGTGTCACTTGATGCGATTAAACCACAAAAAAGAGCCATAGGCCACCCATTGTCACCTTGGGGACATCATAGCTTCCCAAACAAGTATTCATTGATTACTTTAAAAAATAAAAAAAATTCACAAAACTCCAACTTAGGGAGAAACCCATTTGCTCTAATCGACAACATAAACTATCATTCGCCCCAATCGACGTAATTCTCTTAGTCGTCTAAGAAAGGAACAAGACGTTTCCTTCCGGAAGAACCACTTTTTCTACCACTCATCCCATTCAACGAAGCAATATATCTGGCTTGAGGTGGATATCCCAGTCGACACTACGTGTATGAAGACTTTGCATGGACGTCACAGTCGACACTAAGTGTATGGAGGTTTGGCATGAGGAGGATGTCCCAGTCGACACTACATGTATGAAGAGTTGGCATGAGAAAGATGTCTCAATCGACACTTCGTGTATGAAGAGTTGGCATAAGGAAGATGCCTCAGTCGACACTACGTGTATGAAGAGTTGGCATGAGGAGGATGTCGTGATGGACAATACTCTAATGAAGACTTGGTGTGAAGACATTCCAGTCGACATGCATGTAAGAAGACTTGGCAAGGACATCCCATTCGACACTACATGGGGATTTGGTGTGAAGACATTCCAGTCGACAAGCATGACTTGGTAAGGACATCCTACTCGACACTACATAAGGATTTGGTGTGAAGACGATCCAGTCGACATGCATGTATGAAGACTTTGCAGGGACATTCCAGTCGACACTACCTTAATGGGGACTAGGTGTGAAAACATTCCAGTCGACATTCATGTATAGAGACTTAGTGTGAAGACAGTCCATTCGACATGCATGTATGAAGATTTGGTGTTAAGACATCCCAGTCGACATACACAAATGAAGACTCAGAATGAAGCATATATCCCATTCGACATCTATATATGTGTAGATTGGGACTTGTTGTGGATCCCAGACGCGTGTATGGCTTGGGGCTTGATGTGCGTCCCATTCGACATCTACATGCGTGTAGCTTGAGACTTGTTGAGGATCCCAGACGTGTATGGCTTGAGGATTGATGTGCGTCCCATTCGACATCTACATGTGTTTAGCTTGGAACTTGTTGTGGATCTCAGACACGTGTATAAATTGAGGTTTGATGTGCCTCTCATTCGACATCTACATGTGTGTAGCTTGGGACTTATTGTGGATCCCAGACGTGTGTGCAACTTGAGGCAAATGTGCCATTCGATATGACATTGATGGAGGCTTAGTATTTGGCTGAGGTTTCACTCGACCCTACATGGAAGGATTGTCATCTCTTCCATACTACATGGATGGATCGCCATCAACTATAGACTCCATTCGACCGAAGACCCTCATTGACCTTTGTCAGGTCTTGTAGAGTGAAGATTGTCGAATTACTAATGAAGACCCTCATTGACCTTTGTCAGGTCTTGTAGAATGAGGAATGAAGACATTCACTGACCTTTGTCAGGTCTTGTAGAGTGAGGATTGTAGAATAAGGAATGAAGACCCTCATTGACCTTTGTCAGGTCTCGTAGAGTGAGGATTGTAGAGTGAGAAGTGAAGACCCTCTTAGACCTTCATCAGGTCTAGTCGACCATGGCCTCCCTTGGACCTTCATCAGGACTAGTGGAGTAGAGACCTTCATAGACTTTCATCAAGTCCATATAGTATTGAAGACTCCCATGGTCCTTTGACCTGTAGTATGGGGATACATTGAAGACTTCCATGGTCCTTTGACTAGTAGTATGAAGATTGTCCTGACCTTCATCTGGTTCAGTCGACTGGGAACATTCCCCATGGCTCATATAGAGTCAAGTTCAAGACCTGACCTTCATCTAGTCCAGACAATATTGAAGACTCCCATGGTCATTTGACCCGTAGTATGAGGATGATCCCGACCTTCATCTGGTTCAGTCAACTGGGAACATTCCCCATGACTCATGTAGAGACAAGTTCAAGACCTGGCCTTCAACTGGTCCAGACGACATTGAAGACTCATCTGCTCATTTGATCCGTAGTATGGGGATAATCCTGACCTTCATCTGGATCAGTCGTCTGGGAACATTCCCCATGGTTCATGTAGAGTAAAGTTCAAAACCTGATCTTCATCTGGTCTAGACGACATTGAAGACTCCCCTGGTCATTTGATCTGTAGTATGGGGATGATTCCGACTTTCATCTAGATCAGTCGACTGAGAACATTCCCTATGGCTCATATAGAGCCAAGTTCAAGACCTGGCCTTTATTTAGTCCAGACGACATTTAAGACTTCCCTGGTCATTTGACTCGTAGTATGGGGATTATCCTGACCTTCATTTGGTTCAGTCGACTGGGGACATCCCCTAAAGACTCATGTCGAGTCAAATGAAGACTTGGACTAATCTCAATCTAGACGAAAATGTCGTATGAATTAAACCTTGAACCTTCATCTAGTTCAGTCGACATGGGACATCCCTCAAAGACTCATGTCGAGTCAAATGAAGACTTGGAATAATCTTAGTCCAGACGACAATGTCGTATGAATAATACCTTGAACCTTTATCTGGATTAGTCAACCGGGGACATCCCCCATAGACTCATGTCGAGTCAAATGAAGACCTAGATTATTCTCAGTCCATACGACGATGTCGTATGAATTAACTTCTAAACCATCATCTGGTGCAGTTGACAGGAGACATCCCCATGGACTCATGTCGAGTCAAGTGAAGACCTGGACTACTCAACATCCAAACGAATAATGTCTTATGAAGTATACCCTGAACCTTCATCTGATTCAGTCAACCGGGGACATTCCTTATGGCTCATATTAAAGAAACACTAAAAAATTGCACAGCTCTTCTGTCCAAACGCATGAAAAGCTTTACTGAACCATCCAAACAACAGAGGATAATGCATAGAACTATGCATTATTGACAGGTACTCTTACATCTTGTTTCATACGACATGCATTGAAATACTCTCCAAGTTAAGGACTTCTTGACTTAAAGAGTATGGGATAAACTGTACGGGCTAAATTTGGGCCAAGGGCATTTTTGACTTTTCGCTTCATGCCTTATATCAGTAATAGCCCAATCCCACCAAACAGTACCCAGAATATCAGGCCCACGCACAAAGAGAGGCCTACCAAGCAAACCCTTGACTTATCATTTACCCCAACCTAAAACGCCTAAATCAAGGTTAGTAACTCTCCCCACGTAGTTAGCCGTTTTAGACACCCAACTGACAAGTAATTAATAGAGGAATTAAAGCTGACCTCGAAGGAGTTTATAAAAGGAAGAGATGATTCACTGTTCATAGGTAGGTCTGAGCTCTCATACTTGAGCTCGCTAAGCTTCTTACTCTCTAAACATCGGCCACTGCCATCACGGCAGTCAATAGAAGTCAAGGTAACATCAAACCTTGCTCTTCCATTATTTACAGCTCGTCTTCACTACTGACTTGAGCGTCGGAGTGCCAACGGCACCCACCACACCGGTGGGCAATACTCCCCTCTCATTCTACCTTTGTTTTGCAGGATCATTAGTGCCCTCATACTACAGATTCTTGATTGTGGACCTCGGGCGAAAACCAGCGTCCATATTTAGACTTTTTGGTAATTTTGCCTTTAAAGGACATTTTAGTCTTTTGTCTGTTTTAGGTTTTCCTTAAGTTGTAATATATAAAGGATTCATTCCTTTGCAATAATAGATGATACATGACAAAAATTCAGAACAAAAACAAGCTTCTTCTTCTTTGGCTAAGGCCGAATCTTGTAGGAGGGTATTCCCCGCATTCAAGTGCAGATCTGACTTATCTAGGCTTTGTCAAGCTTAGTGGCGTCTTCATGCTAGACTTATCTAAGAGTTGACTTCTTTACTGACATTTCACCATAACTAGCAAATACCATCAAAGATTCAACTCTGCAGTTATCTAAGGCACTGTTCTTAGGGGGTTTAAGGGATGTTCTTAGAAAGGATTTGTTCCAACAAATCTTTGATTCAAAGTTCTTGGGGCTTATATAAATCGAGGGTCTGCTTGTTTCATAACTGAATGAGTGGGTTCTCTTTTTGTGTCACATACTTATCCAGTGACCTCATAAGTAGTTTAAATAAAACTATCATATGTAATAGAATTAGTGTGTAACAATTAGAGATGGCCAATAGGTTGAGCCGGCACAACACGACCTATTAAGATAAGGCCCATTCATGCAGCGGGCCGGCCCGGTCCGACACGGTTAATTAATGGATCATGTCGTGCCAAGTCCATCAATAAAATATAAGACTTGACACGATCCATTGGTACAACCCTAATGAACCGTGGGCCGTGCCGGCCATCGGGCCACATCGACGTGCATAGGCCGGTCTATGGCCTTAAAATCTAAAATATTTGAATTATAATTTAAGTCATAATTAATGTATTTTCAATTAATTTAAGTCATAAAATCTAAAATATTTTTTTTCCGTTACTAATAATGATGATCATTAAATACTTAATGTATTTAAAAAAAAAACTTTAATAAAATAAATACACCATATTTTATGTTATTTGTAACATGTAGCTTTTCATTTCATATAAATAAATTACATTTTATTTCTCTTTCAAATATTATTATTTTTAATTGAGAAATATTTCTAATAATTATATATATATTGTTAATAATGGTTTATTTAGTTTTAACTTTTAACATATAAGATTTAAAATCAACTGAAAAATGAGTTAATGAATTTAAAAAAATAAATCTGAAATTTGAAATATAAAAGTTAAATTATAAATTATTGTTGGCGGGCCACTAATGGGCCCATTTTCATGTGAGTTCCAAAGAACAACCCATGTCGTGCCTTGGCATGGCACGACCCGCAGAAAAAAAAATTTTGGCCCAGCACGGCCCACATATGGGCCTTGCCGTGCCATCATGCCTCACAATAATCGACTGTGCTATTTCGAGCCCGTACGAACTCGTGTCAGGCCCATGGGCCTGATGGACCGCCCGAACCATTGGGTATCTCTAGTTACAATCAAATGTAAAGAAGTAAGAAAGCTACTTGTTTAGCTAGGAGGAAAATGAGGATTCTAAGAGAGGTTTTATGAAAATAATTCTATTTTTATTATTCATTGTACATTACACTTTACATTCATTGTATTTACACTAACTATCAATTACTTAACTAACTAACATCTCTCATTAATCATTTAACAACTCATATATTCATATAAATAACTCATAACAAACTTGTTGAGTTAGATACTTGATTTAGCTTCTCTGTATCGAGCTGTATGATAGGTAGAGCTTGACACTTGATCAGCTTCTCTATGTTTAGCATAATAGTATGTATAGTGTGGAGGCCGATTTTGGTAGTGGTCCACAATCGAGATTATCAAAAATAGGGCACGAGCGAACCTGCAAAACGAGTTGAGTGAATGAGGAGCTTACTGCCCACCAGTGTGGTGGAAGCCGTAGGCACTCCGACGCTCAAGTCAGTGTCAAGGAAGGAATATCGTTCTAGATCGGAGAGTCAAGGTTTCAGGAATACCTTAACTTCAGTTTGAATGCCGTAAGGGCGGGGTATGCTAACAATGTCTGTGTGATGGGTCGTGTCTGAAGATCTCTCCCTCTCTATTATTTCATTTTTTCCTTTATAGGTTCTCTATTATGCCCGTTGGAGTTGCCATCAATGTGAGTTATTCCTGATTTTCCATGCTTGATAACTGACGATCGTGTCTTAAAACTCGAATCTATCGACTTCATGGCGATCTTTATTGAGTTTTGATTTCCTCTTGATTCCAGTAACTGGTGTCTGTTGGCTCCCTTTGTGTTAACGGGCTTGGGCCCTTGAGGCGGTCCGGGTCGGTCCCTTGCGTGACATTCCGTTTGTGGGCCCAATCTGCTTGATGGGCCTCAGGTTTGTGGTTGGTTTTGCGGTGTAATGTCGTTTTTACCCTTGGAGCCAATTTTGGCCCAAACATATAGACTATAGTGAGATGCCTCAATATCCCCCTCAAGCTCAAGGGATATTGAAGGACATTAAGCTTGGCTCGAAAATAATTAAAAGATAGTGAATGATAAGGGTTTGGTCAACACATTTAAAATATGCTATTCACCAAGAATATGCTTAACTTATAGCATGTCTCTAACATAATGAATTTCTAATTCAATATGTTTAGTTTTTGAGTGATACACTGGATTCTAAGCTAATTGAGTGGCTCCTTCATTGTCACACCAAATCACGGGTATTGTAGAACACTTGAGATTTAATTCACTAAATATAGACATTAGCCATGCTATTTCTGCACTTACAGCTGCAATAGCCCTATATTCACTCTTTGTGCTGGATCTTGTGACTATTTTTTATTTCTTAAATGACTAGGAAAATAGGTTGTGACCAAAGTCAATACAGTAAGCATCAATGAATTTTTTTTCATCAATATCACAAGCCCAATCAGAGTTTATAAAACATGTAATTCTTATGTCTCTTAAATTTCTAGAATGTATGCTATAATCTTGAGTTGCTTGAAGGTATCTGAGTACTTTCTAATAAGCTAAGAGATGTTAAAGATTATGAGCTGACACATACTGACTCTATTTTTGTACTGCATAACTAAGTTCAGGTCTAGTTAAGATTAGACACTGTAATCCCCCCACTAGGCTTCTATACATGGAAAAATCATAAAGTAGTTGGCCTAGTTCTCATTCAATAAGTTTCTCAAGTTTCAAACCTGAGCTGAAAGAAATGTCACTGCCTTTGTAGTGAAACATCAATGCCTTCAACAGAAGTCTTTTATTTATTTCTTCTGAGAGATATGCATACCATTATTCATGTAAGACACTTAAATTCTTATGAAGTAATACAATATTCCCAAATCTTTAAGAGCAAAAACAGAGCTTAAATTGGAAATAAAACTCTCTAATTCTTATCCATTAGTACATGTAATCAGTAAATAATCTACATAGATGAGAACAAGAATTATAGAATCCTTATTTTGTTTGATGAAGAGTGATATATCTGCCTTGGAATTTTGAAAGTGCCATTGAAGTAAACATCCATTTACTCTGTCAAACCAAGCTTTAGGTGCTTGTTTGAGACTATATAAGGCTTTGTGTAACTTTCACACATATCATGGTTTATTTGAATCTAAGAACGAAACTCGATTCAAAAAATTTGAGTTTCGGAAAAGTTTTCAAAAATCGGTTTTGAGCATATCATTAGCTTGTTTATGTCGATTGTCGAGACAAGCACAATGGTATTTTTCGATGACCAAACAGAGACATGAGAACACCGCATGTATGCCGCGTGCCTTCCAGGAGCTTCCCACTCGCCACCATGCTCAGCACGTGCTTCTCGCACTTTAGAGGTTGTTAGCCGCCATGTCAACACCATGTAAGCGCACAATCAATATCAAGTTAGCAGTCACGTAAGTGCCACATGTCAGCCACATCATCGACATATATCGGCCATGTCATCATTACTATGTCAGCAACTCGATCCCACTTTTGACATGTCATCAGTACTGGTAAATTTTATTGAGCCTCTTAGAGTCTCTGAAATTATAATTTGACCCCAAAGGTTTCAAAAATTTATAAATCGATCATCTATGTCGAATTTGGACCAACGAAGAGTCAAAACCATATTTTTGACCGTTTTAGACGCAATAGTGACCTCTGATCTATGAAAATCAGCCCTGGATTTGTCATATTTTCATTTTAAACTTTAAACTTAAAATAAAACATGTAAGACTCACCTTTTGGTGCAATAATCAAGATGACGACAACCAATTACTCTCTTTGGAGGCTTCAGATTATATATTATTTGCACCACAAAGATCTATTCAGTGTGATCAAAGAAAATGAGAGTGAGACTAGATTCTGTGAAAGAGAGTGACTGGAATAAACTTAACAACATAATTCTCGGTCAGATTCGGTAATGGATTGACCATAGTGTCTTCCCTAATGTAGCAAAAAATACAGTTGCTTACGAGATGTGGTTGAAGTTGGAAGGCATATACTAGGAAAAGACTACTCGGAATAAAACCCTGATAATAAGGCGTTTGGTGAATATGAAGTTAATGAGTGGAACTTAGTTGCAGAACACACAAATGAGTTTCAGAACCCGGTGAACCAGTTGTCTGCAGTAGATATGCAGTTGTGAGATGAAATACAAGTCCTCATACTTCTCAGTTCTTTTCCTGATAGCTAGGATACATTGGTAGTTACTCTCAACAATTCGGCTCCAGGGGGAAAACTTACCATGCCTATGGTTAAAAATACTCTGTCAAATGAGGAGGCCAGAAGAAAAGATGTTGGCACAGATCAGTCACAAGCCCTCTTCACGGAGAATCGAGGAAGACAACGAGATAAAAATCGAAGTAAAGGGAGAGGTAGAACCAAAAGCAGAGGTAAATATATAGACGGAAGAATACCTATTTACAAGTGCTACCATTGTGGCATAGAAGTCCACTTAAAGAAGAATTGCTGAAAACTACAACGAGAACAGGGCCAATGTAATTCCTAGCCGAAGAATAACGATAGAGACACTAGTCAATGTCTTAGTGATGTAGATATCTTTGGTGTAGTGAAGATGAGAAATACCAGTTCCTCAAAGATAATGAGAATTGGTGATATTCAAATTCAGACAAATGTTGGGTGCACAATAACCCTGAAGGATGTCAGACATGTTTCACAATTCGGCTAAATCTACTTTCGGGGATAGCCTTTGACAAACATAGCTATACAAATCACTATAGCAATGGCACATTTAGAATGATAAAATGAGTCATGGTTATCGCATGAGGACATATTTACGGTACTTTATACAAGACTCATGTGAAGATTTGTGTAGATAGTCTCAATATAGCTGAAAAGAGGTTTCTCAGAATATGTGACACCAAAGACTCGGTCACATGTGTGAGAGAAGGTTGTCTACCATAACAAAGAAAGATATTATCACTGTCTCTAAGAATATTGTACTAGATCATTACAATCACTGTCTATTTGATAAGAAACATATAGTCTCATTTAGTTTCTTTTCTACATTAAAATCAAAGTTGCCCAGTCTGGTACACTCTGATATTTTTGGTCCCTTGGAAGTTAATTCACTAGGCGGTAACAAATACTTTCTAACTTTCATTGATGATAATTCTGAAAAAGTGTGGCTGTATTTCTAGAAGATGAAGGATCTGGTCATGAATCATTTCAAACTGTTCCACATCATGGTAGATCATGAAATAGGAAAGAAACTGAAGTGCCTATGCATAGACAATGAAGGCGAGTATACTTACAGAGAGTTCGATGCCTACTGTGGAAGACACAATATTCAACATGAGAGGGTTATTCCATGCATCCTACAACATAATGAAGTAGCTGAAAGAATAAACCGTACCATTATGGAGAAAGTCATAAACATGATTAGTATGCCAAAGCCGCCAAATCCATTCTGGGGAGAAGCTGCTCGTGCCGCCTTCTACCTGATCAACATATCACCATATGCACTGTTGAGTTTTGAGATTCCGGAGAAAATGTGGTATAGTAAGAATCCATATTACTTTCACATGCGAGTATTCAGTTGTTTAGCCTTTGCATATGTATTAAATGAGCTCTGACATAAACTCGATGCAAGGACTACTTCATGCATCTTTATAGGCTATGGAGACGAGGAGTTTAGATATAGGTTATGAGACCCAAAGGAAAAGAAGGTCAACATAAGTAAATATGTAGTGTTTCATGAAGACCAGACAGTAGAAGATATTGGAAAGCCCATAATGTCTTCCAATTCTAGTACCGAAAGAATTGATTCAAATTCATACCCATTTGTAGGAGCGAAGCCGGGTTACCGTTATGCCTGTGATGTCGGCGACCACTATATTGTTGAGCGTGCAGCCTGTAGAGAGTATAAATAGCCCCACAAGGGGACTACCCGAAGAATAAAAGAGTCGCCACCCAGTATGAAATACTGTGAATGATTTATGGCTGCACCATACCCATCGCAAGGTCCGACCGTAAACCTTTTTGGGTTCGGAATGGTCACATACTGATGCCAGTATAATATTTATGCTAAAAAAAGTATCCAAATATATTATGATGCAAGAGAATACAAAACAGTTTATATAACACACAATAGCACAAATACAAATAATGAAAGCAGCAAATAAAGCGAATAAATATTCAGAAGCTATTACAACAATGGTAAAATAATAATCAAACAAAATACCGTATAACTATTTAGAAATAATTAAAGCAGTGAGAAAGTACTAATCAAACGAATCAGAATACATAACAATTTTTTTTAGCCACTTAATGTCTGAGTATTTTTATTAATGTCTGGTCGATCTTTATATAAGTTTGGGCGAATGTCATTTGCAAACTAGAGAGATGGATATTACAAAAACATGCATCTTGATACTAAACTAAACATTAATAAAATGACTAAAATGAATAACATGATTATACAAGATAATAGGGCAATAACATGTATAGAATGATAACAATATTGACTAAAGCAATGTTAAGATAATTAATAAATGACAATAAAATAAAAAGAAGTAAATAAAATAAACTAGAGAGGCAGCAGATGTGGCCTGATAGACTTATATCACGTCTAGTCGAAAATATTGTGTCGATATAGAACCTAAAAAATGCGTGAAAGTAAAAGATAATGCCCTCAGGTCGTACCTCCAGACGTCGTTTAGCTCGAAGACACTTTTGAAAACTAGGATTTTCCTTGGAAATGAGGAACTCCAGAGATTTCCTCAATGTATCTCTCTCTATAAAATTTTAGGGTTTCGTATTTCAGTACTTCAACGTTTCATTTCTCCCTCTCAAGATTGTTTTGTTTTCTCATTTTAGAGGGGTCAAGCACCCATTTTATAGTGTGAGGCTAAGCTCTGAAAAAGGGAAGAGAATCAATGATTCTCTCACCGTCTGCAGTGATTGTCAATCTGCATTGTCAGCTATAGCTCAATTCATATTCGGCCAGATGTATATCTTGAGATATATGTCTGGCCGGACGTAATCAGGTCCGTGATTTCAGTAAGTGAAGATCTGTACACTCGATGTCAGCTCGATACATGTTCAGCTGGACATGTATTTTGAATTACATGTCCGACTAGACATCAATCAGATTCCTTGATTACAGGGATCGACAATCAACACAATCACTAACAACTATTCTATGTCCGGTCTGATCTAGGATTTCAGGTGTATGTGGTGTCGGTCTTTCTAGTTTAAGAGAAGGTAGACATGACATATGTGATGTTCGACCAATATTTGACTGTGTTTTTTGGATTCTCTGGAGTTTTTTTCCCTCCCAACATTCATCATTGCAATATCCCAAGCTTTGAGAGAGTGTCCCCATAAGAGACTCATCATCGGACTGTGTCGTAAAAATATAATGTCTATACCAACACCATCACGAGTTGCCACATATAATGATGGGGTTCATGATGAAATGCCTGAATAAGAGTTTTTACGGTCCCATGTCCAGCCGAATATGTATCGAGCTGATATCGAGTGTACAGATCTGTTGTAGATTAGTGTGTCCCATGTCTAGCCGAACATGTATCGAGCTGACATCGAGATTTCAGGGAAAAAGAACATTATTTGCAAGCTGAATAAGAGTTTTTACGATCCCAAACAAGCACCAAGGCAGTAGTATAAAAAGTTTGACTTGTTCATGGTGACTCAAGGCTACAAAAGAACTGTTGTAGATTAGTGTGTCTATATTCAAAGATTTCCGGATGGAAATATCATTGCTCTTATATTATATGTAGATAATATGTTGATCGTTGGAAAAGATGCAGCGAAAATCAGCCAGCTGAATAAGAAACTCTCTAAGTCTTTTGACATGAAGAACTTATGACCAGCTCAGCTGATTTAGGGAATGCAGATGTTCGAGACAGATAGAACAAAATGTTATGGCTATCACAAGAGAGTTATATTGAACGAGTGATCAAGAGATTCAATATACAAAACGTCAAACCTGTCAGCATTCCACTAGCTCACCATTTGAAACTGAGCAAGAGTCCATGCCACTCTTATAAGAAAGAGAAAGAAATGATGTCATCAATACCCTATTCTTCAGTAGTTGGAAGCCTAATGTATGCGATGGTTTGTACCATATCAGGTATTGCTCACGCAGTGGGTGTAGTCAGCTGCTTTCTTTCTAACCCATGAAAAGAACAATGAGAGGCAATCAAATGGATTCTCAAGGGTACACCGAATTTATGTTTATGTTACGAGGAAACTGATCCAATCTTGGAAGGTTATGCAAATTTAGATATGGCAGGAGATCTTGATGGTTGAAAATCTACATCAGAATTTCTATATATTTTTATAGGGGGAGCTGTGACATGACAGTCAAGATTGTAGAGGTGTGTTGCATTATGCACATCAAAAGTAGAGTATATTGCTGCAACGTAAGCATGGAAATAAATGTTGTGGTTAAAACGATTTCTCCAAGAACTATAGATTAAGTAGACAAAATATAAGATACATTGTGATAATCAGAGTGCTCTTGATTTGAACAAGAACTCAATGTATCATTCCCGGACGAAGCACATCGACATTCACTATCAAAGGATACGCGAGATGATGGATCAATAACTACCGAAACTAGTGAAGATCCACACATAGGAGAATCCAGCCGACATGTTAACAAATGTAGTTACTCGAGATAAGCTAGAGTTGTACAAAAACATAACCGAGATAAATGTTAGATGACAATCATTTCGGATGTAGTTGGAGGGGGAGAATTGAATAATCCAGCTGCACTTTTGCTTTCAGTGTCTTTTTTTTTTACTCATGGTGCAAGCTTACAAACTAACTTTCGATGCTACTATTCATTTGTTAAATTTTTAAGTCCAAGTTTGGCTCATTAGTGAGCATAATCATCTCAACAGATAAGCTCCAAGTAACAGATAAAGGTGACAAAACTAATTGATGAATCAAATTTATATCGAATCCTAAACGAATCGAATCAGAATGTGATGAATTCGTATTCAATTCGTTTATTAAACGAATCCTAATATCAGAATTCGAATTCGATTTGTTTATTAAACGAATCACATATGAATATTTGCTTAGTCATAATATTATTTAATAACACAAACTACATTAATTCTTCATAAATATACACATATGAAATAAGTAATTAATATATTTACTAAAAATAGATCACTAAATGACCAAATATCGATAATATTATTTTCCAATGGTAATTAGTCATAATTTCTCGAATCTTAATTGAAAAATAACAATAACTAATAAAAGAAAATAATAAAACGAATTCTAAACGAATAAATGAATCAATGAGTTTAAATTCGTATTTGATTCGTGTAATAAATGAATCGAATCGAATCGAATCGACCAATTTATTTAAAAAAATCCATTTTTTCAAACTGGTATTCACTTTAAAGCGAATCGAATCGAACGAATAAACGAATTCTAACCCAAAATACCACCCCTAGAGCTTAGAAATAGTGTAGAGTGATGTTTTTTTTTTATAAAGTTTGTAATACTTGTAAATTTTATTCAAGTAGTAATAGAAGTAATTATTTTTTCTCATAAACACTCTCCAATGATCAGATAATCACAATAAATAATTCACCTCATTATGTAATATAAAAATGGCACAGTCTTAGTACATATAATTTGATAAAATGATAGATCACCCTTCCTACAACCGCTAATTTGTTGTATTAAAAATATTAAATTAGATTTTTACTTTATACAAAAATAAATTAATTGTATTTCACCATAAATATAATTTTGAGAGAAATTTTAAATAACTCATTTAACAAATTTGAATAAATCATTTAGTATTTAGACTTACCTGTTAATTAAGTTTTTAACTTCATTTTATGGGAAAAGGAAATCAACACCCCGTGATTTGGTGAAATTGTCACGTAGTCCCTTTTCTTTTCATAAAGAGTAATGCTACTTTAATAAAATTAAAGTTACAAATTTTTACAAAACCTATGAAAACAATAAGATCTCCATGGCCATTTTGTAAAACCATGTGGTGTCATTGTCCTTTACTCTTATTTTATTATAATTAAATTAAATTGCATCCTATAAAAGCTTGTGGATTTTTCCAAAAATTAAAAAAAGCTTGTGGATTGGATTCAATTCTTGTGAGAGGTAAGAGCACCTCCATTCCTCCGATAATTCTCCCTATATGTTTCTGTACGTTTATTCAAAGATGACATTATTTTTAATTTAGGAATTAGGATTTACTCCAACAATACTTTTACATATTTCATATATAATATAAAATACTTTGTTATATATAATATCATGTCAATTGCTTGATTTTTATGATAGCATTAGTTATTATATAAGATATCTCTTATTTTTCTTGTATATAAGGAATATGACTTAAGTATGATAAGCTTTAAAAGTGTTGTTGGAGATTAAAATCGTGACTCGGGTCTAACTCTTATATTAAAAAAAGTAATGATAAATGTACTCCCTAATTATAATCGAATGAGTACATAATTTTAATTTTAAACCAATCAGAAGATGTTGTAATATAAAAAAAAATTATTTAGTTAAATTAAAATTTTAATTTATAATCACAATTTAATTATGATTATGTATGGAAGGAGTACTCATTCAGTATATTATAAAAAAATATATTACATTCTATATTAAGAAAAATATTATTATTATTTTAATACAAAATCAAAAACAAAACAAATCTTGGAGTTTAGATCATTGTTTTAAAAGCATGTCTCTCTCTAACTTGTCTAAATTTTCATTTTTCCACTTAATTGAAAATATAAAAATAAAAATAAATATAAAAACCTTAATTATTTTTCCCTCCTTGAATCCTCTTCACAAAAAGCTCCTCATTTCTCTCTCTGCAAATCCGCCACTGTCTGTCTCTCTCTCTCTCTCTCTCTCTCTCACTTCAATTCTGCAAGTTCATGATCTGCATTTCCTTTGTCCATTTTACTCTTTAAAAATGGGCGGTCTCGCCGAAGATCACTCCGATTCAACTCACGGAATCGACTCAGACAACAATGACCAGCGCGTTTACCTTGTTCCTTACAGGTCTCTTTCTCCCTCAAATTATATCCCTTTTCTTTCTAATTTTTTTACAAATCTAGCGAATTAAACCAATCGACTTCACATTTTAATCATAATTTCAACTGGATGAATTCCCTTTTTCTGGTTTGTATTTGCTTTGCTTAGTTTTACGCGATTCGTTAGTATCTGCATTGCTGAAACTTTTATCGAATTAATTGACAGATATACAATGTGTGTGATTTAGATTGAGATGTGAATTGGGTTCATGTTGAAATTTTAATGGAATTGATGAAAGAGTCTGATTCGATTGAGATATGAGATGAGGTTATTTTTTCCAGGTGGTGGAAAGATGCACAAGAATCTACGTCGAGTGATACAGATACGAAGAGAGGGGTTTTGTACAAGGCAACGAATGGAACATCTTACGCGGGGCCTATGAAGATCATTAACAATATATTCAACTCAGACCTTGTTTTCAATCTGAGGAGAGAAGAGGAGCCTTTGCAGAATGGTGAAAATGGTGAAGTTGGTGTCTCGGGAAGGGACTATGCGTTGGTCCCAGGAGAAATGTGGTTGCAGGCGCTCAAATGGTCAGTGTTTAAGATAGTTATACTGGCAACTTTTATGAAATGGGGGGTTTTTGAATTTTCTTTAGATGTGAATGAATAAGTATCTCTGTTAATTTGTTTGTGTTCTTTGATGCTTATGTTTTTAGATTTTTAATTTTTTTTTAATTTTTTAATAAATGAAACAGCTAGTTTTACAATTTTTATGGCACTAGATTCTTTGTGTTGTGCTCTTGGCAATGGCGGTCTTTTTCCCAGGAGATTTCTTGTTATTTATATTCTCTAATATCCCAGAATATTAAAATAGAATATTAACCAATGCATGTACTGGCCGGAAAGAGTTCACTTCTTGGTACACGAGTTGTTGCCTCATATTCATCCATTCCCTTATCTGAATCTATGATTTCTGCAGTACAACTTGACATCTTAAATACTTGGGTAGACATTCTTCAATGTCTGCTTTTGTACTCATATGATAGAACCAGTGTGTTTGGAAATGGATGCATGTAAATATTAGAGTTTTATTCAAAATTTCAAATTGTGTTATTTGCCTACACCAACAAAAAACACATTAGCTCAAATTTTCCTGATTTGGGTGATTTCATATAATATATTATAAATTTTGAGCTTTTAGTAATCCATTTTATTTAATTTATTTATTTTTGTACTTCTAAGAAGCAGGTGCACGTCATAATTAAGAAGTCTGTATCATCGAAATGATTATGGATGAATTACTAGTCCTTACTATTGTTTTATATTTCTAATGAAAATTAATTCTTAGAATGTAAATATATGATATTATATTTAACAATTAAGCTGTGAATTTTTTAGAGCTCATCAGTGCAGTTAAATTTATTATGCTCTCTTAGCAAATAAAGCCAGTTAGATTATAATTTATTATAATCTCTGAGGGGCCAAACTGATGTGGGAGAGGTTCCGTCCTTTGGAAAATCTGTGCATGGTTTCGCATATCTTAGTAACTTTTATCACTGCTGAAATTTCTGATTCAATTTGAAGGTTTCAATTGATCCAAATTAATTCTCTTTAGAAGTCACTTGAAGGAGATTACATCCTGAGTAATCTGGTAGACTTTTGAAACTTCCAAATCAGAGGGGTCCTAGATAGTCTTCTGACTTCAGACACTACCACTGCTAGCTACCATGGAATCTGAGAATTCTGCCTCGTCTATATCAATTATTTACTTGACCGCTCTCATGGCTATCACATTTTTGATTTTTCTAGATTAGTACACTGTACACTGATGTGCAAACCTTATGGAATTAGGGAAGTCTATCTGAGATGTCCACTTTTTATTATGTTTATCAAAATTCCTTGCTCAATGTTTCAAATGGCCCATCTAATTTGATGAAAAGAACACAAATGATTTTTCCACCAGACCTTATAAAATCTTTATCCAGTCTGTGGCATTAGACGTGACTGTGTGAACAATAAAATCAATAATATATCGGTCCTTATAAATATCTCCTAGGGTGTCTGGGGTAGGTGAGGAAGGGGACGTTGGGGTCATATGGGAATGGTATAGCCTTTTCACTTGTTCCTCTGCTTATCCTTTCCTACTCATGATATGTTTGGCCTTCGATTATATTACTTGTAGAATGCAAATTGTTGCTTATTTGCTGAACAAGAGGAATAATGAAGTTTGTTCTTGGCTATAGATAATATTGATTCTAGAGCGAGAATTGAAGCTTTACAGAAAATTGATTTCCAGAGTCGCGTGGTTGTAATTTATGAGTCAATTTGATAAATTTTTATATTAATGCTTTCAATTTTCTTGGTAAAATACTAAAGGAAGTTGTTTAATATCTCTGTATATCATTCTGCTATTCCATTTAGGCATAGTGATGCTAAAGTTGCTGCGAAGAATGGAAAAAGCTTGTGTGCTTCAGAAGATGATATGGCGGATGTCTATCCTTTGCAACTTAGGCTTTCTGTTCTGCGGGAAACAAACTTGTTGGGAGTAAAAATAAGCAAAAAGGTTAGTTCTGTTTAGTAATTCACTCTTTTTGGTCTCCTGCAGTAAGAACACTATATCAACTAGAGATTTTATTTAGACTAACTACTGCAAAAAGTAGACTTGTTATCCCATTATAAATTTGGAGTTTTGGACACTGCAATAATTTTGATTTCCCCATACTTTTTACTGTTTTCAAGGTATGATCTTAATACCACTTTCATCAACAATTAGATGAGTGCCTAAAAAAGCTCTTTTGGAAAGTAGAGGCGTAATGCAACACAACCATAAATGAAATAATTTTTTTTTACTAGTTTCTTTAAAGCATCAGAGTAATTCATAGAATTTTTAGGCATTCTATTAATTTTGTGTTGGGAGGATGAGCTATGGTGTAACGGTAAGGTTACCTCATTGTGACTTGGAGGTCACAGGTTCGAGTCTCAGAAACAGACTCTTTGCAAAAAAACAAGGGTAAGACTGCGTACATGTTGAATTTTCCCTAGAATCCATACTATGGGAAGCCTCATGTGTTGGGCCATTCTTTATTAATTTTGTGTTGGAACTTGGAACTAGTCTCTGGTTCTTACCTTTTGGTCGTTATAAGAGTTCTTTGGTTTTCATTTCTTAACATTTTATTTTTCAGGACAATGCAGTTGAGTTCTTCAAACGAGCCTGCAAGATCTTCAGTATTGAGTCTGAGCTGGTAATTTAGTATTCCTTCTTAATAGTGATGCTTTTTTTGGGATGAGGTGAGTGGTTTTCTAACATCTCTGTCACACAGTTACGCATATGGGACTATTCTGGACAGACATTTATGAATGACAAAAATAAGTTGTCAAAAGATGGTCAGCGGTCAGATCAAGAAGTAAGTTGTGGATCTCTTTGATAAGATGTTCAGTCATATTTCATCATCGTATTTTATCGTTTTACATCTCTCGTCGAGACCTGATGCCTCAATTTGAAGCACATTTTTATGATGACTATGGGGTTCAACTGTTCAAGTAAATTATGGTTTAAACATTTCTCTTTACGCATTTTTCCTTTTATATCTCTCGATTAGTATTTCATACTTCTTTGTTATTCAAATTTTGTACGCAACTAAATTGAATAGCTATGACACAATATATTCTATGGGGCAACGGTTTAGAAATGTCATGATTACATTTCCGGGGATCCCAGTCGTGATATTATTTCTGAAAGTGGCAATAATTTTTGAGTCGGTGACAAAGCTGCTTTTTAATTTGAGGCAAAAAGAAATATGTGGAACGTCTGGTTTAAGTAGGTGTGGAGTGGATAAGCAACATGTGAAGCATTAGTTATGGCTTTTTATAAAAGTAAACATAACAAATAGTTGTATTTATCTTCATTTAAATTAACCAGGGACGCTTAGAAGGTACTCTATTGGCATTTAGAGATAATCAATTTATCCTTTTAGTATATTAGTTGGACCTATTTAACTAGTTGCCATGCACCTTCTTACTGTTTTCAGCTCTTGAGCTGGACCATCTGCTGAGATGTTTTGTCAATAATACAGTAGGAATCAAGAATAGCTCAGAATATCTCGCTTAATTGCTGAGTTATATGTTTCTTGATAAATTACCTGCTGGTTGCAGTGTTCCACAGAAATTATTGCAACTGTTGTGGTGATGGCCCTGATCTTTAAAATATGGCAAGATAAAAACTCCCTTTCACTAGGCCAGAGTCACTTCCTTTTCTTAACTCGTAAGCACGATCAAATTTACATTCACGGTATTTTAAACATATAGCTATTTGTATATGCAATTCTTCCTTTAAAATCTGTTGACGATATTAGAGTCCCAGCCCCATGTGAAGGTGGACATATATAGCTTGAGACAAGTAACTATGGCTTCAAAATATTTTTGGAGTCAAAGTATTTTTGGAGTTATAAGTGCAAAAGGACCTATGTCGAGTCATTTCTGGATTTGTTGGCATGTTTTCAGTTTTGATATTGCGAACAAAATTTTTGGCATGTTTCACAATAACCAACACTGCCTATTGTTGAAAAGCTCTCATAGGTTCTAAAATAGTCAACACCCCTGCTATTTTTCAAAAACACCCTGTAATTGGTCACAAAACCTCTGTTAAGTATGTTTTCAAATAGTTTAGGCGGGGGTTTTTGACAATTACCGGAGTCTTTGTGGTTAACAATTGGCCGAACAATAAGGGGTTACTGTCATTACAATAAGTTCTCTGTTCAGACAGAAAAGTGTACGGGCAGTGCCATATATAGTTCATACTACTTGGTCAATGGTAGCTCTTTGGTCGATGCAACATTCCCTTGGTTCTTTATATTATCTTAGGGCTAAGTGGACTATTTTTTTAAATTGTGTTCTGAAATTTTGCAGCCCTTTTTTGTGACTAATATAGTAATATGCCAGTTCGATGCATGGGCACTAATAATCACTTTGGCTTCTTTTCAGACTCTCCTGGAGTTGCAAGTTTATGGGTTGTCAGATTCCTTGAAATGCAGAGAAGGGAAAAAAGATGACATTGCGGTACAACATTCCAATGGGCCACTGACAAATGGTAGCTCTAGCATTGTTCATAATATTTCTACAACCTTCTCTGGAAGATCTGGTGAAGCTGGCTGTCTAGGATTGACAGGATTGCAAAATCTTGGAAATACATGTTTCATGAATAGTGCCCTTCAGTGCTTAGTACACACACCAAAGCTTGTTGATTACTTTCATGGAGATTATTGTAGAGAAATAAATCATGACAATCCATTGGGCATGGATGTATGTTAAATGTATTCTAATTTTTTGAATTCATGTCTGAATAGTAAATACATTTTTCTATGATTTTTTCATCATGGGATGCTTTCTCTCAGATACGTGCCTTGTCCACTAACATATATTCACTTCCTTTTAACAGGGTGAGATTGCTCTAGCCTTTGGGGATCTATTAAGAAAACTGTGGGCTCCTGGTGCAGCTCCAGTGGCACCAAGAACGTTTAAGTCTAAGCTTGCTCGTTTTGCTCCTCAATTTAGTGGGTGCAATCAGCATGATTCTCAAGTCAGTGAAATTCTCCTACCTGAAATTGATTTTGGTTACTTCAGTCTCTTGCATGAGGTTTTGCATAACTCATTGTACTATTTTCTGATTTTAATGATTTTTTCATCACAGGAACTCCTTGCATTTTTGTTGGATGGACTTCATGAAGATCTAAATCGTGTAAAATGCAAACCTTATGTAGAAGCCGAGGATGGAGATGGTCGATCTGATGAAGACATTGCTGATGAATATTGGCAGAACCATCTAGCTCGCAACGACTCTATCATTGTTGACATGTGCCAAGTGAGTATCTTTCTGAGGTTCCTCATCATTTCCTTCTAAAATTGCTCCATTGCAGTCACCATTAATTTTAGTATAAATGTGACACCTATTGTGATCAAACTCACTTGATTTTGGTGGTTAATGAGCTTAGATTTGTCGAATTCATCTATAATGTGGCTACGGAAACAGAATTGATATGCAACCTTAGGGGGAGAAACTAATGGCTATACCAGTATATGATTATACTTGCAGATCTAATCTGTACTTGTTACTCAACAATCTTAAGCTAAAGAGAGATAAATGGTCTGAAATCCATGAGAAATCGGGGCTTAAAGCAGAAACCGTAGTGATTAATCTAAAGTCTGAACCTTCTTGTCATAAATCTGCCTAAAAATCCAGAAACTACTCGTATAAAAACTTGGTGCCTAAGTGCACAGATAACTATAAGTTTTATAAACCATCCCCATGCACATAACTTAGGCCCAGAGTCTATTTACTAAACTATTTTACCAAATAGATTCACAAATAGTAATGGAAGACCCATTTCCTCAAAATTGGTGGTTCAATATATTTGTGAGGGTGGTGTAATTTTGTTGGCCCTATAAGCATATCCATCCACCACTGATGTGGAGATATGCCTGCCCTGAAAAAATCTAGCCTGAAATGTGTAAATTGTAGGAGGGGAAATTTTGCCGGCCTATCTCATTGTTTGGGCTGCATATTCATCCGTGAATCTGATTCTAATCTGATCTCAATCTGTTTGCACCTTAGTACAGTTGCACATATTTTATGATATCTTCATTAGACCCAATGACCAAAAGCATCATGTTGTATGTATTTATTTGTTTAATTTATTGCAGGGTCAATATAAATCAACATTAGTTTGTCCTGTTTGCAAGAAGGTTTCTGTTACTTTTGATCCATTTATGTACCTATCACTTCCGCTGCCATCAACAACAATGAGGACAATGACTTTTACAGTAGTGAGTACTGATGGAACTGCTATGCCTTCTGCATATACAATTACTGTCCCCAAGTATGGAAAGTTTGAAGATCTTATCCGGGCTCTAAGTATTGCATGTTCTTTAGGGGTTGATGAGACCTTACTTGTTGCTGAGGTATATTTCAGTGACTTTAATATCTTAATTTGTAGAGAGGCTCATGGTGCATACATTGATATATTTTATATTTATACGTCTTGTTTTGAACTCTAAGCTTGAGTTTCTTACAGATTTACAACCACCGCATTATACGTTATCTAGAAGAGCCTGCCGATAGTATATCCTTAATAAGAGATGATGACCAACTGGTTGCTTATAGATTGAGGAAAGAGAATGACAAAGATCCTTTGGTTGTATTTATGCACCACCAGTTGGAGGAGTAAGTTTATATGTCTCATTTATTGAATTCAAATATATTGTCTTTTCCTCTTACGAATTAGATTTGCAAATCAATTGCTGTATATTTTTAAGTTAATACTTTTAAGTTCCCAATTATTAAGCTGTCTTAGCACAACTTTTACTAATCTCTTGTATAACACCCAACAATATCTTGAAACTTTAACTAATTGTTTAGAATTGTGGAAGATGTTGATATGTTTGATCACTTCTAGAATCTAGACTAATGCTTCTTTTTTACTTATATATTCCTTGTATGAATTCCCATCTCGCTTTTCATTCTGATGTACAATCAGAACCTTAATCATCTACGGAAAGAGATCTATTGATAATTATTTTTTTGTTAGCCCACGTGCACTTCTCTCTAATTTTAATTATGCTGTCAGGCAGTACATCCATGGGAAACTGACGTCGAGTCCGAAGGCTTTGGGAATACCACTTGTCGCAAAGGTCTGTAATTTGGTTAATGGATTAGACATCCACAATCTGTATCTGGAATTGCTGAAGCCCTTCCGTGTACCTGCCAAAGATACCTTAAATGATAATGATACCTCTGGGAGCACTGCAGTTGAAGAAGTTACAGGGATAGAGGATAACGCAAGCCCTGATACAGGTGGGGTTTCAAACCTGTCCGGTGTGAAAGGGGTTGAATCATCCTCAGATGCTGAGCTGCAGTTTTACTTAACAGATGAAAAGGGAATAGTTAAGAACTCAAAGATAGTAATGAATGAGCCAATAGCAGTGACAGGAGTACCCAAGCAGGTGTATGTACATGTATGTTGGCCGGAAAAACTGTTTGAACAGTATGACACACGTTTTCTAAGCTCCTTACCTGAGATACTCAAATCCGGCTTTCTTGCAAAGAGACCTCAGGAGTCTGTTTCTTTATACAAGTGCCTTGAAGCATTCTTGACAGAGGAGCCTCTGGGACCAGAAGACATGTGGTCAGTGTCTTCATCATTACCCTTTAAACTCTAGCTTCAGGACTATTTTGCGCTATATAGCTACTTTGACATGAACATTTAGAAATAAGACAATTAGACTGAAGTAATTATTCCCATTTCCCAGTATAGTAATAAGTTTATTCTTGCAAAATTCCATGAAATTCTGCTGCCTTTTTTAATATAGAACTAGGTGATTGAATTATTTTCTGCTCGTAATGCTGTTTTTATCAAATGAAAATAGAGATCTTCCATTTCAACAAAGAAGATAATGTTTTTTTAGATTTCAGTGTTACAATATAAGGTTGCGTTAACTACTCTATACTTTTATTGATCCTCTTTCTTTTTTCTTTTTTCCTTTTTCCCCATTACCTCCAACCCTCACAGCCTGGGGTGTGTGGGTTTTGTCTCTGTAACTTGGACTTTTCTAGCTTCTGACATTATTGTAGTGACCCAAACTTTTTTTTTTCTAGCTTTTCAACTTTCTGTGCTTTAGACTTTCAATGTTGCCACTATTATTTGCAGTTGAAGGAAGCAAGATCATATGTTACTATCTGTTATGATTTTCACTTTTTGAGGTTTGCCTGAGAAACTGTCTCAACATCCTTAAAAGAAATACCTTTGCTCATGGATACTGTTTTCCATATGCTCAAACTATTGATCTATCCACCCTTAACCGTCTTTTTAGTTATTCTTTCAAGATGCATGGGATTGAAAATATTAACAAATTGTTACATTCATGTTATATAACATATAGATTTTTTTGCTTCATAGTAATATCTAAATCATTCTCTTAATTTTCTTTAGTGAACTCTGGCCTGTTCTCATGGCCTCTTCTAATGTCTGGAATTGTTTGTATAATTCTTAGGTACTGTCCTGGCTGCAAAAAGCACCGTCAAGCCAGTAAAAAGTTAGATCTTTGGAGACTGCCAGAGATTCTGGTTATTCATTTGAAGAGGTTTTCATACAGCCGGTTCTTGAAGAACAAGCTAGAGACCTTTGTTGACTTCCCTGTTGATAATCTTGATTTGTCAGCTTATGTTGCTCACTTGAACAACCAGTTATCTAATCGTTACATGCTTTATGCTGTTAGCAATCACTATGGAAGCATGGGAGGTGGTCATTACACAGCATTTGTTCATGTAAGTGGTGTATGTCTTTCGTTTTTTGTTCTCTCTTTTAAGATCCTTCATTCTTTCAAAATCAAATCTTAAACTCGTTGACAACTTATAAAATATGCGCGCGCGCGCACACACATATGAACTGATGCATGTAATATACCCATTTCTTTGTGTATATCCTGGATCAATACACATAAATTGCATTCAAACACAAAGATGTCCATACGTATGTGTTTGATTTACTTGATGTGAACAAGTATTTTCCCTAAAATATTTATGATAAATGATTTTCTGGCGTATGGTGCTCAGTCTGAGTTTCGCAATTGTATTTCCTTTTTCTGATATAGCACGGGGGTGATCAATGGTACGACTTTGATGATAGCCACGTCCATCCAATCAACCAGGACAAGATAAAGAGCTCAGCTGCTTATGTTCTTTTCTACAGAAGAGTTGTAGATGTATAACATCAAATTAGAGTAAGTAATTGTTGGAAACCATAATTGGTCTTCGTATTAACCTTTTTTCTGCAGTAGTTTCTCAGAGTAGCATTCTTTTCCGCGGTATTTTTTCGTTTCATTTGATAGCATCCATTGTGGATGACATTAGGAAGATTTTCAAGCTTAGAATAGGTCATGGATGTGACTGTATCATAGTGACAACTGAAGAGGATTTTGATTTTTGTCCATTTTTTCAACGCCTGTAGCCATCACTGGAAGAAAATGCTTTGAGCATTATGTAATTCTAGAAAGTTCTGTTGTAGGCGTTTGCTTTTCTATGAAATTTAATTCTTGTTCAATCTTTATAATACTGATGAGTGGAAACAGAATTTATAATACATTTTTTTTGGTATACCGGGGAAATCCCACGTCATCCATATCAGGTTCATTGGATCCCGGTATGGATGCGTGGGTAAACTGATACTGGTTCTTACAAGGGTGTTACCCAGAGCTTAAACCTTGGACGTTGAAGATAAGGTCTCAAGTTTATACTGCATGCAATTCCATGAGCTACATAATTACTGGATTTTTTTTACATATTTATTATTATTACTAATATCATTTATAGTGGCCTTAGTTTTTCAATCTCATTTGGGTTATATTATTGGACAATATTGGGAGGATTCATGTTGAAAATTTAATTATATATTCAGTGCTGAAGAAGATTTCAAAATTGAAGTATTTCATCCAAGTTTTATACATTACAACCATAATTAGCTCTCAGCAAATATTATTTTGCAAAAGACTTAAGCTGTGTTTGTTTTTCATCTGAAATTTCAATAAATACGAATTTGGCTGGAATCTCAATAGATTTTAATTTGATTCAAACCAATAAATCTGAATGTATAAATCTAAATAATATGCCTTTTTTTTTCCCAATTCAAAATGAAATATCTGAAGAATATTGTTTTTACATATTTATCATTTTAAAAATTATATTGAGAAGGAACGATAAGGTTTCAGAATTTATATTATGCAATATCATGGAAAAATGAATATTAATTGCATCGAGATTCAGTGTGTTAGGTAAAAATAAAAATGACTTGCCTTTATTTAAATATTTTTAGCAACTTTTTCCGAATTAAATTAAAAAACAAACACACTCAGTGTAAAAAAAAAAGAGTGGTGCTACATTGTCCAATGAACATGCATGAACAGGCGGGTTTCTGTAGCCCCGAACATGCAAATTAACGGGACACTATAGCTGCTATGACTGTCCGGATATGCCGTCGGACAAGCCCTTCGGTCAAAGCAACATTTTTCAAAAAACAGACAGACTTACATTTCATATAATTAAGTATGAGCTTAAAGAACTTCAAATTCTGGATAATATTGATCGATTCTGTTTTAGGGATCGCTTCCTATCAATGTTATAAAATGCTAAGCACTAGTCGAGCGGTAACTCAGCACTTAGGGCGCCTAGATAGAGCCCAGATAATTCTTTGACCGGTAAAGAATTTAAAATTAAGCTATTAGGTCATTTAGTGATTTCTATTTTTAAGAAAATTTAGACAAAATGATCATAGAAAATGTTATTTGAGTGATAGAAAAAGTTTATAAATAATCAATTTGATAAAACCAACAAGAATTTAAGTAATTATGGGTTTTTCAAAAATTAAGTTTTATGTAAAATTGTGACTTTTTGAAATTTATGAGATAGAAAATTTATTTTGTAAAATTAGGGTTTGGGATAAGATAAGGGTATGAAATTCGGCAGAATTAGGGTTAGAATTTCAAAATCTACGGAGATCAACATCCATTGATAACGGTTTTTGACAATGAATTTCACAAAATGGACATAAGCCGCGCTCATTCTAACATATTTAGGGAATCTATAAGGAATAATCTAATTAGAGTTTTATTAGTTAATACTAAAAATATTTTATAATATATATAAAAATTAGTTAGAGGCAAGAAATTTTTTAAAAATAAATATTATAATATTTAAGGAGTAACATATTTACGACACATTTAGTAATCGGTCGTGATAATTAATAAACGTGTCGGGTCAGTATTGATTCAAATTTGATACAATAACAACATAACACGACCTAAATTACCACTTCTACTCAATTCCATCTTCAAATTACTCAACTTGGTCTTGGTGGGCACGAACATAATGGGGACCAAGGTGATGAAGAAGCAGAATATATACAAAGCTTAATTTTTTGAAATGAAATGAATAAAAGCATGCAGGATAAGAAGAAAAACTAAAATCCTCTCAAGTTGATCGTGTTGTTGAAGTAATTTAGTCTAATGGGACCACTAAACCTGTATTTCCAATTTAGTGTAAGATGTGACTTACCTTCTTCTTTCTCATTGTTTTTCTGGTACATTTTCAGGACCACCATTCACTTGGTTCACATTCTGCTCATTTTTCTGTGGTTTCCACTTCTTCTTTCTCTTCTTCTTCTTCTTCACTTTGTTCGTAATTAATTTTTTTATTATTGCATGCATGCACTTAATTGCTTGGCTTTCCTTGACGTCTGTTGTTAATCTTGTAATTTAATCTCAATCATCTCAATAAGTTAGACACTAAGATCACAAAGTAACATTTAAGCAATTGCATTAGAGTGGTTTAGTCATTACTTAACTTCTAAATTAATCGCACAAACATGAAGACAAGCACATATATACAAAAAGGTCTTATTCGGTGAATAAGGCTCTGGCCATAAGCCGAGTTTGTGTAAGTTCTTGAATAAGGCTCCGGCTATAAGTAGAGTTTTGGAGAAGGTCTTGATGTATGTGATTTTATTTTATTTTACTTTTTCCCTCTCATAGAGATGTTGCTTTCAAGATTCAAACTCATAACCAAGCGAATAATAAGTTGAATCTCAATCAGCACATTAGTCAAGCTATGATATATATGATAAACAAAATAAGGTTTATACAACGGTTTTAGCCCACGAAACCTCTTTCCTTGTACAATTTTAGTAGTTTGATTTTCTTTTTCTTGAAAACTGATCAATTGATAGCGACTAATAAGTAGATATTTACCATCCTTTTATCTTATTATTTTGTGTGGTAGTTCGAGTTTTATGAGCTTTTGATGTTTTGGGTATATTTTGGTAGGTAAAAATCATATCACGGCTTAATCAGACATAACAATGAATGAAATGACTAAAGTGAGCCATATTTCATAGCCAAGCCGGCGTCCTGATGCTAGAAGTAGGGCAACCAAATTGGGCGCGTCGCAACGTGCCAAACAAATCCAAGCGCATTGCGACGCGCTAGATGCGCGTCGCAACGCGGAATGCATTTTCAGTTCGTCCGGAACTCGATTTTTTAGAAGAAGACTCATGACCTCTTTAATAAGCATAAGTTCATCCTACAACCTAAAAAAAAGCCTCATAACATAATTTTAGAGTCCTAGAGCATAGAAGATGTTGGATTCTATTAAGGTCCCAAGATCATAAACAAGCATGAAATATGTGCAAATACAAATCAACGAAGTTGCGGAATACTCACATCGATCGGTTGAGCGACGCGGTGACGAACAAATCGAAATTCTGCTCCTTTGGACTGTCACGGCAGTTCACTGCCACTGCCCTCCAAATTCGGCCGTGGGTGCTCTTTCGTCAAGCTCCGAGCTTCGTCGAACGATTCCAGGTTCATGGGTAGACTTCCCTATCACCTTCGCATGTCTCGTAAGTGTGCTAGCACTTGTGATTTTACCACAAAATCTCACTCTTGTGCTTCCCATTGCTCTCGGTTTTAAGCAAAACCAGTGAGTATTTTTAGCCCCTTGGGCGTGTGGAGAGAAAAAAAGAGAAGAAGTGAGAAAGAGATCAATTTGGTTGATGGCTAATTGTATCTAATACACTAATTTGAATTTCAAATTCATTTCATGTGTATTTGGCTTTCAAAAAGTCAAACATTAAAAGCCACAACCCAACCTCCTCAATCAATCAATCCATCAATCAATCAAATCAAGTGACAAATTGTCACATCACTCAAAGTGACTAATGATTTGACGCTGATTTGACTTGCGTCCGCACTCGAATTCGAAATACAAATGCGCTCGCAAATAATCTCGGGCTCGGGTTCGTTAATTCTAATTAAAGAATTTTCCGTTGCGTTGTAATAAATGATTACGCCTAGCGAAGTCACTATTCACGTCGCTAACGAATTAATTCTAAATTAATTCGTTCGCCCGAATTAAAATCTAATTTTAATTCCGCGTCGAAATCCAATTTCGTTTAATATATCAAATATATTAATTTACGATTAATTCCAAATTAATCGTCTCTATCTCTTTAATGATATTTTATCCTAGATAAAATATCTCCGCAATTAATCCCATATTAATTTTCTCTCTCTCTCTCTATTAATCCAGATTAATTTAGAGTGCGAGTCATACGTCATCGGTGAATCTCGGGAAGCGACCCATGAGATCCCCAGATATGTTGGCAGTAAATTCGGTCGTCGGACTATCCGAACACGTAATACCAATACTACGTTTATACCAATTTACAAGATAGTTGGCATCTAGCAAAGCGCCATGCCTACCCTATTCTCCGGAAATATCCTTACAGGAATAAAGATCTATATCAGGCGTAGTATACGTAGTATTGCGTATTTTATCCAGTATCGAATGATCACGTGCTAGGCCTGGGGCTGTAAATTGTGTCTGCCCCATACGAAGCACATGTCGGATGTCTGGTACTAGTCTCTATAATCGGATAAACATGACCTTGTCATTTTATCCCGATGACTGCAGTACTTAAGAGTACTAGTACCGTATCCTACGTGAGCATCATCTCCATATGACTGGAGTGACACTTCCGTCTTGACATCACACCCACACACTACTTTCTCAATATACCCAACATAGGCATACACAGAACCTGTTAAAGCCCTGGACAACCGCAACCAAAGTATATTGATTGTCGCAAGTATTGGCGGTGCAAGTCTCAGGTTAAGACCAAATACACCTACCCTGATTTCGGATTCCATAGACACATAGTCATACTACAATGGAATTCTGAGGGGGTCTATCCAAAGCGAAGCTGTTTCCCGTACCATCGGTAAAACCACAACCTCCTATTACACTTGCATGAGTATCCTATACCCAAATATATGAGAACTATGTTGTTGTGTCCCACAACGCGCACAAGTGTAATACTAGTCTTTTACGCATTTATCGATGTCCAATCTCGACAATGCTCTGACTAGGGATATTTAATGATTTATCATTCGTGGACTGATATTGTCTCATATCATTCTCCGTCCAAGAACAAATCATAGGGACCTCCTATCATTTATACATCTAGGTGATCTAATCACAAATGATAAGAGTGCAATCTCCTTTGTCATATAGTTAATTTGTACAACAACACCATGATCTGTACAAATAATGACGCTATGGGTCATAATTGTCCAACAATCTCGCACTTGGCTTATAGCCAATCACTCGAGTGTCTGACACCCAAACTATGTACGGTTGGCTCAAACTGCTGAGAAAAGGCTTTCGTCAGCGGATTTGCATGATTATCGTCTAATGCAATTTATTCGATCATCACATCGCCACGATGTATGATCCGAACGAATCAGATGAATATCGAAGTATGTATCTGGATCGTTGATGAGACCATTAATTCTTTAGCCTGTGCTGACGCCTAGCTCAGCTGCTAACAGAACTATATCTAATATAATTAGATTTATTATCGACCCAAATGGCTTCTATTGCTGCCTCAGCTGCAGTAATAACCCGCATTTGTTGTTTATACGGTAACCGTATATTGCTTGGAAGATTTCCAGCTCACTGTTCTGTTATTCAAACTGTATAGTACTGTTTGCGACTTTTAGTCATCTTTATCGGTTAGGAAACTTGCAGTAGTGATCCCAGTCACTTCAAGTTCTCTTCTCCACAGACTAAGACAACATCCTTAGTTCTCTAAGATACTAACGGATGTTCTTAACATCACATCCAGTGATTATCACTTGATTGGCCTGTTTGTGACTTCATAAACTCAAAGCGTATGAGACACCAGTCGCGTACATTTTCAATGTACGAGTTCTCGGAGAGTTTTATGAAAGCCAAGCTTTCACCGATTGTTTATATGGGAATATCATTTCCAAGAAATGACATATTATCATTATTTATAGGACATCCACTGTCAGTGCGCTCCCACTAACCCTCTTATATACACAAGAATCATTTCGTTTTGAATTAAATCATACTCCATTATGATTACATCAAAACAATAATTCCAAGAACCTAATGCTTGCTTCAATCCAAACATGGATCGAATAACCCGCAAACCTTGTTTGCTAGTTTTGGTACGACAAAATCGACAGGATGTTGTAAACATCCTCCAAAAGGTTTCCTTTTCAGGAAAGCGATTTCCCGTTCATCTGTCATATTTCATAAATGAAACATGCAGCTTTAGCAAGCATTATCCAAATGGATTTACCGTGGCAACAGGTAAAAGGTTGAATCGTAATCACACAATGTTGATAACGATACCTTTCCGCTAAAAGCCTAGCTTTGTACGTTGGTATGTTGCCATCCATGTATGTCTTCCTTGAAGACTTATAAGTACCAATAGGCACAATGTCTTGCGGTACATCAACTAGTATCCAAACTTGTTGATATACATGGAATCCATTTCGGATTCATGACACTTTGTCATAATAGGGAGTCGATACCTTGTATCACTTCCTCATATATAGTCAGTTGGTATTCCTCAATAAGATTGACATCTTATGAGGTGAGATCAGAAACCCATACCCCAGGTTGTCTTCTGAATCTCTCCGACTTACGTGGTTCTTGTGTATTCGAAGATTAATAGTAATAGTTTCATCATGGATGAACTATTTGTGTTCCATTAAGATTCGGTGACTAGAATAGTATTACTCCGATTTTCATCGAGTTTTACTATCTGTAGACATTGCATTTTTGCATGTGAAACCCGATGAGGAGTCTGTATGGATGAGCAACCACCTTAAGTCGTAGGATTCGTGGAAAAAACGGTTGTCGGAAAGGCAAAGTCAAGAATTGACATGTTTGTGTTTAAGTTCGCTCGGAGTTCGTTCATTTTTAAACGTATCTCTTAACCCGAAATCACCCCAAACCATTCTAAAAGCCACCTAAGTACCCAAACCCACATCCAAAGCCCATTATAAAACCAAAATAAATCAAACACCAAGCCCACCCTCCATTAGGCCCACGACCATAACACTAAAATTACCCCTCCTTACACTATTCCAACATGATTTACCCATATACCAAACTTACTTTAACCATTCCACCTCACTTTAACAAAATATTAAATAAATAACACTTCACTCATTCAATACCCATACCTCACCCATACTTCACTCATTCAAACCCATACCTCACCCATACTTCACTCATTCAAACCCATACCTCACTCATTCAAGCCATACCTCACTCATTCAAACCCATACCTCACTCATTCAACCCATACCTCACTCATTCACACTTACACCTCCACTACACCATTTGCCTATATAACCATCATTTTCCACCTTGAAACCCCTAACACATACCTAAGGAGATCAAGCACACATCAAGCAAAGACTCAAGCATTTTGAAAGATCAAAACAGCCCTACATCTTCCCTGCACATCACGCCCACCCACACCCCTCCTCACTGCCCACTGATTCACGCACATTACAGCCCTCAATCAGCCCTCAACTCACGTAGTTGGCCTCTAATTTCCTCTATAATCAAACACACTCACGGCTGCCTTGAAATGAACCAGCCCTTCACGCCTAACGGCTAAAGGATCACAGCTCAACAACCCTTCAAGCCTCACATTCAACAGACCTAAACGACCACTGCCTTCAGAAGCCACAAATCAGAATTCATCATCATCATCCTTCACGTCTCACCTGCAGTGGACAGCTCCCTCTCCATCATCTTCTTCCCCACGAAAAAACCCTAGACACAGCCCTCACACCACGAGCCAGACACGAAACCTTTCACTCACTCGCGCACTTCACGCAGCCCTGCATGCACTCAGCCGAGAACAACTCACCAAACAGATCACCTCACGCCAATTACCCCTGCTGTGTAACACGTCCCTGATCATGGCACTACTGCCGAGCCATTTCAACCCCTAAAGCCACGCAAGACTGCCCCTGAAACATCCACTGCAGCTCACGCATAAGCCATCAGCCTTAGCACTCAACACCTCTCACGGCAGCAGCCCTCCATCATGCCTTCAGCAGTACACAGTCCACCACTCACGCCATTGCACTCCAACAGCTCTCAACAGCACACGTGAAGCCCCCTTCATCACACAAAGCTCCTTCAAGCTGCCAGCACCCTTCCTTCGGTCCCCATGCACACGTGAGTATTGCTCTCAGCAAGCCATGCACCTAAAGCCCTTCACGCTACTGCCTTCACCCTCCACATCGATCGCAATCACCTTCAACAGCCCCCCAGCACTCAATTCAACCAACTCCTCAAGCTCAGCACCCTCACAAACAACAAAGTCCCTCACGCCACTGCTTACGCACGTTCACATCCTGCACTTCCTATCCACGCAAGACACTCACCCTGCACAAGCTAACAGCAACCTCTTCACCACGTGAAGACCTTCAGCTAACGCCCACAGCCCATTAGCATCACTCAGCAACCTCATGCCACTTCATTCATACAGCCGAGCACATCATCTTCACCAAACCATCTCCACTGCCTTCATGCACGCAATAAGGACACTCATTCTCGGCCGAACCTGTACCAACCCTTCAAGCCACATGCACGCCCACTGACCCTAGCCAATGCCGAGAACACTAGCCCTGCACCTAGTTACTACACGCACACATGACCCTCACGTAAACCCTCCACAAACATGTATCCACTGCCGAGCAGCTCACTCCACACTGGAATTTCACTACCTCATTTAGCCACTGCCAAGAAGCCACGCAAACAGTCCCCTAGCACCTCCATATAACTGAGCCCTACTAACCCTAAAACCGAGCCTCACACACAAAAGAATAACCCTCCAAACTCACGTAAAAACCATCCCGAAACCGAGCCAAAATAATTCCTTGAAACCCTAACCAAACACCTGTAATTGATGGTCCATTTGCATTAGAAATGCGCACGTGAAAACGTGGCCAAAATCGCGACCAAAATTGACGTAAGGATAATTTAAGAGAGAGAAAGAAAATTTGAGTTGGAAACAGAGAGAACAGCGAGTGAAAATAACAGAAAAGTACAAGAAGAATCATGAGTGAAAATAACGAGCGAAACGATGAAAACGGCGAGCCAAAACAGTGAGAAAACGGAGAAAACAGCAAACTGTGTGGAAACAGAGAAAACAGCTGAAACAGTGGAAACATCAAATCCGTCGAAAACGGACGAAAATAATGAAAACGGCGAACCCGGATAAAATAGCGGAAACAACGGATCAGTGAGAACAGTGGGATGATAACCCTTCCGGCACCGTGGAACGCACTCCCGGACAGCGACTAAAAGGTAAGACCTGAGGGCACCCTTTGTTACTTTACTGTTACGGACGCAGCGTATTCGGTTGACGTCAGATACGTCTAATCGGGTATGCGAGGTCCTACATTAACAGTGGCCAAGTTACTGGCCCACATGTTTATTTTTGTATTTGTTATGTTATGAAAACTCACTTTCGAAGCATGTGAATTTAAATGTAAGATTTATTTTTATGAATGTGAATTAGGTTGAGTTATCATTGTACATGTATGTTAAGTAGTTTTGATTAATATTGCACAAATCACAAACATTACAAGATGACATAAAGTAAGATACCATTCCGAACCCAAAGGTTTAAGGTCCTCTCTTGCGAAGGGTGAGTGCGGCCTTAAATCTCATTTTCCCGGCTCACACCGGGTGGCGACTGCATGTTATTTCGTACTTCTCAGCTAGGCCGCGAGCCTAGGACGGCGTCGCCCAGTTTCTGTTGTCTACAGTCTGGCGACTCCACTGGGGATAAGAGAATTGGCCTCGAAATAGTCTTGTAATGTTTGGATTTGTGTTTTAATTAACCATGTTTACTGTAAGTTTAGGGAATTTAATCAAAGGCATTGTTAGGGCTAGGTGATGTTTGGTGTCTTCCTTCACTCACTACCTTTTTACAAGGAAAAGCTGTGAAGGCACCTAGATAATCATTTTCCTAGGGGATGGTTGGTGTCTTCCTTCACTCACTACCTTTTTATAAGGAAAAGCTGCGAAGGCATCTAAATAATCATCTCATGTGATAGACTAATTTGGAGGACTCGTTGTTTATTCCTGTCAGCAAGCGATAAGAGCCTAAGGGGCTTGGGTATCCACGGTGAGCTTTGCTCCGCCCTCCCTCTGGGGAATCTACAACGGGAAGTCCATTTGACAGTTAGTCACATACCTTAACTTGTTGACATATAAGGTGCACTCACTTGGTCGTTTGAACCCTTGAGTGGGGAGTCCTAGTTGTGGGTAATCCTTTGTCAATAAGGGCCTTTGTTTACATTCCTAGAACTTACACATGAACCTTAGTTTTGTGACCAGTAAAAATTACTTATTTATGCTTGTGTTTTGGACCATTATCATTTGGATTCAGTTGGACTTTTTGTAAATAAATGTGAACTTGTTGGGCCATTTAAACAGGGACAAGTTCATGTCCTTGACAATTAGGCCAAAAGCTTCTAAAATGCTAATGGGCTTTTGTGTTTAGGCCTCTTATTATTTGAAGTTATTTAGTTATATTATCGCAAAGTGTAAACATGTTGGGCCTTTTCAACTGGGACAAGTTTGCACTGCGCAATAGTGTGACTAAATACTTTGAAATGATAACGGGCCGATTATTGTAAATTCTTTTACGAGCTTATTTATTTCATACATCACGCGCATCTCATGCATACATGCATCATGTTAACCCTTTGTGCTTAAAAGCCATCATAGATTCCCGTTGGGTTAGGGAGGAAAAAAGATTTGTCAAGGGACCATCAACCAGTATGATCAAGTCAACCAACGAGGAATCCCGTTTGGATCGATTGGAGATCAAAGTGACCAAAATTGTTGAGCAACTGCAAGTTTTGACCAATGTTGTGGCTAGTTTGACTGTACCCAGTGTAGCCAGTGACAGAAAGTTGTGCAACCGGAATGGAAAGACCATTGAGGAACCTTCAAAGCCCAAGCCCACTTCCTCTGGGGTTACCCCTGCTAGAGACAGACGATTCTTCAAACTTGGTAGACCTTTGTCAGAGGTGTTTAAGGAGTTGAAAAGGCAAGGACTCATAATTCCCTTAGAGCCCAGACCACTTCCAAACCCTGTGCCACGCTACCTTAACCTGAACCTTTTCTGTTGCCTCCACCAGCAAAGAGGTCATGACACCGACAACTGCGCCCGCCTTAGGCATGAAATCCAAGACCTCATAGACTCCCAAAAAATACCCGATCCTGAAAGAGAACAACCCGATACACATAAAAAATCTCCACCCTCTCGCATAATCAACCCCGGCCAACCTGACAGCCATGTCCTTCAAACTCGCAACTACCAAACTTCTCGTAGGGGGATACATGGCAACAATGGTAAAAGTGAAATAAAACAGAGGGAGGATCTTTGGGAAAACCTCTCGGACAGTGACGAAGGTGAATTGGCAGAAGAACTATTGAAACTGGAGAAGTTGTTGGTCGAAGGAAGCAAGAAGACAGGGGAAGACGAAGTTACAAATCACGGGGATGTTTATTTCCCTGATCTTATTCAACTCTGATCCATCATTTATTTTGTCTACTTGTTCGAACCTTTTTCTAAATGATAATAAAGAAGTTCATTTCGCTTACTTGCCTGAGTCTCATTCATTCAACCTGCACAATATGAGTATATTTGACAACCCTGATACCATGATATTCAGTGACACTCAGAACACGGAGAATTCTCAGCGGAGTAAGCAGAAAAAGACAGAAAATCGGGAAAAAGGCAAGGAGATTACCAGATTTGGGAGTTCACCGAATTGGTCGATGAAAACAGATTGAAGCTGCACTTTGCTGAAAAAAAAAGAACTGAGCGGTCACCAAGGGAACGGGCAGAAGACCTAACCCAACGAGATAGGGAATTCATCCATGCATACACGTACCTTGCATCCTTTGTTTTGTGTTGTGTTTTTGTAGATTTCAGAAGAAAACCAGCAGAGAGCGACTAGAGACATGTGGCGCCGAGGAGCACAATGAAGATCCAGCCATCACGAAAAGGGAGTATCTCTTCACTTACATATTTACATGCACATGTATTCATATTGTTGTTTTGTATTTGCAGGTTTAAAGAAAAAAGAAGGAAGAAGAAAGAAAGGAGAGAAAGCAGTAAGAATCAGAAATCGAAAAGCGGGCGAGCACAAAAGACGACAGTGAAAGCAAAGGCGGAGCAAGTTAAGACAGAGGGATTGGTGCTTGGCATTCACAAGAATGAGAGATAATTCGTTAATGGTGGCAGAAACCTATAACTATTTGGACCATTCACGACATGTTGAAGTGGAAGAGATCCACAACTTTTTGACATTTTAGAACTCCTTTTGGTATTTTCTGTTATTTTCGTTGAAAGAATCCACAGCTTTTTGACATACCAGGATCTCCTTTGTTATTTTATGTTATTTTCCTGGAACGAATCCACAACTTTTTGACATCTCACGATTTCTCTTGTGGTTTTTGCAGACATGATCCGATGGCCTTTCTTGACTTCTGATGACTTCTTTTGTGATTTAGCTAACCATCGTTATTGCAATTATTGTTCACCTCTTTTTCAGGTACTATAAATTCAGCTCGGCATTGCTCTCCTCAACACATTCAAATATACATCCAAGTAAGAAAAAAAAATGGAAGCAACCTCACAGCAACGATTCAAGAAAATTTGTGTCTTCTGTGGATCTAACCCTGGTAACATACCTAAATTCTTGGAAGCTGCTAAGGAATTGGGGCGAGTCATGGCTGCGAAAAACATGCACTTGGTATATGGCGGTGGCAATCTGGGAATGATGGGAGCTGTTTCAAAAGCCGTTCAAGATGGTGGCAGTCCTGTTTTGGGAATCATCCCGAGACCTTTGGCAGATGAACAGTTAATCGGGCCAACAAATGGAGACGAGCGCATTGTATCAAGTATGTCTGAACGACTCCGTGAAATGATTAATACTGCAGATGCGTTCATTGCATTACCAGGTGGACTTGGCACATTCGAAGAAATATTTACAGTGGCGTCATGGGCACACCTGAATGTTCACGGAAGCCCATTGGGCTGCTTAATGTTGAGCACTTCTTCGATTTCCTGTTTGTGTTCTTGCGGAAGCCAAGAGACATGAATTCGTCACCAAATCTGTGGAAGACATTTTCTTGACTACAACAAATGCCGAAGAGCTGATTGACCAGATCCTAGCATTTGAACCAAAGCTCGACCCCATCCTCTCCAAATTGGACTGGACAGATAGTGATCGTGGCAAGAAGCGCAAATTGGGCATTGATCTGAATCTGTGATGTTTCCTGCTGACCAGGTACTACATGCATGAGACTATTTAAAAGTTTGTAAAGTGTTGTGTTCTATCTTAATTATTGAAAAAAAAAAAAAAATTGAAAAAAGTTAAAAAAAAATGATGAAAAAAAAAATGAAAAAAAAAAAAAAAAAAAAAGAAGAAAAAGAAAAAAAAAAGAGAATGAGAAATCTTTGATAATTAGACATATGTCCGGTGATGACATTGTTTGCTGTTGGGAGAAACTTTAGAAACGATAAGTGCGAGACGTGCTCTCGTCCAGTATTCTGAATGGATTGATCTCAGCTAAACTCGTGGGCACTTGATTACGGGATCCTAGCAGTAGAAGCCTGAGTGGTTGGCGAGGTGACTAGTTGAAGAGATGATGTATTGGTGAATGACTGTTTGCCTGAATGTCCACACTTGTTTGCGGATGCTATGATATATGATATGGTTGGAAATAAAAAAAAATGTGTGTCTCTGAAGAAAAAAATAGACAACCTATAACCGATAAGCGTGAAGCTACCCATGGGCGAGTATCAGGACCACCATGAGGAGAAATGCTACCTTAAAGGGTAGGTATGTCAGAAAAAGAAAAGAAAAAAAAAAAAAAAAAAAGATGAAAACCATATCATGTTGAGTATGCTGAAGTAATCACAGAATGTGATTAAGACATCCAGGTTGGTTAGACCCACTAGTTCGGATTCTCTGAAACGAAATCACCGAGTTAGTTTGCTTAAGGACTAAGCTGCGAAAGAGCCTTGGCACACACACACATGGAGTCTAGCTCAGATCACCTATTCAGATGATTGTTGACTTGAGTATGTCGAGTACTTCGAAGGTTCTCGGTTTCGACGCGAAAGCATTGGTTGAAGACAAAAATATGTCTATTTATCAAAGATTATCTCGTGAGAGGTGGTGCAATGTGTGAGGTAGATATCATATCAGTTTGGGCGAGGCCCATATCAGCATCAATTTGGGGGCGAGGCCCATAGCAGTCTGAGGGCGAGGCCCATATCAGTTTGAGGCGAGGCCCAGTTCAGTATCAGTTCGAGGGCGATGCCCATATCAGCTGAGGGCGAGGCCCATATCAGTTTGGGGTCGAGGCCTACATAATATCAGCATCAATATCAGTTTGACCAGTCTTGCCGGGTACGGCACTCTTGGGGCGGGGCCCACATCAGCTCAGATCAATTTTTTACAGGGAATGGCATTCAGGGGGCGAGGCCCACATTATTTCAGTATCAGTTCAGCCAGGTACGGCACTCCGGGTATGGAGCTATCAGATCAGTCATCCAGGAACGACACTCCGGGTATGGAGACATCAGGTTGTTCAGCCAGGTACGGCACTCCGGGTACGGAGACATTTCAGCGACACCCTAGGTACGGGGTTAGCACTCAGACATTTGTGGCTCTCTAGGTATGGAGACGTCACCGCGACACCCTAGGTATGGGGTTAGCACGCTGGACTATCATGAAGTGTTGTGGATTACCGTGGATTATAATGAAGTTTTGTGGATTACTGTGGATTATCATGAAGTGTTGTGGAATACCGAGGATCATCATGAAGTGTTGTGGACTACTGTGGAATACCGAGGATCATCATGAAGTGTCGTGGACTGCCGTAGATTATCATGAAGTGTTGTGGACTACCGTGGACTGCCGTCGATTATCATAAAGTGTTGTGGACTACCGTGGACTAGCGTTAACTATCATAAAAGCGTTGTGGACTACCGTGGATTATGACGAATATGAAGATTTTGTGGATTATGTGGATTACCGTGGATTATGTGGACTACCGTGGACTACTGAGGAGTACTGTGGATTATCGTGGACTAGGAAGATTTGTGGATTACGTGGATTATGTGGATCATCGTGGATTATGTGGATTGCGTGGACTACCGTGGATTATGTGGATTGCGTGGACTACCGTGGATTATGTGGATTGTGCAGAATACTGTGGATTACGTGGATTATGTGGATCATCATGGATTATGTGGATTGCGTGGACTACCGTGGATTATGTGGATTGCGTGGACTACCGTGGATTATGTTGATTGCGTGGACTACCGTGGATTATGTGGATTGTGTGGAATACTATGGATTACGTGGATTATGTGGATCACCGTGGATTATCATGGATTATGTGGACTACTGTGGACTACCGTGGATCATGTGGACTACCGTGGATTATGTGGATTGTGTGGAATACTGTGGATTACGTGGATTATGTGGATCACGTGGATTATCGTGGATTATGTGGACTACTGTGGACTACCGTGGATCATGTGGACTACCGTGGATTATGTGGATTACGTGGATTATGTGGATCACCGTGGATTATCGTGGATTATGTGGACTATCGTGGACTATTCTGAAGAATTGTGGACTACTGCAACGCCCTAGGTACGGGGCTTAGCACCATCAAATCAACAACAGGCGAGTCAGGTGGCAGCTGGCGAGCCAGGTAAGTATAAATGCACTGCATAGACTTTGATAGGATTGTCACTGTCACACACACTACACAAGTCCCATCAAAGTGGGGGCGACTGTAGACATTGCATTTTTGCATGTGAAACCCGATGAGGAGTCTCGTATGGATGCACCACCTTTAAGTCGTAGGATTCGTGGAAAACGGTTGTCGGAAAGGCAAAGTCAAGAATTGACATGTGTTGTTTTTAGTTCGCTCGGAGTTCGTTCATTTTTAAACGTATCTCTTAACCCGAAATCACCACCAAACCATTCTAAAGCCACCTAAGTACCCAAACCCACATCCAAAGCCCATAAACCAAAATAAATCAAACACCAAGCCCACCCTCCATTAGGCCCACGACCATAACACTAAAATTACCCCTCCTTACACTATTCCAACATGATTTACCCATATACCAAACTACTTTAACCATTCCACCTCACTTTAACACAATATTAAATAAATAACACTTCACTCATTCAATACCCATACCTCACCCATACTTCACTCATTCAAACCCATACTCACCCATACCTCACTCATTCAAACCCATACCTCACTCATTCACACCCATACCTCACTCATTCACACTTACACCTCCACTACACCATTTGCCTATATAAACCATCATTTTCCACCTTGAAACCCTAACACATACCTAAGGAGATCAAGCACACATCAAGCAAAGACTCAAGCATTTTGAAAGATCAAAACAGCCCTACATCTTCCCTGCACATCACGCCCACACACCCCTCCTCACTGCCCACTGATTCACCACATTACAAACACAGCCCTCAATCAGCCCTCAACCTCACGTAGTTGGCCTCTAATTTCCTCTATAATTCAAACACACTCACGGCTGCCTTGAAATGAACCAGCCCTTCACGCCTAACGGCTAAAGGATCACAGCTCAACAACCCTTCAAGCCTCACATTCAACAGACCTAAACGACCACTGCCTTCAGAAGCCACAAATCAGAATTCATCATCATCATCCTTCACGGTCTCACCTGCAGTGGACAGCTCCCTCTCCATCATCTTCTTCCCCACGAAAAAACCCTAGACACAGCCCTCACACCACGAGCCAGACACGAAACCTTTCACTCACTCGCGCACTTCACGCAGCCCTGCATGCACTCAGCCGAGAACAACTCACCAAACAGATCACCTCACGCCAATTACCCCTGCTGTGTAACACGTCCCTGATCATGGCACTACTGCCGAGCCATTTCAACCCCTAAAGCCACGCAAGACTGCCCCTGAAACATCCACTGCAGCTCACGCATAAGCCATCAGCCTTAGCACTCAACACTCTCACGGCAGCAGCCCTCCATCGCTTCATTCCTTCAGCAGTACACAGTCCACCACTCACGCCATGCACTCCAACAGCTCTCAACAGCACACGTGAAGCCCCCTTCATCACACAAAGCTCCTTCAAGCTGCCAGCACCCTTCCTTCGGTCCCCATGCACACGTGAGTATTGCTCTCAGCAAGCCATGCACCTAAAGCCCTTCACGCTACTGCTTCACCCTCCCACATCGATCGCAATCACCTTCAACAGCCCCCCAGCACTCAATTCAACCAACTCCTCAAGCTCAGCACCCTCACAAACAACAAAGTCCCTCACGCCACTGCTTACGCACGTTCACATCCTGCACTTCCTATCCACGCAAGACACTCACCCTGCACAAGCTAACAGCAACCTCTTCACCACGTGAAGACCTTCAGCTAACGCCCACAGCCCATTAGCATCACTCAGCAACCTCATGCCACTTCATTCATACAGCCGAGCACATCATCTTCACCAAACCATCTCCACTGCCTTCATGCACGCAATAAGGACACTCATTCTCGGCCGAACCTGTACCAAACCTCAACAACCACATGCACGCCCACTGACCCTAGCCAATGCCGAGAACACTAGCCCTGCACCTAGTTACTACACGCGCACACATGACCCTCACGTAAACCCTCCACAAACATGTATCCACTGCCGAGCAGCTCACTCCACACTGGAATTTTCACTACCTCATTTAGCCACTGCCAAGAAGCCACGCAAACAGTCCCCTAGCACCTCCATATAACTGAGCCCTACTAACCCTAAAACCGAGCCTCACACACAAAGAATAACCCTCCAAACTCACGTAAAAACCATCCCGAAACCGAGCCAAAATAATTCCTTGAAACCCTAACCAAACCCTGTAATTGATGGTCCATTTGCATTAGAAATGCGCACGTGAAAACGTGGCCAAAATCGCGACCAAAATTGACGTAAGGATAATTTAAGAGAGAGAAAGAAAATTTGAGTTGGAAACAGAGAGAACAGCGAGTGAAAATAACAGAAAAGTACAAGAAGAATCATGAGTGAAAATAACGAGCGAAACGATGAAAACGGCGTGCCAAAACAATGAGAAAACGGAGAAAATAGCAAACTGTGCGGAAACAGAGAAAACAGCTGAAACAGTGAACCTGTGGAAACAGTGGAAACATCAAATCCGTCGAAAACGGACGAAAATAATGAAAACGGCGAACCCGGACAAAACAGCGGAAACAACGGATCAGTGAGAACAGTGGGATGATAACCCTTCCGGCACCGTGGAACGCACTCCGGGACACGCGACTAAAAGGTAAGACCTGAGGGCACCCTTTGTTACTTTACTGTTACGGACGTAGCGTATTCGGTTGACGTCAGATACGTCTAATCGGGTATGCGAGGTCCTACATTAACAGTGGCCAAGTTACTGGCCCACATGTTTATTTTTGTATTTGTTATGTTATGAAAACTCACTTTCGAAGCATGTGAATTTAAATGTAAGATTTATTTTTATGAATGTGAATTAGGTTGAGTTATCATTGTACATGTATGTTAAGTAGTTTTGATTAATATTGCACAAATCACAAACATTACAAGATGACATAAAGTAAGATACCATTCCGAACCCAAAGGTTTAAGGTCCTCTCTTGCGAAGGGTGAGTGCGGCCTTAATATCTCATTTTCCGGCTCACACCGGGTGGCGACTCCATGTTATTTCGTACTTCCCAACTAGGCCGCGAGCCTAGGACGGCGTCGCCCAGCTCCTGTTGTCTACACTATCCTCCCACTTACCACTGCATATCAGTATTCCTCTTAGGAAAACTGCATGGTGAGCAACAATCTAATTGTTCTCTGGTGAGATGTATAGTACTATACTTTGGTATCCCTAGGATTACCTACAATTAACACTTATCCAATTTGGGTTTTAGTTTGGTATCATCCAAACATATGCCTAGCATTCCCAAATTATCAGGAATGAGAAACCTGGTTTCTTTCCTGTTCATATCTAATATGATATATGTCAAACAAATTATTATGAAACCTTATTCTAAATAAGTTCTGCACTGTTTATGGTTATCCGTTGAAGGAAATGATATCTCAGAGCGACTCATGATTAACCTTATCATGTCCAACAAAATTTGGTTACTCGATTCAGACACACCGTCAACTTGACGTGTTCCGGGAGGAGTCCTCATTGAAAGAATATTATACTCTTTCAAGTATATTAGAAACTTATCGCTTAAGTATTTTCCATTACGGTCTTACCGTGACGGTATACTATAGCCGATCTGTTTGTCTATTTCGTGTCGAAACTTAAAGTTTCCGATGTGTTCTTCAAAAGAAACACATAACCATAACGCGATGCCACATCCGTATAGGTCACGAAATATTCATATCCACTTCTAGCCTAGCTAGACATAGGCCCACTTGTCTTCACTATGAACTAGGGCTAACCGATAGGTGGCATTTGCACTTTTACCAAGTAAATGTGTTTTAGGCACATTGCCCAATAAACTAGATTCGTAGACTTATTTGAATAGAATCAAATCAGTCCGAGTACCCACTCTTCAAAGTGTGGATATATGATTCTTGTTTAATTGTGTCCCAAACAACAATGCCACAAATTAGTTTCTTCTGATCAAATCAGTTTGAGCTATTGTTTGTCATGTTATACGTTTGAGATTTATTTATATTCAAAATATAAATTCTGTTATTCAATCAATGTGTTCATCTCAATATCATCTTTATATAATAAAACACTTTAGTGTTCTAGAATATAAAGGTAAACCCACAGTGGGTTAAACACTGATATAGAGATAATGTATCTAGTCAAACTAGTTACATTATAACAGTTTCCTAATTTAGGTACACACCCGAGGGTAGTTCCTAAATTAGGTTTCTACGGTAAAACAGCGAATTTCGTCATGTTTCCGATTCGCAGATAAATCTCTATTGAAGTCAGTATCATGTTCATAACAGATTCTGAACATCAATACATATATATTTTATGTTCCACACTAAGTATTTAAAATCTAATTTTAATACTAGTAGTGAACATAATGTTGACAAACATATTTGAAGTCAGAGCCTTGCTCGTCTTCAATTCCTTCATGTCTGCTTTGTCCAAACGGCAGTCACGCTTCCGTGATCCCGTTTGCCACAATTAGCAGACATTTTGGGATATGTCCTTTATCTTCCTAGAAGATTATAATGATTTTGCCTTTGCCTGTTTCAACACTCCAGAAGCCTTTGGCCAAGCCTTGGCCTTCTAGAATATCGAAGTAAGGTGCGCCTTGCGCTACTTGCCTAATTTCAAACTTTGACTTTGTCTCCTTGAGAATAGTCATTAACTCTCAAAGAGTTATTATTGCAATTTTAGTACTTCTAAAACTAAAAATAGATTTATGAAGATCCTTCAATTTCAGTATCATACTTTAAGGATCTAACCCTTAGTTCTGATAAGAAATTAAGGAGTTTACTGCGACAAGCTTAATGGATTTAGCACTAAGTTATCATCACATGAATCTTCCAAAGATCATGTTCTACTATTTTGCTTAACTCCGGGCTTAGGCATAATATGTTATTTTATCAAATAAAGTAACTTATTATTTTTCCAAGACCATCCTGAAATTTATTCTCAATTTTGAAAATTAAATCATCTAAATACATTTTCCCCAGGATTATGTTTTAAATGTCAATCTTTCAAATATTTCTTGATTCTAATAGTCCAACTATTTAATCAATGATTTCGTTACTATTTAATATAATGATTACTATAGTCCAACTATATAATCAACTATACTTTTAAAAGATTAAAATCAATTATATGATTACTATGATCCAATTATAAAATCAACTATAAATGAATAGTTTGAATATAATCCAACTATTTATTAAAACAACATTTAAATATTAGTCCAACTAACATTTAATTTATTTGACGAATGATATTTGAATGAGCGCGTATGGCAAGTAATTGAACGAATATTGCAAATTCAATTCTTGCCTCCCACTATTTTTCGGCGAGCCTCAAACCCTTTGTCGAGTACTCGGGAAACCGTGTTTCCTAGTGGGCTAGGATCCCGTTAAATATCACACAATCTTGATTTTGACCAACAAATTGTATGATAATTAACTAGGTAGATCTCTAAGATCGATTGGATCCAATCCAATTCCTAGATCCGGTAGGGGGACATCCAAGTACAAAACATATATCTTATATATGCCAATACATCCAATGTATTACCTAACCTTTTTCCTCTGAATCAACTAAGCCTTGGCTTTGGCACAACAAACTTAGTGATCCCAGTCAAGCGCGACCCATTGACCATGGAAAGCTTCGTAATCAATGTCGATGGACAAGAAGTGGTCTTGACTTTGGCCAACAAACCACAACTTGGACAAGACACCAATATGGAACAAAGCTCTCGTGATTCAACACATCCTCGACGGACAAAGGCCTTGACTTTGGCCAACAAGCCAATGCCAGTCTCAGATCTTGAGTGAGAATCACTCAATGGAAGGAAAGACGCTTAATATTTTGTGAGGGTTTTTCGAGTGCAAATTGGCAACCAATTTATTATCTTTGTTAAGGTCTCATCATCATACACCCTTAAACATGCATTCTAAACACATAATAAAGCGCATATGAAAAAATAATAATGATATGCGGATGGATACTTTACACATTGATCCTAGATCAAATCTCTCTATTTCTCTCTCCCACTAGCACATGTATTTACTTCTACCCGTTACACTACACTTCTAAAGAAACCTCATTTACATTGAGGGGAATATGTGAGAAGAGAATACAAAGAATATGAAGGTAATAAGGCTGGACACACAGGTCCAATTAATAAATCAAATTCATTACAACAATTTCTAAAATTGTCCCACCCATCTAATATCCATCCGATATACATTATTCATGCATCGCAACCATGTATTCACACAAGCATGTTATCAATCAATCTAATCAAATTAATTAATCTAATAATTAATGACTCAAAGTACATATTCTAGAATTAAATTAACTACATAATTAAATCCAATTAAATATGCATTTAATTCTAATTCGCTTATTTAATTCCAAATTAAACATTACACTTTAATAATAAACCTTTTACGATTTAAATTTCAAATTTAATCGTTACGGGTCTCAAAGCCCGTTTAACGTCCAACGTTAATTTATTTAAAGTCCAATGGGCTTTTAATTAATTTCTTAAGGCGTGGACTTTTGGTCAACTCGGGTCAAACCGAATAACAAAAATCCAATCCGGGAATTACCCCATAAGCCCAGAAATCAATTTTGGCCCATTAGGCCCAATTAAACTTTAAAGGTCCATTAAGTCGCATTTGAGCTTTATGGAAGCGGTTTTGGTCCTAATTGGATCCAACCAATTTTCCCTAAACCCAACTTAGTACAACTAAGCCCAATAAGTCCAATTACAACACAACAAGCCCAAATCCAATTTAAGGCCCAATTAATTAAATCATAAAATCCAATTTCCAAATTTAATTAAACTAAAGTGTATAGCATTATTAATCACCCAAATCAATATTTCCAAAACACCAAATTTGTACAATTAATCATGCTCATTAATATTAAATCATGTCCAACACAATTTAATTAAAATCAAACCCAATTTTACATGCTCAAAGTCTCGGCATTTGTGGGAAATTATATCCGATTTGGTTCAATCCAATTAAATCCATAATCGACATAAATCAACATTCCCGAATGATTTCCACCAACACATCCAATGATCAAAAATAAAAAATCACCAAGACAAAATAGAGCATAACTTTCGGCCAACACCAATTTTGGGCAAAAAATTTCCAATCCAATTTCATGAAATTGATCCAATCAAACTTCAATTCAACATGTTTTAAGCATACTCAATCATCCAATCCAACCAAATCATGCTTGAATATATTTTACCCAAATTTTAAGCCCTAAACATTTTCATGCTTTAACCTTGCTCTAGATGCCATTGTTGGATTCTATTAAGGTCCCAAGATTATAAACAAGCATGAAATATGTGCGAATACAAATCAACGAAGTTGCGGAATACTCACATCGATCGGTTGAGCGACGAACAAAATCAAAATTCTGCTCATTTGGACTGTCACGTCAGTTCACTGCCACTGCCCTCCAAATTCGGCCATGGGTGCTCCTTCGTCAAGCTCCGAGCTTCGTCGAACGATTCCCGGCTCATGGGTAGACTTCCCTATCACCTCGCATGTCTCGTAAGTGTGCTAGCACTTGTGATTTTGCCACAAAATCCCACTCTTGTGCTTCCCATTGCTCTCGGTTTTGAGCAAAACCAGTGAGCATTTTTAGCCCCTTGGGTGTGTGGAGAAAAAAAGAGAAAGTGAGAGAGAGATCAATTTGGTTGATGGCTAAAGTGTATCTAATACACTAATTTGAATTTCAAATTCATTTCATGTGTATTTGGCTTTCAAAAAGTCAAACATTAAAAGCCACCCATCCTCCATCAATCAATCATCCATCATCAATCAATCAAATCAAGTGACAAATTGTCACATCACTCAAAGTGACTAATGATTTGACGCTTGATTTGACGCTTGATTTGACTTGCGTGCCGCACTCGAATTCGAAATACGAATGCGCTCATAAATAATCCCGGGCTCGGGTTCATTAATTCTAAATTAACGAATTTTCCGTTGCGTTGTAATTAAATGATTACGCCTAGCGAAGTCACTATTCACGTCGCTAACGAATTAATTCTAAATTAATTCGTTCGCCCGAATTAAAATCTAATTTTAATTCCGCGTCGAAATCCAATTTCGTTTAATATATCAAATATATTAATTTATCGATTAATTCCAAATTAATCGTTCTCTCTCTTTAATGATATTTTATCCTAGATAAAATATCTCCGCAATTAATCCCATATTAATTTTCTCTCTCTTCTAATTAATCCCAGATTAATTTAGAGTGCGAGTCATACGTCATCGGTGAATCTTCGGGAAGCGACCCATGAGATCCCTAGATATGTTGGCAGTAAATTCGATCGTCGGACTATCCGAACACGTAAGTACCAAGTACTACGTTTATACCGATTTACAAGACAAGGTTGGCCTCTAGCAAAGCGCCATGCCTACCCTATTCTCCGGAAATATCCTTACAGGAATAAAGGATCTATATCAGGCGTAGTATACATAGTATTGCGTATTTCTGTCCAGTATCGAATGATCACGTGTTAGGTCTGGGGCTGGAATTATGTCTGCCCAATACGAAGCACATGTCGGATGTCTGGTAACTAGTCTCTATAATCGGATAAACATGACCTTGTCATTTTATCCCGATGACTGCAGTACTTAAGAGTACTAGTACCGTATCCTACGTGAGCATCATCTCCATATGACTGGAGTGACACTTCCGTCTTGACATCACACCCAACACACTACGATTCTCAATATACCCAACATAGGCATACACAGAACCTGTTAAAGCCCTGGACAACTGCAACCAAAGTATATTGATTGTCGCAAGTATTGGCGGTGCAAGTCTCAGGTTAAGACCAAATACACCTACCCTGATTTCGGATTTCCATAGACACATAGTCATACTACCAATGGAATTCCGAGGGGGTCTATCCAAAGCGAAGCTGTTTCCCGTACCATCGGTAAAACACAACCTCCTATTACACTTGCATGAGTATCCTATACCCAAATATATGAGAACTATGTTGTTGTGCCCTCACAACGCGCACAAGTGTAATACTAGTCTTTTACGCATTTATCGATGTCCAATCTCGACAATGCTCTGACTAGGGATATTTAATGATTTATCATTCGTGGACTGATATTGTCTCATATCATTCTCCGTCCAGGAACAAATCATAGGGACCTCCTATCATTTATACATCTAGGTGATCTAATCACAAATGATAAGAGTGCAATCTCCTTTGTCACATAGTTAATTTGTACAACAACACCATGATCTGTACAAATAATGACGCTATGGGTCATAATTGTCGAACAGAAGAATGCCTAGAGCAAGACAAGGACGAGTGCTTCAACTGATGCTGGAGATTGAAGGCGAAGACTGCAAACGAGAGTTCATTCTTCATTTTTCTCTAAGTTTATTTTTTATGAGTCCTTATTTGGTATCTCTAATGATTAACTTATTTTTTTTATTGACTATCATGAGTAGCTAAATCATTACTCTAAGGTTGTAATGGATTTTAAACACAATATTTAATTGAATTGTATATTTTTATTCTCTTGGGTTTGTTATTTATTATTTATTATTCTGTGTATTTTAATTGCATATTTTATTTATTTGGCCAACAATAGAATAGTCTTGGAAAATCCTTAGGAACTTAATAGAGGGAATTTGGGTTAGATCTACTTCTTTTTAATTGATTTCACTTGAGGATAGAAATATACCTGTAGGGCATGCGTAGCCAATATTAGAATCTGACCTTAATGAATTTGATTTTAATTAATTAATATAAACATATAGTTAATTGGTTTAATCCGAATATATTTACCCAACCATCGAAAAAGGCTTTTAGATAGTTTAACGTTTTAAGTTAATAATTTGTAACAACTCAATTGAATGAATTGTGTCCGAACCTATTGTTTGCGCATTTAAGTGAAGTTACAACCATATATTCTTCTGGCGCATAAAGTTTATCTCCAAAATTATTGTTTGCTATATATTTAATCTCTCAATTAAATTTTAGATTACTCAATCTCTCTCACAAATAATAATTTAGTTAAGTTAAGTAGGTTAGTCTTGATATTAATAAGAGAAATAATAAGTCCATATGGGTACGATATCCGATATTTTGTCACTATATTAGTTGAGCGATACATGCTCTTGCATGCGGTATAAAATCTTGATCTTGTTTTTGGCACCATTGCCAGAGATTTTTTATTATTTTTCTTTACTAATATTAGGACAACACTCTACATTTTTGTTTTTAAATCATTGAAAACCCTACCGTCAAACCACCTCTTCCGGGCTTAAGCGGAGCAAGTAAAACCTCTGACTGTCACAGACTCTTACAAGAAACGCACTCATTGGATTAGAACCCAAGTGAGGTCATCTACACCACCAAGCCACGCCTCTTGGGGACGGAAACACTCTACATGCATAAGCCAAACACCATTATTTTTTCTTTTTCATCTTTATTTTTATTTTTATTTTTATTTTTATTTTTATTTTTATTTTTCTTTGATTTCACGTGGTCGAATAATGAAGTATCATTGGGCGATGAGAGAAATAAGAGCTTTAAGAGATTAAACTATACCTCAAGTTGGTTAGATATAGTCCGATTTGATGATGTCTGTTGTCCAAGACAATACTTATCAATGAATGTCAGAGAAAAGTAACGCAATGTATGCTCAAGCCTTTCGGAGCACAATGATGAGATGCAAGATATGTGGGGGCAACCGTCCTAGTGATCATTGCATGTTCAACTATAATCCATGGTGGAAAAACCATCAGACTTTTACATGGCACAACAATAAAGATCCCACATATCCCACTGAACCATTATATCCCTTCTACTCACCACAAGACCAATAATTTCTTTAAGAACCAGAACCATCCATGGATGAAATAATAGTTTCCATGCTTAAGAAGCAGAAAGATAAATTCGATGCATTCTTTCAGAGTCAGGCATCATCCTTACAAAGATTGGAAGCCCAAATAAGATAACTAGCCAAACTAGAGGCTACAATAAGTAACATAGAGGAACCACATGAGAGAAGGGAAAGAATTCGACAATGCCATATTAGTCTGATATGAGGAAGCACAAGTAGATAAGCCACACATAACCTCGACACTAACAAAACAAGATGAGGGCTTTAGAATAGACATATTAAATGATGATATTCATGATACATTTACTATGCACTTTCAAATTGACAATCTTGAAACATGCATTTTTCATATGTTTGATGGAAAGCTAAATGAAGAAATTTGAAAGTGCATCTATGGGGAAGTGAGGGAGTAAGGAGTTAGGTAAGAGCAGCCGTGTGAGCCTATTGAAAATATCTTGACGCAAAAGGACACATCACAATATGGGGAAGTTAGCATCATGGATACCGCCCATAAGTTTGACATAATGGAATAACCATTCAAAATAAAGCATCATACAGGAGTTCCTGAAAATCTATCTTTCCATTCAAGACCCCATAATGTTAAACAGTTGAATAAAGTGGCAAGAGCTCAAATTGGAAAAGATTTATATTTGCCATCCCATTTGTGGAAGAGGCGTTTGAAGAGTAATTCCTATGGCATTGTCCTATCTAGGACATCCAAAGTCACATTGAAGCCTCATTGAAGGAAGATCTTCAGAGAATGTCTGGCTGAAGACATTAAATTTAGCGCTAGTGGGGAGGCAACCCTCACATTTAATTTTTTTTTTTATTCTTCACATTCATTTTATTTTATTTTTGTGTGCTATTTTCACGTGTAATAGTTTGCACGTGTAATTATGTAGGTACTACCATAACCAACACAACCCGCGCAACCAACTTTTGATTAGTAGGAGCCTGATCAACTCCATGCATGGTAGTATTATTCCTAACTCTTTAATTCTTTACACTTATCTTACATTGAAGACAATGCAAGTTTTAAGTTTGGGGGTATGTGCATGTTAGTGTTAGTCTTGTTATTTTTTTGTCATTATTATATAAAATAATCGAATTTTTTAAAGTCATACGTATTGAAACATAAGTCTAATGATGAGTTTGTTTGCTTTAGGGTGAAATCTTAAGAACGTAAGTGCCAAATTGACTGTTATCATATGCCTTGAGTAGGTGATCTAGGTTAGACTCGTAATCATTTAAAAGTAGGTTTCTAGTAGTAAGAACCTAGGTAGTTGTCAAAGTGACTAGTTGAAGAAGTTGTTAGAGTGACTAGTTGAGGAAGTTGTTAGACGATGAAGATTGTTTGCTTAGGTATTTATCTCTATTTATAATTATTTATGATATGTGGTATGAGTAGAGCAGAAGAATGAAAAATATTTTGAGGGAAAAAAATGAATGATGAAAAGAGTAGGAAAAAAATACTCTGAGAAAAAAAGAAAAGAGATATACCACATATAATCGATAAGCGTGAAACTACCCATGGGCGAGTGTTAGGACTACCATGAGGAGAAATTCTACCTTAAAGGATATTTGAGTCAAATGATAAAGAAAAGAAAAGTCATACCATATCGAGTTTAATAGGCAAATACAAAGTACTTTTGAGATATCTAGGTTGGTTTGACCCATTGGATGCCAATTTTTGAGACAAAATCACCGAGTTAGCTTACTTAGGAATTGAGTTGTGAACAGACCTTTTCAAACACACACTATGAATTTGGTTTAGATGATTTATTCAAGAACTTGGATTTGAGTTGCGTTGGGTACTTTGAAGGTTCTCCGATTTCATTGGTAGATATTCTTTGAGGACAACATTATGTGTAACTACCATTATCAGGATTGTTTTATGTGTTTTATTATTTTTTCATTAATGTATGTGTGTGTTAAATGATGTTTGTGGGTGTCGTCGCTGTAAATCCTCACGAGATTATAACTCGTCCACTAGAGCCGCCTATGGGTTTAAAGGTTTGTTGCATACGCTAAATGCAATTGTAATCCCTACGAAAGTGGCTTAGTTTAATTAATTTTTAGTTTGCTTATTTTATTTTATTTCTTGTTGTTTTGCTCGAGGACTGGTAAAATATTAAGTTTAGGGGTGTGTTTAGCGGCTAATATATAGATATTTACCATCCCTCTATCTTAATGTTTTGTGTGGTAGTTCGAGTTTTATGAGCGCTTTGATATGTTTTGGTTATATTTTACAAGTAAAAATCGTATCACAGCTTAATCGGACATAACAATGGATGAAATGATAAAACTAGAGCCAATATGGGCCATATTTCAGAGCCAAGCAGTGAGTCCCGAAGCTGGAAGCACGTCGCAACGCGCAACTTAACAAAAATTAGATAGAGAGCAACCAAACTAGGCGTGTCACGACGCCTATGGAGGCGCATCACGATGCGCCAAACAAAGCCATGGGCGGTGCGACGCATTAGATTCGCGTCGCAACGCGGAATGCATTTCCAGTTCATCCGGAATTCGATTTTTAAGAAGGAAAGACCTTTCAGACCTCCTATATAAATATAAGTTCGTCATAAAACCTAAAAAGAAGCCTCATAACATAATTTTGGAGTTCTAAAGTATAAAAAAATGCATATAGCAAGATAATGACGATTGCTTCCACTGGTGCTGGAGATTGAAGGCGAAGTTTACAAACGAGAGTTCATTCTTCCCTTTTCTCTTTGGTTTATCTTTTATGAGTTCTTATTTTATATCTATAATGATTAGCTTATTTTTATTGAATATCATGAGTAGCTAAATAATTACTCTAGGGTTGTAATGGATCTTAAGCACAATATTTAATTGAATTGCATATTTTTATTCTCTTAGGTTTGTTATTTATTATTCTATGTACTTTGATTGCATATTTTATTTGTTTGGCCAATAATAGAATAGTCTTGGTAAATCCTTAGAAACTCGACGGAGGGAATTTGAGTTAGCCATGAGAATAATAGTGCATGATTTAGTTCTTTTGAATAGATTTCACTTCAGGATAAAAATATACCTACAAGACATGCATAGCCAATATTAGAACCTGACTTTAATTAATTTGGTTTAAATTAATTAATATAGACATATAGTTAATTGGTTTAATCCGAATATATTTACCTTATCATCGAAAGAGGCTTGTAGATAATTTAGTGTTCTAGTTTAATAATTCATAACAATCCAACTGAATGAATAGTGTTTGAACCCATTATTTGTGTGCTTAGGTGAAGTTACATAGGTTCTTCTCATGCATAAAGTTTATCTCCCAAATTATTATTTGCTCTCTATTTAATATTTCAATTAAATTTTAGATTAATCAATCTCTCTCGCAGTCAATAATTTAGGTAAGTAGGTTAATTTTGGAATTAATAAGAGAAATAATAATTTCATGTGAGTACGATATCTAATATTTTATCACTATATTATTTGAGCGATACATGCACTTGCGTGCAGTAAAAATCGTAATCATCAATCCTGTCCGTATGTTATAGTAGATGAGGTTTTTGCTATTGTTTTCCATTTGGCTTGGTGTTAGGGTTATGGTTTTATTGAAAGTCCAGATTTTTTGTTTTTTTAGTTTTATCAAGGTTTTCCTCCGGTAAAAATAAGGTTTTCCTAAAAAAAAAAAAATTAATATAAGAAAGGCAAAACAATATTCATATAATTGTGGAAGTGGGGCAGCATTGTTTGTTTTCTGAAGAGCATGGGGGCACATGTTAGGCGACAGGAAGTCAATAGATTGGAAGTAATATCAATGTGCATGTGAAAAGGAATCACCTGCCAGGAAAACAACAAAGTAGAAACACTAGAAAAATTCAAAGAATGTGAAATACATTTATAAAAGCATTAATTTTGCTACAAGTACAAACAACCTGTTATCGTTTTTCTACTCATTTTTTGAAACCCAAAATGCGTATATATAGTTGGAACAATAAAGATTTATAAATTAAATTAAAATTTTCTAACTATCGACGTGAGATATTACTGTCGTTTTCTTAGGATCTCTTGTCCATATGAGAATAAACAAAAACAAAATGAAATAAATACATATCCATCTATACGTGAAGCCACGATCCGTATTTTGATATAACAAAACACTCCAATTTCACTTATAAAATCAAACTATAACAAATTTGGATTGAAACCTCAACTCCAATCATGAATAATATTACTGAAAACCAAAAGTAACATATTCAGAACTAAACATCATCACCTCTCGTCTCCAACATTTTACAGATTAAATTAAGTGATAGGAAGATTGGTTACAAGAGTTAGAATTTTATTTATTAGAACTTTGGAAATTTACTTAAATTAATAATTTTTTGCTACTTTAGTTTTCTTATGTAATGGAATTGATTTTTATGTTAGTTGTAACTTTTATTATTTTGAAGACTGAGTGATGATGTTCTAGTTCTTGATGTTACTTTTGGTTTTAAAAATAAGATTGGAGTACTTATAATGAGGTTTCATTACAATTTTGTTCTTGTGGTTTCATAAGTGAAATTGGGTGTTACAACCACACTAATTATACACACTCGTTTCTTTGAATTTAAGCAACTTTTAGTTTAACGACTAAAAAATGTTGTAACCTGGAATTCTATTTATAAAATAAAACTTGTAACTGGAAAAACGGGCATAGTTAGAGTATCTCCAGTGCCCTAGAAAAAAGAGCATAGCTAGCGTATTTCCGGTATCCAAATAAGGTGATATTGAAGTCGCAATAATAGTTACTAAATTTGAAATAAGAGTATTGACATGAAATTTCTAATATTAAATATAAAATATACATATATTTCAAGTTAAATGGTAGAAAATTCAAATTCAATAAACCATTTCAAGTTTGATGGTCCGGATTTCAATTTTAATGTACCTCGTATGGATAATGGGGGTACATTAACAAAATCCCTAGAAAAAGAATGGAAAATGGGGGTACATTAACAAAATCCCTAGAAAAAGAATGGAAGTTTTTCCTCCATGCTTTCATGGAAAAGGCAAAGATTAGAGATTATAAGCTGGCCTTTCTTAGTGAGAACGGTATTCCTCTTTTATAAAAGGCGATTGTCATTTTTTCTCTTTGGTTTATAAATCATTTAATGTGTCAATGTTTGAAGCCATTGGTCCATTATAAGACAGGAAAGTTTAAATTAAGGTAAGCTTTCATCATTGAAAATAAAAATAAGATGATCTTCCTTTTCACATAGGCAAACGGAAAGTTTGAAGTACCAAATAATTAACTCTAATAATGATCAATGATCAGAATCAACTTGATTTACATCAATTATCAATATTATCAAATATATGTACTTTATTTTGTGGATTATATTTACATCGGCTGAAGATAGTTCCCCATGATATAAGGTCCGGACAACCTTCAACTCTTAAAATAATTTTGGGTTAGATTAGACTTATAAATTTATATATATATATTTATATTATAAAGCACAATGGTGTAGGAGGAAAGAGAATACAACTAATGGTTAGGATTAAGAGAGATAATGTATCCAAAAGCTATCTTTATGTGACTTAATTGGCGGCTCAGATCATTTCATTATAATCTAATGGCTGATAAGAATCATTCCATTATAGAATCTCTATAAAATGAAAACTACCAAATAAATTAAAGAATAAAATCATTTAATTAAAAAATAAAATCATTTCATGATAGAATATCTCTGAAAATTAACAAACAAATTAAATAACAGAATTTTAATATCTCTGTAAATTCTGTAACACCGTGTCGGAGGCACAGACAATATCTAGTATATATATATAGTATCAAAGTCAAATCTACATGACATAGATTAGTCAAAAGATTGGTCTCCACATGACGTAATAATATAAGGCTCGAGCAACATCAATTCTTAAGTTAATTTTTGAGTTGAGTTAGATCCATGATTTTAATATTTTGCATTCGTAATGCGATTTCAATGATTTTTGTATTGGACAAATAAATATATGGTGCATTTCATTATATATATTTTTAAAGTTTTTTCATTACATATCTCAAATTATAAATTTAAGATTTGTAAAGAAAAAGTTGAAAATTGAATGAAACACTATATATATGTAACGAAAAAAATAAAAAATATATAACAAAAAACTTAGTAGAATGTATTGGTGGACGTGAAGTACTACGTTTGACTCATTAAGTTCTAGTTTGAATTAAGACCAACAGTCATCAACGGTAACATGACTAACATCAATGTGAATTATGAAAACAAAAATTTAGATTTTGTGCCATTTTATACATTATTATACATTCTTTATGGAGATCATGGGTGCTATTATTGCAATTGAACAAGCTTCTATATGAGGATGGCCGAATATATGATCAGAGTGTAATTCTTTATTCATTTTATATTTGTTTCATAATGTTAAGTTAAACCTTTGTCGTAAATCTATAATCATTAGTTGAATGGAAAACAAATGACACAGATCCAACCGGAGATGTTTAGGTGGTTGGATCTGTGTGGTTGAACTCTCATACATTTCTTTGTTGATGATATGACTCAGTCACACAGATTCAGCAATCTAAACTTTTGTGATTGAATCTGTATCATTTATCTGTATCTGTATCATTTTCCTAGTTGAATTGCATGTTGTTACTTGAAAATACCCAGTTTCGCATAATTCACACCTTTCATGAAACGATTTCGTTAATTAGCTGATGGTCTGGCTAATCTTGCTTTGGCTGTGTAGACTTCACTTCGTGGGATTTCTTTTCGTGGTTGTTGATGCCTGTAAATTTCCTTTTTATAAGTTTGCTTAGTTGCTTTTATGGACGTACGTTTTCTTTTGGGTAATTTCTTTGTTATTGCATTGGTCGGAGGCTAACACTCTTTCTTAACTTTATCTTGTTTTATTAATAAAGATTTTAACGATATTAGTAAATTTTTGTTCTTTCCTATATATATATATATATATATATATATATATATTTGTTAGTATTACGTTACGATTCTCTAATAATATGAGTAGAAGTCTCCCAATATGTTTCAAATTAAGGCGAGGCATACTCGTAATAATAGGAGAAATTCTACTATGAGAATATATAAATCGGAGATTTAAACTCTCGATTCCATGTCGGAGAAGATCCCATCTCATCATATCGAATTCAAGTAAAATAAAACAAAACAAAACAAAACAAATAATTCATATTAAATCAAATCAATACATCGTCAGAAACAAATCACACTATAAAAAATAAGATTTTTAGCGTCGAAAAATATTGACGCTAAAAGAACGTCTATTGACGCTAAAGACTATTAACGTCAAATATTTTCGACGTAAATTTTTGACGCTAAAACGTGGAAGGGAAAGACTATTAGCTTTGAAAAAATACTTTCGGCACTAAAGTACAATATTTTACGTCAAAACATTTTCGACGCTGAATTTGAGAGAAATTATTTTTTGACACTAAATCACGTATTTGGCGACGAATATTTTCGACGCCAAATAATTTTTTACTTAATAAAAAACTTATTTAATTTTACCTTTAGCATCGAAAAGTTTGACGCTAAATATATTTTACAAGTTTATTTATTTCCTTTAGCGTCGAATATTTCGACGATAAATGTGAAATAATATTAAAATATAAATATTATTGTATTACTTTTAGCGTCGAATACTTCGACGCTAAAGGGTATTAAAAACATTATTATTTTATTACCTTTAGCGTCGAAACATTCAGATTTTTTTTGAAAAATATTACTATAATAAAAATAATTTTACTGAATAATAGTAAAATTATTTTTATTCTAATAATTATTTTTATTCTTATAAATTTAAAAATAAATTACAATTAAAATATCAAAATAAATTAAATTTATAATTAAATTTTATTAAATAAAATAAATACATAGTCTATTAACAATCACTGCTACTGTGAATGTTTATACAAAGGAAAATAATAATCACTGACGTTGTGATGGAAGGGCTGTCGCGGCCGATGCAGACTGGCCTAGCGAGGCCTCTAGTGATGAGCATTAAAAAGTGTGCACTTAAAAAAGAGAAATTAATCATTTTACACTTATAATTTCATTAATCACCTTAATTTAGCATATTTGTTAAATAATAATTATATTTATGTTTTATTATGATTTTTATTTATTGTGTAGGTAAAATACTACTTTGAAAGCTCAACAGGAAAAATGGATATGAGATCTGAATTCCAGAACCCAGAAAACCCAAAAGGAGCGTGACAGCTAGATTCAAATCGGATTTGGAAAACATTCACCGTATTTAGATTGGTGATAAAATGAGCTTATGATGTATTTACCCACACATGTATTTTATTATTATAATAATATATATAATATATTTTGGAGGACCTATCAAGATTTTATATATAAAATATTTATATATATATTATAACCTTAGGGAAGACCATGACCTTTCTGCTAAATATGCATCTCTAGCTAAAAAAAGTTGAGGCATTAGAAATAAGGAAGAGTGATCATGTCAAATTAATTCCAGAAATCACATGTCAAATCTATAATTCAAATGAACACGTCACACAAGTTTGTGCAACATTGCCAGCCCTGCAAGAATGTCTCAACGACCAAGTCAGTTCCATAAACATCTTCAAGAGATCAAATCCAAACCCATACTCCCAAACCTACAATTCTGTTTGGAGTAATCATCCAAACTTCAATTGGAGAAATGATAACCAAGCACAACCATCGCAACAATCTCCCAGGTACACCATAATTTCTAAAATTCCCAGAATTATGCACCATATGTCCCACCACCTAGGAAAAACCTCGAGGATACCTTGCATGCATTCATTGAGAAATATGAAGCCATCAATAACCAAAATATGCAAACATTGATTAATCTGAAAGATGTTTTCTACAAAATCACATCTGCATTGACCATTAATGAGAAATTAAAGTTTCATGCCAAACCCCATGAGTCATCAAAACCCTCACGAGGGTAGTTCTGGTAGTCAACACATAGACCAAGTCAAATCTATTATTACTCTTCGCAGTGGTAAGGTCATCCACCTATTCTTGAACCTCGTGAAGCTGAAAATAAATCAGATTCAGAGGATAAGGAATGGGTTGATGAACCATTATCTATCGTTGATGATAACAATTTTTCTCATGCGCCTCAATTTCCTTGTATTAAAAACAAAGAATTTGAATCATTCCTCATAGATATATAAATATTCAAACAGATAAAGGTCAATATTCCTTTGTTAGATGTCATCCAATAGATATCATCTTATGCCAAATTTCTGATTACTTGTGCACCGTTAAAAGAAAACATCAGGTAAGAAAGAAAGTTTTTCTAGCTGAACAAGTAAGTTCCATTTCTCAACCAATAATGCATTAAAATACAAAGACTATGGTTGTCCAACTATTTCATGTATGATTGGAAATCAAAAATTGAACACGCTTTGATTGATCTTGGAGCTAGTGTCAATTTGCTTCCATTTTTGGTTTTCCAACAACTTAATATTGACGAGTTAAAACCAACATAAACTACTCTTTTACTTGTCGATAGATCGGTTAAGGTACAAAAAGGAATTATGGAAGATGTGTTATTACAAGTCGATAAATTCATATATCCTGTGGATTTATTGTCTTGGAAACACAACTTGTAGCAGACAGTTATAAGCTAATTCTTGTAATATTTGGTCGTCCATTTTTAGCAACAGCTAATGCTTTAATTAATTGCAGGAATGAAATCATGAATTTTCCATTTGACAATATGACGCTGGAGCTAAATGTTTTTAACATATACAAACAACCATATGATGAGGATAGTGAAAATGAGAGCATGAAACTAATTGAACCAATTTTAGAGGAACATATTCAGGGGAGTTTTATCTGATCCCATGGAAATTTGCTGCTACTCTTCTTGAATCAAGTACGCAATTAAATTCAGATATTCCTAATGATTTTTTACTTGATTCTACATAGGTACTGGAAGACAATGGAGAGAAATAAAATTTTGAGGAACTAGGAGCGCTGGAAGAAGAAAAACATTAGGAAGCACCCAAATTGGAGTTAAAGACTTTGCCAAAAGGATTGAAGTATATATTTCCTCGGAGATGAATAAACTTACCCTGTGGTAATTTCTTCTTCCCTCACAAGCAATCAAGAAGGTAAGTTGTTAAATGTATTGAGAGAACATAAACTGGCAATTGGATGGACTTTAAAAGATATAAAAGGCATTAATAATTTGATCTGCACACACAGAATACATTTAGAAGATAATGCTAGGAAATATCGTCAACCATAAAGAATATTGAACCCTCACATGAAAGAAGTGGTAAAAACAGAAGTCCTTAAGCTTTTTGATGTAGGCATTATCTACCCTATCTCTGGTAGCAAGTGAGTAAGTCCTACACAAGTCGTGCCTAAAAATTCTGGAATAACTGTTTTAAAAAATGATAAAGGAGAATCAATTTAAACTCAAATCCCATCTAGTTGACGTATGTGCATTGATTATAGAAAACTAAATGACACCGCTAGAAAAGATCATTTTCCTTTACCATTTCTTGACCAAATTTTAGAAAGAGTAGCAGAACATCCATACTATTGATTTCTTGATGGTTATTCAGGTTATTATCAAATTCTCAATGCTTTAGAAGACCAAGAAAAGATCACATTCACATGTCCATTTGGAACATTTACATTTAGGAAAATGCCTTTTGGACTTTGTAATACACCAGCAACATTCCAATGATGCATGTTAAGCATATTTTATGACACGACTGAACACTGTTTAGAAGTATTTATGGATGATATAACTATTTTTGGGAACTCATTTGATAATTGCTTTAATAATTTGGGAAATATTTTGAAAAGATGTGAATAAAAAATATTTGTGTTAAACTAGAAAAAATATCATTTCATGACTAATTAAGGAATTATTTTGGGTCACGTTGTGTCATCTAAAGATATTGAGGTTGACAAGGCAAAAATAAAGGTAATCTCTAAATTGCCACCACAAAAAACAGTCAGGGAAATCCGTTCTTTCTTAGGACATGTAGTATTTTATATGAGGTTCATTAAAAACTTTAGTACCATATACATACCATTCTGTAACCTCATATTAAAAGATGTAACATTTGAATGGACAGAAAAATATCAAAAATCATTGAAAAGATTATCAGTCTTTTAACTTATGCTCCTATCAAGAAATCCCCTGATTGGTCTTTGTCTTTTGAGCTAATGTGTGATGCCATTGATTATGCAGTTGGCTCAGTATTAGGGCAGAGAAATGAAGGTAAGTTGTATGTAATTTCTTACGTAATTAGAACTGTAAACAGTGCATCAATGAATTACACTACCACATAATAAGAACTACTTGTTGTAATATTTGCATTGGATAAATTTCGATCATATTTAATTGGTTCATCAATCGTTATTTATTCTGACCATGATGTTGTTAGATATTTGATGTCTAAACAGGATGCAAATGCAAGATTACTACGATGAATTTTGTTGCTGTAAGAATTCAATTCCACAATCAATGACAAGAAAGAAACAGAGAATGTAGCTGCAGATCATTTATCGAGACTCACAAATGAGTCATCAATTGACACAATTCCTATCAATGACTATTTTCCTGATGATTTTTTTATTTTCTATAAATATAATGCCATGTTATGCTAATATTGTTAATTTTCTTGCAATAGGAAAAATATCTCCAGACTGGAGCCATCAAGACAAGAATAAATTTTTGACCGAAGTCAAAAGATTCTATTGGGACGATCCATATCTATTCAAATATTGTCCTGATCAGATTTTACGACGATGCATATCGAACAATGAGATAAGTGGTGTTATTCAGTTTTGTCATTAAGAAGCATGCAAATGTCACTTCTCATCTTAAGAAACCACTGCAAAAATAGTACAATGTGGATTTTATTAGCCCACCTTATTTAAAGATACACATATTTTCTGTAAAACTTGTGAAAATTATCAAAAGTTGGGGTCCATTTCTAAAAGAAATATGATGCCTTTAAATCTCATTTTTGTCGACAAAATCTTTGATTGTTGGGGAATAGATTTCATGGGTCCATTTCCACCGTCATTTGGATTTTTATATATTTTAGTTGTAGTTGATTACGTCTCAAAATGGGTGGAGGCGATTCCTTGTCAAAACAATGATCACAAAACTGTGATTAAATTTTTAACAGAAAATATTTTAAGTCAATTTGGAATCCATCGGACCATTATACGTTGTGGAGGTAAACACTTTTGTAAAAAACCTTTTGAGTCTTTAATGAAAAAGTATGGAATTACACATAAAGTTTTCACCCCTTATCACCCTCAGAAAAATGGTCAAGTTGAACTAGCAAATAGGGAAATCAAACAATTTTGAAAAAACGGTTAACCCAAATCACAAAAGTTGGTCTCTTCGACTGACTGATGCACTTTGGGCATATCTAACATCTTTCAAAATGTCATTGTGAATGTCTCCATATCGTCTAGTTTGTGGAAAACCTTGTCATTTGACTGTAGAACTTGAGCATAAGACATATTGGGCTATTAAAGCATTCAACTCAAACCTTGAAAATGCCAGTCATGAATGTAAATTGTAATTAAATGAACTTGAAGAGTTAATGAATGGTTCATATGAGAATGTGAAAATTCTTAAAGCAAGAACTAAGGCCTTTCATGATAGTCGAATTTCACGAAAAATATTTGAAATTGGTCAAAAAGTTTGCTTTATAATTCTCGTCTTCATTTATTTCATGGAAAATTGAAATCCAAATGGAGTAGCCCATTTATTGTGAAACACGTTTATCCATATGGAGCTATTGATATTGATAATCTTAGGGATGGTGATGTATTTAAAGTGAATAGACAATGTCTGAAACCATTTTTGGAGTGTTCAAAATTTCAAGAATATTTTTTCCTTTCAAATCTAGTGTACTGTGAGTGATATATTATAAGTTGTTATTTTCTTTTCTTTTCTTTTGTATTTGTCTGATTTCCATTTTTCTTGAGTTTTGCCGTATTTTTCTCTTTTTGTCAGAGTCTTGCACCCCGGTTAAACAGCGGATAACAGTACTCCGTGACTCTAAGTCAATTCTTTCAGTTTCCTAAAATTACTGATACCCTACAATCAAGGCATGGAAGAAAATTTCACAAAACTCCACAATCATTTTCCTTATCTCCCCCAAAATATTCTGATGAAAATTTAAAAAGCACACACCAAAGAATGAGGCTTATTATGATCAATGGTATTCTAATTGATATTCGTTGGGTAAATGAAGCAATGGTTCGTTTAACAGGTGAGTCATCCGACTCCTTCATTTCTTACATGTCTGGTTTAGGGAAAAACACCTAGGCTAAGAAATGAAGAGTTAAATAATTAGGTGTTTTTTTATAAATGTGCACGCTGGACATGCAATGTTGGACAATTATGACCCATAGCGTCACTATTTATATAGATCACGGTGTTGTTGTACAAATAAACTATGTGACAAATGAGTTTGCACTCTTATCATTTGTGATTAGATCACCTAGATATATAAATGATAGGAGGTCCCTGTGATTTGTTCTTGGATTGAGAATGATATGAGACGGTATCAGTCCACGAAGGATAAATCATTAAATATCCCTAGTCAGAGTATTATCGAGATTGGACATCGATGAATACGTAAAAGACTAGTATTACACTTGTGCGCGTTGTGAGGGCACAACGACATAGTTCTCATATATTTGAATATAGGATACTCATGCAAGTATAATAGGAGGTTGTGTTTTACCGATGGTACGGGAAACAGCTTCGCTCTGGATAAGACCCCATCGAAATTCCATTGGTAGTATGACTATGTGTCTATGGAAGTCTGAAATCAGGGTAGGTGTATTTGGTCTTAACCTGAGACTTGCACCGCTAATACTTGCGGCAATCAATATACTTTGGTTGCAGTCATCCAGGGCTTTAATAGGTTCTGTGTACGCCAATGCTAGGTATATTGAGAATCGTAGTGTGTTGGGTGTGATGTCAAGACGGAAGTGTCACTCCAGTCATATGGAGATGATGATCGCGCAGGGATACAGAACTGGTTCTCTAAAAAGGTTGCAACCGTCGGGATAATATGACTTGGTCATGATTATCCGATATTAAAGAGACTATTTGCTCGTTATCCGATATATGCTTCGTACGGGGCAGACACTGTACCAGCCCCAGGCCTTGCATGTGATCATCCGATACTGGACAGAAATACGCAATACTACGTATACTACGCCTGATATAGATCCTTTATTCCTGTAAGGATATTTCCGGAGAATTGGGAAGGCATGGCGCTTTGCTAGAAGCCAACATTGTCTTGTAAATCGGTATAAACGTAGTACGAGGTACTTACGAGTTCGGATAGTCCGATGACCGAATTTACTGCCAACATATCCGGGGATCTCATGGGTCGCTTCCCAAAGATTCACCGATGACGTATGACTCGCACTTTAATTAATCTGGGATTAATTTTGGAGATATTTTTAATCTGGGATAAAAATATCAATAAAGAGAGATAACGATTAATTTGGAATTAATCGGCAAATTAATATATTCGATATATTAAACGAAATTGGATTTCGACGCGGAATTGAAATTATATTTTAATTCGGGCGAACGAATTAATTTAGAATTAATTCGTAAGCGACGCGAATAGTGACTTCGCTAGGCGTAATCATTTAATTGCGTCGCAACAGAAAATTCGTTAATTTAAAATTAGCGAACCCGAGCCCGAGATTATTTGCGAGCGCATTCGCATTTCGAATTCGAGTGTGGCACGCAAGTCAAATCAAGTGTCAAATCGCTAGTCGCATCAAGCGTCAAATCACTTGTCACTTTGAGTGAGTGTGTGTGGTTGGCATTTAAAGCTTTTATTGTTTGACTTTTTAAAAGCAAATGTTTGGTATATGATTAGGATTATCAATTACCAATAACACAACACATTTCATCTCTCTTCTCTCTCCATTTTTCTCTCATCTACACGTCCATGGTGGGCATTCTTCACTGGTTTTTCCACTGAAAAACTGTGAGCAGTGAATGGGAAGCTAGTGCGATTTTGTGGCAAAATCAAGAGTGCTAGCACACTCCGGGATCATGCGAAGGTGATAGGGAAGTCCACCGATGAGCCGGAACCATTCGATAAAGCTTGGAGCTTGACGAAAGACCACCATTGACGCCAAACCAGTGAGCTTGGACTGCAGTTTGCCGTGACCATGACAGTGGGCAGTGAAGATTTTTGTTGCCATCGCGCGTCACTCAACCGATCGATGTGAGTATTTCGCGACTTCCTCGAATGTATTCACACATGTTCATGCGTGTTAATTGATCTTGAGATGCTTAGATCTCCAACAATTGGTATCAGAGCATGGTTAAAAGCATGAAAAAGTTTAGGGTTAAAATTTGGGTAAATTGATTTTGAGCATGTTTAAATGAAATTGGATGATTTTGTATGCTTAATTGATGTTGAATTGAAGATTGATTGGATCAATTTCAAGAAAATTGGATGGGATCATTTTCCCCAAATTGTTGAGGCTTGGCCGAATACTATGCCTTATTTTATTGTCTTGGATTTTTGATTTTTGATCATTGGATGTGTTGGAAATCAATTGGGAATGTTGATTTAATATTGAATTGGATTTAATCGGATTGAATTCGAATTTGATGTAAAAATCCTTCCTTTGCCGAGACATTATGAGCATGATTGGGTTTGATTTTTGATTAATTTGTGTTGGACACTAATTGATGTAGATGAGCATGATTAATTAGCCTAATTTGTGTTTTGGAAATAATGATTTGGGTGATTAATTATGTTAATGCACTTTGATTAATTAAATTGTAAAATTGGATTTTAGTAATTTAGTTAATTGGGCCTTAAATTGGATTTGGGCTTGTTATGTTGTAATTGGGTTTATTGGGATTGGTTGTACCAAGTTGGGTTTAGGCAAAATTGGTTGGATCCAATTGGGCCCAAAACCGCATCTATAAAGCCCAAATGCGACTTAATGGACCTTTAAAGTTTAATTGGGCCTAATGGGCCAAGATTGATTTCTGGGCTTATGGGGTAATTCCCGGAATGGACTTTGGTTATCGGTTTGACCCGATTTGACCAAAAGTCCACGCCTTAAGAAATTAATTAAAAGCCCATTGGACTTTAATTAAATTGACGTTGGACGTTAATCAGGCTTTGAGACCCGTAACGATTAAATTTGGAATTAAAGTGTAATATTTAATTTGGAATTAAATAGTGGATTAGTATTAAATGCATATTAAATTGGATTTAATTATGTAGTTTAATTTAATTCAAGAATTCGTACTTTGAGTACTTATTCGCAAAACGAGTTTGACTCGAGCAAAATCAAATCGTTGTTTGAACATTGGATGATCACTAATTATCAGATTAATTAATTTGATTAGATTGATTGATAACATGCTTGTATGAATACATGGTTGCGATGCATGAATAATGTATATCGGATGGATATTAGATGAGTGAGACAATTTTAGAAATTATTGTAATAAATTTGATTTATTAGTTGGACCTGCGTGTCCAGCCTTATCACCTCCATACTATTTGTATTCTCTTCTCACCTATTCCCCTCAATGTAAATGAGGTTTCTTTAGAAGTGTAGTGTAACGGGTAGAAGTAAATACATGTGCTAGTGGGAGAGAGAAATGGAGATTTGATCTAGGATCAATGTGTAAAGTATCCATCTGCATATCATTATTATTTTATTATACGCGCTTTATTATGTGTTAGAATGCATGTTTAAGGGTGTATGATGATGAACCTTAACAAAGATAATAAATTGGTTGCCAATGTGTAAAGTATCCATCTGCATATCATTATTATTTTATTATACTACGCGCTTTATTATGTGTTTAGAATGCATGTTTAAGGGTGTATGATGATGAGACCTTAACAAAGATAATAAATTGGTTGCCAATTTGCACTCGAAAAAACCCTCGCAAATATTAAGCGTCTTTCCTTCCATTGAGTGATTCTCACTCAAGATCCGAGACTGGCATTGGCTTGTTGGCCAAAGTCAAGGCCTTTGTCCGTCGAGGATGTGTTTGAATCACGAAGGCTTTGTTCCATGTCAGTGTCTTGTCCAAGTTGTGGTTGTTGGCCAAAGTCAAGACCACTTCTTGTCCATCGACATTGATTACGAAGCTTTCCATGGTCAATGGGCCGTGCTTGACTGGGATCACTAAGTTTGTTGTGCCAAAGCCAAGGCTTAGTTGATTCAGAGGAAAAAGGTTAGGTAATACATTGGATGTATTGGCATATATAAGATATATGTTTTGGACTTGGATGTCCCCCTACCGGATCTAGGAATTGGATTGGATCCATTCGATCTTAGAGATCTACCTAGTTAATTATCATACAATTTGTTGGCCAAAGTCAAGATTGTGTGATATTTAACGGGATCCTAGCCCACTAGGAAACACGGTTTCCTGAGTACTCGACAGAGGGTTAGAGGCTCGCCGAAAATTAGTGGGAGGCAAGAATTGAATTTGCAATATTCATTTAATTACTTGCCATACGCGCTCAAACAAATATCATTCGTCGTTATAAATTAAATGTTAGTTGGACTAATATTTAAATTGTTATTTTAATAAATAGTTGGACTATATTCAAACTATTCATTTATAGTCGATTTTATAATTGGATTATAGTAATCAATATAATCGATTTCAATCTATTAAATTATAGTTGGTTAAATAGTTGGACTATTGTAATCATTATAATAAATAGTACCTAAACCATTGATTAAATAGTTGGACTATTAAAATCAAGATAAATTGAAAGATTGACATTTAAAACATAATCCTAGGGAAAATGTGTTTAAATGGTTTAATTTTCAAATTGGGAATAATTTCAGGATGGTCCTGGAAACTGATAAGTTACTTTATTTGATAAAATAACATATTAGGCCTAAGCACGGAGTTAAGCAAATAGTAGAGCATAATCTTTAGAAGATTTATGTGATGATAACTTAAGTGCTTAATCCATTAAGCTTGTCGCAGTAGACTCCTTAATTTCTGAATCAGAACTAAGGATTAGACCCTTAAAGTATGATAATGAAATTGAAGGATCTTCATAGATCTATAATTAGATTTTAGAAGTACTAAAATTGCAATAATAACTCTTGGAGAGTTAATGACTATTCTCAAGGAGACAAAGTCAAACTTTGCAATTAGGCAAGTAGCGCAAGGCGCACCTTACTTCGATATTCTAGAAACCCAAGGCTTGGCCAAAGGCTTATAGAGTGTTGAAAAGGGCAAATGCAATATCATTATAATCTTCTGGGAAGATAAATGACATATTCCAAAATGTCTGCTTAAATGTGGCAAACGGGATCGCGGAAGCGTGACTGCCGTTTGGACAAAGCAGACATGAAGGAATAGAAGACAGGCAAGGCTCTGACTTCGAATATATATTTGTCATAAATATATTCACTACTAGTATTAAAATTGGATTTTAGATACTTAGTGTGACATATATATATATATTGATGTTCAGAATCTGTTTTGAACAGGATACTGACTTCAATTGAGATTAATCTGCGAATTGGAAACGGGACGAAAGTCGCTGTTTCAACCGTAGATACATAAGTTTAGGAACTACCTTTGGGTGTGTACTTAAATTAGGAAACTGTTATAATGTAACTAGTTTGACTAGAAACATTATCTCTATATCAGTGTTTGACCCGCTGCGGGTGAAGCTTTATATTCTAGAACACTAAAGTGTTTCATTAGATAAAGATGATATTGAGATAAACACATTTGATGTGTAATAACGACATTTATATTTTGAATATAAATAAAATCAAACATATAACATGACAAACAATTAGCTCAAACTGATTTGATCTGAAGAAACTCAATTGTGGCATTGTTGTCGGGGACACAATTAAAAAGAATCGTATATCCACACTTTCGAAGAGTGGGTACAAGGACTGTTTTGATTCCAATCAAATAAAGTCTACGAATCTAGTTTATTAGGCAATGTGCCTATAACACCTTTACTTGGTAAAAGTGTAAATACCACCGATCTGTTAGCCCTAGTTCATAGTGAAGCAAGTGGGCCCATATCTAGCTAGGCTAGAAGTGGATATGAATATTTCGTGACCTTTACGGATGTGGCATCGCGTTATGGTTATGTGTTTCTTTTGAAGAACACAAATAGGAAACTTTTAGAGTTTTCGACACGAAATAGATAAACAGATTGGCTAAAGTATTAAATCGTCACGGTTAGACCATGATGAAAATACTTAGGCAATAAATTTCTAATATACTTGAAAGAGTATAGTATTCTTTCAATGAGGACTCCTCCCGGAACACGTCAATTTGACGGTGTGTTCGAACTGAGTAACCGAATTTTATTGGACATGATAAGGTTAATCATGAGTCGCTCTGAGCTACCATTTCCTTCAACGGATAAGCTTTAAACAATGCAGAAATTATTTAGAATAAGGTTCCATAAAATCTGTTTGACAGATTTCATATTAGATATGAACGAAAAGAAACTGGGTTTCTCATTCCTGAATATTTGGGTATGCTATGCATATGTTTGGATGATACCAAACTAAAACCCAAATTGGATAAGTGCCAATTGTAGGCTATCCTAGGGATACCTAAGTATAGTACTTATACAACTCACTTGAGAACAATTAGATTGTTGCTCACCATGCGGTTTTCCTAAGAGGAATACCAATATGCAGTGGTAAATGGGAGGATAGTAAAACTCGATGAAAATCAGAGTAATACTGTCCAGGCATCGAATCCTAATGGAACACAAATAGTTCATCAAGGATGAAACTATACCATAATCTTCGAATACATAAGAACCGCGTAAGTCGGAGAGAGTCAGAAAACAACCTGGGGTATGGGTTTCTGATCTCACCTCATAAAGATGTCAATCTTTTGAGGAATACCAACTGACTACGTATGAGGAAGTGATACAAGTATCGACTCCCTATTATGACAAAGTGTCATGAGTCCGAAATGGATTCCATGTATATCAACAAGTTTGGATACTAGTTGATGTACCGCAAGACATTGTGCCTATTGGTACTATATAAGTCTTCAAGGAAGACATACATGGAATGCAACATACCAACGTTCTAAGCTAGGCTTTTAGCGGAAAGGTATCGTTATCAACATTGTGTTGATTACGATTTAACCTTTTAACTATTTCCTCGGTAAATCCATTTGGATAATGCTTGCTAACGCTACATGTTTCATTTATGAAATATGTCGGCTTAACGGGAAAATCGCTTTCCTGAAAAGGAAACCTTTTGGAGAATGTTCACAACATCCTGTCGATTTTGTCGTACCATAACTAGTAAATAAGGTTTGCGGGTTATTCGATCCATGTTTGGACTGATGCAAGCATAGGTTCTTGGAATTATCGTTTTGATGTAATCATAATGAGTATGATTTAATTCAAAACGAAAATAATTCTTGTGTATATAAGGAGGTTAGTGGGACCGCACTGACAATAAATGTCCTATAAAATAATGATAATACGTCATTTCTTGGAAATGATATTCCCATAAAAACAATCGGTGAAAGCTTGGTTTTCGAGAAAACTCTCCGAGAACCGTACATTGTAAAATGTACGCGACCTGGTGTCTCATACGCTTTGAGCATATGGATTCACAAACAGGCCAATCCAAGTGATAGTCATTGGATTGATGTTAAGAACATCCGTTAGTATCTTAGAGAACTAAGGATGCTGCCTTAAACTATAGAGATGGAGAACTTGAAGTGACTGGGATCACTGTAGCAAGTTTCCTAACCGATAAAAATGACTATAAGTCGCAAACGGTACTATACAGTTTGAATAATGGAACAGTGAGCTGGAAATCTTCCAAGCAAGATACTGTTACCGAATAAACAACAAATACAGGTTATTGCTGCAGCTGAGGCAGCAATAGAAGCCTTCTGGGTCGATAAATATATCTAATTAGATTAGATATAATTCTGTTAGCAGCTGAGCTAGGCTTGAGCACAGGCTAAATAATTAATGGTCTCATTAACGATCCAGATATATACTTCGATATTCATCTGATTCGTTCGGATCATACATCGTGGCGATGTGATGATCGAATAAATCGCATCAGATGACAATCATGCAAATCCGCTGACGAAAGCATTTTCTCAGCAGTTTGAGCCAACCGTACATAGTTCGGGTGTAAGATACTCGAGTGACTGGTTATAGGCCAAGTGGGAGATTGTTGGACAATTATGACCCATAGCGTCACTATTTGTACAGATCACGGTGTTGTTGTACAAATTAACTATGTGACAAAGGAGATTGCACTCTTATCATTTGTGATTAGATCACCTAGATATATAAATGATATGAGGTCCCTGTGATTTGTTCTTGGATTGAGAATGATATGAGACAGTATCAGTCCACGAAGGATAAATCATTAAATATCCATAGTCAGAGTATTATCGAGATTGGACATCGGTGAATACGTAAAAGACTAGTATTACACTTGTGCGCGTTGTGAGGGCACAACGACATAGTTCTCATATATTTGAGTATATGATACTCATGCAAGTGTAATAAGAGGTTGTGTTTTACCGATGGTACGGGAAACAGCTTCGCTCTGGATAAGACCCCCTCGGAATTCCATTGGTAGTATGACTATGTGTCTATGGAAGTCCGAAATCAGGGTAGGTGTATTTGGTCTTAACCTGAGACTTGCATCGCTAATACTTGCGACAATCAATATACTTTGGTTACGGTCGTCCAGGGCTTTAACAGGTTCTGTATACGCCAATGCTGGGTATATTGAGAATCGTAGTGTGTTGGGTGTGATGTCAAGACGGAAGTGTCACTCCAGTCATATGGAGATGATGATCGCGCAGGGATACAGAACTGGTTCTCTAAAAAGGTTGCAACCGTCGGGATAATATGACTTGTCATGATTATCAGATATAAAGAGACTAGTTGCTCGTTATCCGATATATGCTTCGTACGGGGCAGACACTGTACCAGCCCCCCATGCCTTGCATGTGATCATTCGATACTGGACGATATGCAATACTACGTATACTACGCCTGATATAGATCCTTTATTCCTATAAGGATATTTCCGGAGAATTGGGAAGGCATGGCGCTTTGCTAGAAGCCAACATTGTCTTGTAATAAATCGGTATAAAACGTAGTACGAGGTACTTACGTGTTCGGATAGTCCGACGACCGAATTTACTGCCAACATATCCGGGGATCTCATGGGTCGCTTCCTAAAGATTCACCGATGACATATGACTCGCACTTTAATTAATATGGGATTAATTAGATGAGAGAGAAAATTAATGTGGGATTAATTTCGGAGATATTTTATTTGGGATAAAATATCATTAAAGAGAGATAACGATTATTTGGAATTAATCGGTAAATTAATATATTCGATATATTAAACGAAATTGGATTTCGACGCGGAATTGAAATTAGAAATTAATTCGGGCGAACGAATTAATTTAGAATTAATTCGTTAGCGACGTGAATAGTGACTTCGCTAGGCGTAATCATTTAATTGCGTCGCAACAGAAAATTCGTTAATTTAAAATTAGCGAACCCGAGCCTGAGATTATTTGCGAGCGCATTCACATTTCGAATTCGAGTGCGGCACGCAAGTCAAATCAAGTGTCAAATCGCTAGTCGCATCAAACATCAAATCACTTGTCACTTTGAGTGATGTGACTTGATACTTGTGATTGATGTGATTGAGTGATGTATGTGGTTGGCATTTAAAGCTTTTATTGTTTGGCTTTTTAAAAGCAAATGTTTGGTATATGATTTGGATTATCAATTACCAAAATAACACAACATTTCATCTCTCTTCTCTCTCCATTTTTCTCTCATCTACACGCCCATGGTGCGCATTCTTCACTGGTTTTTCCACTGAAAAACCGTGAGCAGTGAAGGGGAAGCTAGTGCGATATTTTGGCAAAATCAAGAGTGCTAGCACACTCCGGGATCATGCGAAGGTGATAGGGAAGTCCACCCATGAGCTGGGAACCATTCGACGAAGCTTGGAGCTTGAAGAAGGACCACCATTGACGCCAAACCAGTGAGCTTGGACTGCAGTTTGCCGTGACCATGATAGTGGGCAGTGAAGATTTTTGTTGCCTCGCGCGTCGCTCAACTGATCGATGTGAGTATTCCACGACTTCCTCGAATGTATTCACACATGTTCATGCTTGTTTAATTGATCTTGGGATGCTTAGAATCTCCAACATGCAACACTCATTGCCGTTAAAATATGGGTAAAATAAATTCGGGGTGTTACAACTCTCTCCCCCTTAAAGTAAATTTTGTCCTCAAAATTCACATATATGAGGGTGGAAACAAGTGAGGATATTTATTCTGCATGTCTTCCTCACGCTCCCAATTAGCTTATGCTTTCGAGTGTTTACTTCATAGGACTTTCACCAACAGAATTGTCCTATTTCTGAACTGTCTCAACTCTCAAGCCAGAATTCCCACTGGTTCTTTTGCATATGTTAAGTCTTCTCTCAACTCAACTGGTTGTTCCTGCAAAACGTGAGAAAGATCTGATCTACACTTCCTCAACATGGACACGTGGAAAACATTATGAATTTGACAACTCCTGTGGCAATGCTAATCTGTAAGCAACTGGTCCAATTCGCTCCACGATCTCATATGGCCCAATAAACCGAGTACTCAACTTCCATTTCGTACCAAATCGCATGACACTCTTCCAAGGTGAAATCTTCAAAAACACTTTATCACCCACCTAATACTCAATGTCCCTCATTTTTAGATCTGCGTAGCTCTTCTTTCTATCTTGAGTTGTTTTCAAATTTGATATAATCACTTCTACCTTATCAACTGTAATTTAAACAATCTTAGGACCTAAGAGTTTCCTCTCACCTGCTTCATACCAACATACATGAGTCCTACATTTCCTCCCATATAATGCCTCATAAGGTGCCATCTCCAAACTAGCATGATAATTGTTATTGTAGGCAATCTCCATCAATGATAGATGCTGATCCCAACTACCGCTGAATTCCATAACACAGGATCTCAACATATCTTATAAAGTCTGAATGGTTCTCTCTGATTGCCCATCTATCTGAGGATGAAAAGAAGTACTGAACTTCACTTTAGTGCCCAAAGCCTCTTGTAGGCTTGGCCAGAATCTGGAGTTAAATCTCAGATCTCTGTTTGATACGATCAACACTAGAGCTCCATAAAGTCTCACTATCTCATCAACATAGAGCTCTGCTAACTTGTTCAGAGAATAATCTACTCTGAAAGGTAGAGAATGAGCTGATTTAGCCAATCTGTCAACAATCACCCATACTGAATCATGTCATTTCTTCGTACGAGGCAATCCTAACACGAAGTCCATAGTGGTGTGTTCCCACTTCCACTTGGGAATAGGAAGCGACTGTAAAGTACCCGCATGATGCTGGTGCTCTGCTTTAATCTACTGACATATTAAGCACTTTGATACAAATTCTGCTATCTCATTCTTCATGCCTTTCCACCAATAATTCTCTTTAAGAGTTCTATACATCTTAGTACTGCCTGGATGCATAGAATAAGCAGAACAATGGGATTCTTCCATGATCTCTCTCTTAAAGCTATCAACTTCAGGTACACATAATCTATCTCCATACATCAATGTACCATCATCTCTAAGCGAGAAATCTGAACGTTTTTCCTTCTTCAATTCATCGATGATTCTCATCAAACGAGCATCATGAGTCTGAGCTCCCCTGACTCTCTCCACTAATATAGGTCTGACTTTAAGAGTTGCTAATAGAGATCCTGAATCACCAAATGATAAGTCAACTCTCAAAGATCTGAGTTCCACTAGCAATAGCAACTGTAGGACTTCCATGTGAGCTAAAGTACCTGAGGACTTTCTGATAAGAGCGTCTGCTATTACATTAGCCTTTCTCGGGTGATAGTCGATAGTACAATCATAATTTTTCAATAACTCGATCCATCGTCTGTCTCATATTCAATTCCTTTTGCGTGAGTAGATACTTGAGACTCTTGTGATCCGTGAAGATTTGACATTTTTCTCCATATAAGTGATGTCTCCAAATCTTTAGTCCAATTACTACCGCAACTAACTCCAAGTCATTAGTAGGATAATTCAATTCATGAGGCCTAAACTGCCGAGAAGCATAAGATATCACCCTCTCATGCTGCATCAATACACAACCTAAACATTTTCTCGAGGTATCATTGTACACCACATATCCACCACTGTCTGAAATGAGGGTAAGAACTAGAGCAGTTGTCAAACACTCCTTAAGCTTATCAAAGCTTTGCTCACACTCCTCAGTCCACTCAAATTTTGCATTCTACTACAAAAACTTCATCAACGATGCTGCAATGATGGAAAATCCACGGACAAAACATCGGTAATAGCATGCGAATCCTAAGAAATCTGTATGTCGGTTGCATTGGTAGGAGGTTCCTAATTAAACACTGCGTCTATCTTATTGGGATCTACTAAAATACTATCTGCTGAAATGACATGGCCCAAGAATACAATTCTGTCAAGCCAAAATTCACACTTGCTAAACTTGGTATATAATTGCTTCTCCCTCAAGGTCTGCAAAACTACTCTCAAATATTCTTTGTGCTCATCTTCACTACTAAAATACACCAATATATCATCAATAAATACAATGACGAACTTGTCCAGATAATGTATGAATACTTGATTCATCAAGTTCATAAAAGCAGCTAGTGCATTAGTTAACCCGGATGGCATTACTAAGAACTCATAATATCCATAACGGGTTCTAAAAGTCGTCATAGGTATATCTGCTTCTCTCACTTTTAGCTGATGGTATCCGGATCTCAAGTCTATCTTGGAAAATACATTGGCTCCCCGTAATTGATCAAAAAGATCATCAATCCGAGGAAAATGATACTTGTTGCGAATGGTAACACGATTCATCTGTCGATAATCGATACACAATCTCATAGAACCATCTTTCTTCTTCATAAATAACACTGGTGCACCCCATGGTGAAAAACTAGACATTATGAAGCCTCTATCTAGTAGTTTTTGTAATTGTACCTTCAACTCCTTCAACTCTACATGAGCCATCCTGTAAGGAGCAAGAGATATAGGGGTTGTACCAAGAATTTTGTCGATATTGAATTCAACCTCCTTGTCCGGTGGTAAACCAGGTAGTTCATCTAGAAATACATCAGCAAATTCTCTCACAACAGAAATCCCATGTAATTCCGATGTACCCATACTAGTATCTACCACGTGAGCTAAATAGGCATCACAACTTTTCCTCAACATCTTACTGGCTCGTATTACAGAGATCACATACGAGGGAACAAGTCGTCTCTCTCATCTGAAGGAAAATTTTTGCCAATCTGGACATTCAAACTCCATAACTTTTTCATGACAATTCACTATAGCATGATGATAGGATAACCAATCTATACCCAAAATGACATCGAAATCACGTATCTCCATGCAAATCAAATCTGCTAACAACTTATGCTCACCAACATGGATTACACATCCTTTATAAACTTGTTTAGCTATAATGGAATATCCGACATGAGTATCAACAACTAAGTCATAATCTAGCTCACTTCCTTCCCTATCGGCATGAAAAGCAAATGATTTTGAAATAAAAGAATGTGTAGCACCAGGATCAATAAGTATTTGGGCCTTTCGACCAAAGATAGACATCATACCAGTGATAACCTCTGGCGCTGCTGAAGCGTCATGTTGTATCATAGTGAATACCCTAGCTTGGCCTCTAGGTCTGCTAGTCTGAACACCTGGAGCAACTCTACTCTGCGCACCTGCACCTGTGTGAACTCCAAAAGTCTTAATTGGAACCCCACTCTGACCATAAGTGCCTCTGGAGAGTTGGAGGGATAACTATCCTCTGATTCTGTCCATTATTATCATTAGCGTTAGGGCAATCTCTCTTCAAGTGACCCACTTCTCCACACAAAAAGTAACCCTTTTGTACCCAATCTGCACTCTCTATAATGATTCTTTCCACAAGTAGCACATGGTGGAAATCTCATATCTCGAGCTTGGCTTTACTGACCAGTAGGAGTCCCACTAGGTGGTGCTCTCACTGAACTTTGACTAACTGTAGATCTAGTTTGTTTCTGCGGCTGGGCAGAACTTATCTGATAACTACCACTGGGTCTTGAGTCGCTCCCCTTTTTACTCTGACTTCCTTCCCCAAAGGATCGATGTTCTTTATTTCTCTTCCTCATGTGATAATCTAGCCCCACTTGCCATTCTCTTTCTACAAACTCTGTTTTTCTGGCATAATCGGCCATCTATGTCAAACTGTTCATAGGAAACAATTTGATCCTTGATCTCAATTCTGCATTCAGACCGTTAAGAAAATGATCCATCTTACCTTGTTCATGGTCCTTCAAATGTGGAACAAACTGCACTAACTCATGGAAGAGAGTGTCATACTGATCTACGGTGCGATTACCCTGAGTCAACCTGTAGAATTTCCTACTCCTCTCATCCATAAAAGCAGAATTCATGTACTTGCCCATGAATTCATTCTTGAACTTCTCCCAAGTCAACAGATTAGTCTCTGAGAATTTACCTCTTACACGCTTCCACCATTTATCAGCGTGCTCAGTCAAAAGTCGATATACATGATGACACTTTTGTTTATCTGTCAACCTCATCAACTTAAAATCTTTCTCAACTCTGTATAAGAAATTTCCAGCTATTATAGGATCATTCTTCCCATAAAATTCAACAGCTCCATTATCTTTTACTCTTTTAGCAATATTATCCTCATTCACTATAGGAGCTACCTGAGCTGGACCATGACCCTATGCAGGAGGGTAGAAATACGGATAAGTGTAAGCATCAGGAGGAACATTATGAGGAACACTTGTTGGCGGAGGAGCATAATAAGGTGGAGGATAAAAACCTGGGGGAGGTGTAGGGTAAGCCTGATACACTGGAGAAGGTGAATGATGTTGTGGAGGTGCTGGAATATTTCCCTGAGGTGCTGCATGGGCTGGAGGAATATCATTGTTAGGAGGATGATACACCGGGGTACTATATCCGAAAAATGAGGCAAGTAAATCTCCTACCTCAACAGGAATAGGGTCCCTTTCAAAGGGTTCCCCGATATAAGAATTAACCTCCTCATCAACTGGAGGTGCCCTAGAAGGTTGGCCAACATCTGCTATCCTACGCATACAGACTCAACTTGCCCCTCGAACTCTGGAACATGAAGGCATTTGAAACACATGAAGATATCAACTACTGATAAACATATAATAACTAATTTAATAAATGAAATGTCTACAGAATCTATGAACATGGGGCTCTAATACCATTAAATGTCTAAGACGTGAAACATATAGAGTTTCCCCTGAAAATGGATTAATCCTCAAAATACAAAAGTGAAATCAAATCTGAATAATATCCTCATATTTATAGAATCTTCATGATCCAACTCAAGGTGATCATCCATAATAAAATGAAAATACTTCATGTATCAAAAGTAGGCTCAATGCCTATAACCAAATAACAATCCACTCAAGAAAGGCATATCTAGAACCATAATCCTGAAACATAACAAGACACTCTATTGTTGGCACAACTTTTTTCTACTGGCAGAAAATGATGATGAAACAACAGATGACAAAAGGAAGATCTACTGATATACTTAACCTGTAAAGTTTAAAGGAATGGATAAGCTCACATTTAGTGCAATGGATCACAGCTTAGTGCCGTGGATAAACAAGTAACAAGGCGGATCGAATAAGTATTTCATAATATAAATAAATACATAAAGCTGTAAACCGATAAATCAAATATTTACTTGAAATCATAAATATCATTTCTCATTAATCTCATTCTGCACAAGAATACTCTGTAAAATAAATCTATTTGTTTATCTATATGCACACTAGAGAAAATACGGCAAAGCCGGCAACATGGGGCATCCCCATGGAAATAACTGGCATCAGGAGCAAAACTGGCAACATGAGACCTCGTCTCACGGCAAATAATCTGGCACGTATAAGTACACAGAGTGCATCTTAGCATAAAAATTATTTTAAAATACATGCTCATATATCTCAAAATCATGCAAATTTCTCATATATCATAAACTCAGGATTTCAATATAATCAATGATCGATCCATACTTTATAGCAAAATATAAACTTTCTAATAACTAAATCATTTAATGCATTACCTTGAAAATTCATTTAAGAAAACATACATACTATATACTTTGGAAAATATCAATGTTACAAGCTTATCCACGCACTTGGTGAGCTGACTATAGAGAAAAGATACTATGTAGTAGAACTGTCCATGCCAATGGTATCACAATCACCTAAAGAGACAAAAGAATTTATGATAAGGAACATAATCCTAACTAGAATATATGAAAGAATATGCAAGAAACGTGGCTCGGTCACTCTCGTAATCCTAACGAAATTTCGACAAAGTTTCATCTATAATACAGACTTCCATTATACAATCCATAATCAACAAACTTAATCCATATTTGATTCACAACATACACATCCACAATTCAATTCAACATCACTAGCCCAATTCTCGGTCTTACAATAGCTTTCCGTACATAATCTTACTCTATCATATTCTCTGATTAAATTTGTCATTCACTTATAATCACAAGGTAATCATTTAATAGTCTAAACAAGTGAATTAATCATACTTTAAAGCAAATTCTGTTTCGAAATATATAACACGCATAAACCGAATATAACGATAAATTATACGAAAATCAAGATTCGGAGGTCCGTTACTACTCGGAATGGTCGGAAAAGCACGAAGTAAGACTCAGGACTTCGGCGACCATATTTTATCTGTCGCGTGTGAGTCACGTGCAGCTCGTCCAGGCCAAGCGTGTGCCTCACGCGCCACTATGCAAGGTGCGTGTAAGCGTCACACACCTGTCGGAATCAAAATTTTTCAAAATTCGAGCATTCGTCTCCCTCTCCCGATTCCAATGCCGCTGACGGTTTGTCAATCGGAGTTCCGGATCAACAGGAAATCGAGAAAAACTATAAAAAAAAATTCCTTAATGAAATATCTATGAAAATAGGAAATTTTCCGAGATGAAACCATCGTCAAAATGATCCCCTTGTCGATATCTATATTTTTCCCAAAAGACCCGGTCGAGATCGACTCCGGATCGGATGAATCGGGATAACTCTATCTCTTTTCTCTATTTTTTTCTTTATTTTATCTCTCCCTTGCCTGTTTATTTCTCTCTCTCGATGGTGGTTGGGATATTAAATAAAAAAAAAGATGTAAATTTTTTTATACAGATAAGGTAATTATCACTTCTCTTTCTCAACTTGCCCCTTTGATCAATTTTAATCTAAATTTTTACAAACTAAATAATTTAGTCCCTAAATTTCCACCCACAAAAATTAATAAATTAAAATATGGGTAAAATAAATTCGGGGTGTTATATTTTCATCAAGTGATTCGTAATTTACATACACAATTTCAAAAGGAAAGACAACAATACAATCTCGGGAATATGACTTTAAAAGACCATGTTTGCCAATTTGTAAGAAAATTGGATGAGAAGCATATCCCCGATCTATAGAGGGCGTTCAAGTCGTTAATGGACGTAAAACCAAAGGAAGATGTGAACTACAATCACAACTACCAGTACATATTGTTTCAATTTATTGCTTTGATTTCCTTTACTTTAAATTACTGTTTGATTTATTTTAATTTATTGTTTTGATTTCCTTTACTTTCATATTGCTGACAATATCTAACATTTTTGAATTTCATGATCTATTTTACTGTTCATTTGACAATTGTCAATTTACAGGTACTAGGGCTTTTATTACTCACCTTTTTTCAGGGTCCATAAATACATATCGTTATTTCTCTCTTCGACACATCCAAATAATAGAGAGAGCAAAAATTGAGAAAACTTCACGACGACGAGTCACTAATATCTGTGTATTTTGTGGATCTAGCTTTGGTACTTAACCAAAATTTGTTGAGGTTATAAAATATTGGGTAGAGTTATGGTGGAAAGAAACATGCATTTAGTATATGGCGGTGACAATCTTGGATTGATGAGATGTGTTTCAAAGGTCGTGTAAGAATGAGGGAGTCAAGTTTTAGGAATCATCCCAAAAAATTTGGCATACAGAAATCTCATCGGAAAATCAAATGGAGAATAATATATTGTCTCAGGTATGTCTGAAAGACTCACTGAAATGACTAATCATGTTGACGTTCTTATTGCTTTACCATGTGGGCTGAGCACGTTGGAAGAAATATTCACAGTTGCGTCATGGGCAAATTTGAACATTCACCGAAAACCCATTAGACTACGTAATGTAGATCATTTTTCAATTTTCTTTTAGTATTTCTTGAGGTTGATAAAAGACTCGGGTTCATTTTAAAATTGGCAAAAGATATTGTTCTTATTGCAGGAAAAACTGCTGAATTAATCGACCAACTATTAGCCTATGAACCAAAAATCAACGCAATTCTTTCCAAGTTGGACTAGTGAGATAAAGATCATGGCAAAAAGCGTAGAGTGGACTTGAATCTTAATTTCAATATTTTTTTGGGTAAAATAGTAATATTGTTGAGTCAATTATCTTTTCTACACTAACCAAGTGATGTCTTCTAAACTCTACTTCTTCTTATTCAGAAATTGGGGACAATGTCTCAATTTGGTTTGGCGAAGGGATAGTTGACTAGATAGTTTTCATTTTTTTTTACGTTTTCCTTTTTGTAAAAAGAAAAATTGTGTTATTGTTTTTTTAAAAAAAATCTGTTGTTTTTATTTTGTGTGTAAAAAAATTATTTTATGTTTTTTTCAAAAAAAAATTACACGCAAAGCAACAAATTTTTTTTTGACTAATCAAGTGGAATTGTTGTTCAGAGATGGCAGTGTAAGGAATTTTCGCTCCTGAAACGCATCTCAATTTTTTTCATAATAAGTTATTTTTGTTCATTTCTTTTTGAATCATTTAATTTTGTGAATTCTCCATAATATTGATTAAATTTGATCTTCATATGCTCATTTGACAGATATTATCAACATACACGGTAACATATGATCATGGGTTGTAAGTGAAAATTTTATAATATTCAGTTCTCTAGTTTGTTGGATGTAGCACCTAAAGGCAGGTGAATTTTTATTTTTATTTTTTTTTAAAAAGAAGAAAAATAACCAAGCTTTTACTTAGTAACTGGACATATTGCCTCAACAAACAGTGATTGTTTGCATAAAACGGTAGGGCTTGAGTTAGTTTAAAAAAATGATAGTAATAATCAAGCTTTTACTAAGTATCCGAACATCTTGTCTCAGCTAGCAGTGATTGTTCACGTAAAACAGTAGGACTTTAGTTGTTTTAATTAAAAAAACGTGTGTGTGAATAAGTTCGATTTCGTAGCCTCTCTAACTTGAATAATTAAGTCTATAGGGGTATTTTAACACTTAGTACCCTAAGGCCAACTGGTTTGGGAGTCACTGGCTCAAAGCACGTTACATGGGTTAAAGAGAAAGCTTAAGGAAACCAGACACTGTTTCTTTTTGACATCTGAGATCCGAGCAATTAAGTCTGTAAGGGTGTCTGAACACTTTATGTCCTAAAACCAACTGGTTTGTGAGTCGTTGACCCAAAGCTCATTACAAGGGTTAAAGATATATTATTATTAAAAAAAAAACTATTTTTTATATAAATATACTGCCATTGCCAAAAAATTTGAATTTTGATATAACTTTAGGACAAAAATATTACTTTCTTTTCAACAAGACCTGTGAATATTGTGGGCACAATGAATTGATTGATACTTTCTCTTATGGATGTGTGGAAGAAGGGTAAAAAGTACATGAAAATTTACTTATTTGATAATTTATAAAGAAATAAAATAATTACTAACATGGATAAGAATTTGTCTTTTTAGCTTTCGCATAAATTAATAGGGACTAGTAATAAGCTAGTTAGGGGTGTGATGGATACTAAAAAGTGTACATTTGATAAAGAGAAAATAATCATTTTATACTTATAGTTTCATTAATCCCCTTAATTTAGCACATTTGTGAAATAATAATTAAATTTATGTTTTATATATTTTTATTGTGATTCTTATTTATTATGTAGGTAAAATAATATGTGGGATACATAACTAGAAAAATGGATGTGACATTTGGATTTTAGAGGCCAGAAACTTAAAAAGGCATTCTAACAGTGAACAATTTCGGAAATTCCACCTTTACGTGATTTTCGTATTTTGACCATAATTTTTTACTCCGATATCGGATTGAGGCTATTCCAGTTCCAGATGAAAAAATACTCAAATATCTAAGTTTGAAGTTAGTAATATAAAATAATTCATAGATAGCAAACAAATAAGGTACTTTATTTGTGGTTTATCTATAGCTGCAGTCCATTCTATATTTGTATGGCGATCTTAATCCGGGATCGTCCATGTGGAGACATGAGAATGACAACACCTTATATGATTTGATCATATAAGAATGGACCCAGATATAAATGAGTTTCTTATAATATTCGTTAAATAAAGAAACTCATTTCGATCTACTAGATGGTCATATATGGATTGATCTTAATCCCGAGTGTATGTCTTTCATGACAGGCTATGTCCTTCAATTTACAAGGTGAGGTTGGTATAGCAATCCCGACTAATAGCTACATACTTTGGGGATATGGTTTTTTGTGTAGCTGGGTATGTTTTACATAGATATAGAGTTCACTCCTTCTTGCGAGAAGTAGATGAGTATCTTCTTTAAGGGTTGATTCGGTACTTGAACGATTAGGGCGCTCGAGTCTTTCTATTACTAATAGAAAGATTAACATTCATAATGGTTATGAATAAATTGTTCATTAGAGAATCAATGGTACTTAAGGTAAAAATAATTAAAGGGGTATAACAGACATTATGACCCGGCTCTAATTACGAGATATTTGTGAAGGGCCAATTCATATATAATGACTATATCGATGGACACTGACGTGGTTCGACTTAATTTATCTATCTGCGGCAACGAGAGTGCAGCTTCGGATTTTTAGTGGAATAGCCCGGAGTAAATAATTCAGAATATTTAATTAAGAGATTAATTAATATTCCGGGATTATTGGAGCTCGGAACTGTAGGTCCATTAGGTCCCCGTGCTAGCTCGATATACTGTAGCAGATTAAATATAATTGAATAGTCCAATTATATACTCACATATGTAAATATTATTAATATGATTAATAATATTATTTTGTTACACTCTAAACTATATGTTAAGTTTAATATATAGTTTTTATATTATATGATAATTAATCACACGTCATTAAATTATATATGATATAATTTAATAAAGTTTAAATTTGAAATTTCCGAATTTGGGTTTTGGAAACCCTTGGATTGGTTTTGGAAGATATATCTTTTTAAAGGTGATAACTTTTTATTTTTGTAACATCTTTTTTAATTATGGTAAATAAAAATTTGATGTTATACAAATTTTTGGAAAAACCCTAGGTTGGCCGAATCTTTGAGAGATTGAGGGGAAAAGTTTTTGTTTTGTTTTGGAAACAAAAAATATAGGTATAAAAAGAAAATTAAATATTCTTTTTGCCTAACTCATCTCATTCTAACCTTAGGTCTATTTGTTCTAAGCATTTTCTCAAGTGTTGAGAAAAGAAAAGAAGAACAAAAGAAAAATCAAAACAAAACTAGTGTGACTTTTAATATCTAAAGTGTTTATGGATTTGTTTGTGAGGATAGCTCACCCTATTTTCTATTGGTGACGAGATATAGCACGAAAGGCTTTTTGGTGTCGACAAAACTCATCATCTCCTCCTCCAAACATACCACACGGCAGTGAATAATTTTCTGCTCACTGCCGCACACAAAATTCATGTAACGGGACTCGGTTTGAATTCATTTTAATCCAGAATTTTTGAGGAACATCTATGGGTGTTTTAGGACTGTGCTGGGGTTGTTTTAAACTGAAAAATTAGACCTGAAACACATGGGCTGTTCACATAAATAGGGGCTGATTTGGGCAGTGAGCTGGGTGCGTATTCGGGTCCAAAACAGTCTAGATCTGATCCGTCATTCCGGGGCTGTTCCAGGGTTGAAATTTTGTTCAAAACAGAAGTAAAATTTCAGTGGTGGAGTTGGTAACATTCAGCCTCAAGGAGAGAAGGGCATAAATTTTTTTCTAATCCGATCATGAGTGCTTAATTTATTTCCGCTGCGCTAGGAAAGTGGTTCCTATAATTGGTATCATAGCGAGGTTGAAAAATGTTCTTTAACCCTTCTCGTTTTCATTTAAAGTTACTGTTTTTATTTATTTATATGAGTTATAAATAATGTATGCATGTTTAGATGAGTAGGCACAAAATAATATTCATGAGATGAATGATTATTATTGATTCATGTGATGAATGGATTTTTACATTGGTCGTAAATTTTTCCGACTCTTATTTTATGTTGGTTTTGGTTTTGGGATGTAAGGTCATAAGGCCATTCTTTACAAATATTGTAATTTAATTTTCCTATGTAAAATTTCAATTTTTTGTAATTTGGAGCACCAAAGTCATAAAATGAGCCAACACTACCGTGAAACGAGATTTGAAGACCAAGGAATGCCTTGGGAATTTTTTGTACTAATTAGATTAGTATAGCAAAAATAAGAGCTCGGTCAATGCAAAATTATTTTTTATGTTGTATGTATGTTTAATTCAAAATGTTTGAATAACATGTCATATAGCTTAGGGTGTCTACTCTTACATTTTTACATGCCATAACATGTTTTGGTTGCATAACTATTCTAGTCATAAAATATGTTTTTATGTAATTTAAAATCCTTAAATTGGAATACGGTATGCATGAAAAATGATTAATTAGATTAATTGGTTTTATAGTTTAAAATTGGAAATTCTAATATAATGGGCTTAATGAGTGCATCATGAATTCCATTGGTATATAAGATGGAAACCCTGACATAAATTTGATAGCCGATTCCGAATGGATGGTAATGTGGCATGCACTCGGGATACAACTCCACGTACCATTGGATTTTATAATACACTTAGATTAATTAAATGGTTTAATTAAAATTTTGACTACTTTAGAATTCTAAATTTTAAACTAGTTAGTGTTTCAATATTTTAAGAGTTAAAATATAATAGATCACTAAAACTAGCTCAATTAAATTAGTTTAATTGAGTAAAATAATTAGTAGAGACTAATGGACATTAGTGAGTTAGATTTTAAGAGTAAAAATTAGTAAGGTCAATAATAGTGTACTAGTGTTAATAATGTTGGGGTTTTATAAGGAATTACAGGGTTAGCGTAACGGAACGCGGAAAATCAGAATTTTCCGATTTCAAAATTTTTCCTTGGATTAATTAAATAAACTTATTTATTTAATTAACTAATACTTAAAATCTGAAATTTTAACCCAAGAAATCATATTTCCTTTAATTACCAAATTACCCCCAAGTTTTGCAATTTGATCATTTTAGTCCTAAAATAATCAAATACAATTTTGGATAATTCTAAATCCTTTCTAAAATGATTTTTTAACATGTCCAACACATCAAATCAGAAATTGCAACAAGATCCCCACTAAAAGCCAAAAATGCCGAGAGGGGTTCCAATTTTCAATTAATTGCGATTTGGCCCCAAATATTTAAAACATGTCAATATCAAATCCAATCAATCCCAAATTTGATATACATAATATATACATTAGAATATGCAACATATATGAAAAACCCCAAAATTGGATTAGGTTTAGAACCATAATTTCACAAATTACACCAACTGCATAATTTACACTAAATTGATTTAATTCAATGCTTTAATCAATTCAATAATTCACCAAACAAAGCTCACCACTTGAAATAACTTAAGAAAAATTCTAGTTTATAATTGAGCGGAATTAAAACTCTAGAATGGCAACTTTAATCACTAATTAATCAAATAAGCTTAATTACACCTAATTAGCTTATTAATTAATCCAACATGAAAAACACCTCCAACAAGCCTCAAACACATTTAATTACAAACTCAAAGAGTAGAGACATCAACTTAGCAACACAAATTGAAGCTAAGATTAATAGAAACAATTTCCATGTAGAAGAGAGTATGAAAATACTTATAAAATTCCAAGTTTTTGCCTTTGTTTTCTTTCTTTCTTCCACATTTTCTCTCAACTCTCTTTGTAAATATTTGTGTAACTTGTCTAAGTATTGGAAATGAAAACAAAAAATTCTTATATATTTATTTGCCTTATTTTACAATTTTCCTTAAAGCAAATAAATTGGATAAATTTATTTTACAATTTGTTTTAATTTCATTGGAACAAATTTACATAATATAAAGATAACATTTATCTTATACATAAAGTAAACTTACAAGTGATCCAATGGTATCATGTCATTACCAAGCTTTAATAAAGTAAATCATGACTTAAGATATTTGTTACTTTAATTATTTTAATCATATAACATTTATATAATTAAATACAAATATCTAAAATATATGTATTATATTTACACTAAATAATCAAAATACATATATCAATCATAATGTTAAATATCACAATTTGATATTTAATTAATATGTATTTAATAAAATCAAGAATTAAATACAAATACACATTAATTTCGGAAATGATGATTAGGTCCCGATTGCATGGATTTTTAGTTTAACCGTTAAACGAGTTATAAATAATCAGTATTATTCATAAAAGTTGCCCTAGTTCTCTACGAGTATATTTCATTAGTGAGACTCTAAGTTCAGACATATCCATCACGAAATCAAATTTTGTGTTCATAATCTACCCACCCGTAAATTATGACGAACACAGATAAACTCTCTGAACCATACAGGTCGAGGTCACTGCATACATATAATCTCACTGTCACAGGTATCCAAATTATTCCAGAGATATAGATGTAAACATCAAATCTTTATAGATATAATCACGTCGATGTTTCTATTAGCAATCCCTTAATAACACTTAGAACTGATTTCTATAGTGTACCACATGCCCATGGATTTAACAGATTGCTAATTCCATATTGAATACCTATGCTTTATACACAAAACTGACGGATCCTTTCTTGATACGCACGAGATATCCTGAGCATCAGTCTACACCCAACGAACAGACAGAGGTCTGATCTAAATAGATCGGTGACGTGACTGCCATCTAAGTATGGAGGATAACACATATATCCATAGTGGTATCTCAAGTCAAAGAATCACTATGCCTGAGAAGATTCTTATTGACGTTGGTGTACCATCCATTAAGAATATTCGGTGAGGTGTTCAATGTTTATCCACTATAAACACCTACACGTCTATATGAGTCTCCAAGACTCATGGTTCATTAAGAAACCATCAGAATCCAAGATTCTAATATACGACATGTACCAGTCTCAACGGGTTTCCTTTACTGACCAAGTAATGTAAAACTTGACCATGAACTGTCTAAGAATGACAACGTCATGATAAAACTCAATGTCAGTTGCGGCGCTTTTGCAACAGTATCATAATTAATCATTTTAAGGTCGGTTACATCTTTACTATATTAAAGAAGATGTTATATAAAAGAAACTGTTTATTTTATTCATAAAAAAATGTTACATTAGTATTTACAAGGAAATACATAATAAAATTGGTGCTCAGAGCACAAACCCTAACAAAATCTACCACTTGCTCTAGTGCCAATATCGATTGTATCTGATACCCATCGACTCTACATGTTTATCAAATAACTTCGGAGGTATGGCCTTGGTAAGCGGGTCTGCTGCATTATCTTCACTCGGTACCTTGCACACGATAATGTCCTATCGCGACAAAATCTCTCGAATGATGTTGTACTTTTGTTCCACATGCTTCAACTTCTGATGCGCCCTTGGTTCTTTTTCTTGCGCAATGGCTCCAATATTATCAAAGTATAACAAAATTGGATTCTCGATATTTGGGACTACTCCCAATTCTGTGATAAAGTTTCTAACCCATACAGCTTCCTTTGCAACTTCAGAATGTGCAATATATTCCGCCTCTGTGGTGGAATCAGCTGTCGACCCCTGTTTGGAACTCTTCCGACAAACTGCACCTCCGTTAAGGTTAAACACGAATCCTGATGTAGACTTTCTATCATCAGGATCCGATTAGAAATCGGAATCCGTATTCTTATTAACTTGCAATTCGTTTCCTCCATAGATTATAAGCTTATCCTTAGTACCTTTAAAATACTTGAGGATATGTTTAATGGCCATCCAATGGTCATTTCCTGGATTGGACTGATATCTGCTTGTCACACTAACTGCGAAGCTGATATCAGGCCTAATACATAACATGGTATACATGATGCTGCCCAAACACGAAGCATAAGGCTGATTAGACATTCTAATCTTCTCATATTCTGTTTGTGAACACATCTTCTTCGAAAGATGTAAGCTATTTCTGAACAGTATGTTTGCTATCTGAAAGTTACCAAAATTATATCGTTCTAAGATCTTATCTATGTACGCTGATTGGGATAACCCGATAAGCTTATTTTCTCTATCTCTATAGAGTTTTATGCCTAAGACATAAGAAGCTTCACCCAGGTTCTTTATGGAGAAATTCTTATAGAGGTAAGCTTTGACGTCTTGCATTATCCCGATATCATTCCCAATGATAAGGATGTCGTCAACATAGAGAACTAAGAATACCACCATACTCCCACTGGCCTTCTTATACACACGGGATTCTTCTGAATTCTTGAGAAAACCAGACAATTTGATTATCTCGTCGAATCAAAGATTCCAACGTCGTTAAGCCTGTTTAAGTCCATAAATGGTCTTCTTCAGCTTGCATACCATGCCCGAGTTTTCGCTGGATGTAAAACCCTCCGGATGTTTCATATAGATTTATTCATCAAGAAATCCATTTAGAAAAGCCGTTTTGACATCCAATTTCCAAATCTCGTAATCATGATAAGCGGCAATTGACAATCCTTATAGACTTTAGCATTGCAATTGGCGAAAAAGTTTCATCGTAGTCGATACTGGGTCGTTGCGAGTAACCTTTAGCTACCAGTCGGGCTTTAAAGGTTTCAACCTTTCCATCGGCCCCGAGCTTCCTCTTGTAAATCTATTTACAACCGAATTCCTTCGAAAAGCGGAACCAAGTTCCAAACTTGATTATCATACATTGAGTCCATCTCGGATTTCATGGCGTCTTGCCACTTCACGGAGTTAATGTCCAACATCGATTCTCTATAGGTAAAAGGGTCAGTCTATTCAATTAAGAGAACATCGAGACTCTTTTCTTATATCAAATATAAGCGTTCAGGAGGTCTTGATACCCTTTGTGACCTACAGAGTGTGTGTGTTGAAGGTTCTTCATCTTCTTGAACTTCATGTTCCTCCGTTGGTTCATTGGTTTCAGGTTTTACTTCATTAAGTTCAACCTGTCTATGATCACCACCTTCAGATAAAAATTCTATTTTTAGAAATTTTGCGAAGCGAGCTACGAACACATTTCGATGCTCTGTATCATAGAACAAATATCCTTTCGTATTTGAAGGATATCCAACAAACCTAAACTTCTGCCATCGAGGCAAAAGCTTATTTGCTGAGCCATCCTGACGTATGCAGGACACCCCTAAATCTTAACATAACTAAGATTCAGTTTCCTACCAGTTCATATCTCATACGGAGTCATAGGAATAGCTTTGGAAGGAATCTTGTTCAAAAGATGTGCGGCAGTTAAAAGAGTATAACCCATATGTAATAGGGCAAATCTGTATAACTTAACATCGATCTGACCATATCTAATAAAGTCCGATTTCTCTTCTCTGACACTCCATTGTGATGCGGAGTGCCCGGAGGAGTATATTGAGCGAGAATCCCATTCTCGTTTAAATAATCAGTGAACTCTCCACTCATATATTCACCACATCGATTAGATCGACGACATTTAATATATTGAGAAGTCTGTTTTTCTACTTCATTTCAGAATTCTTTGAACTTTTCAAAGGTTTTCGATTTATGTTTCATCAGATAAACATAATCGTACCGTGACAGATCATCGGTAAAGGTGATGAAGTATGAATAACCACTGTGTGCAGTCTGACTCATGGGACCATATACATCAAAATATACGAGTTCCAATAAGTCAGTGGCTCAGTGTCTAACACCCAAAAATGAGACTTTGGTCATTTTACCCCGAATACAAGATTCGCAAGTTGGATAAGATTCAATGGTGAGATCATGTATCAAACCATTCTTAACCAATTGGGTTAGGCGTTTCACGCCTATATGACCTAACCTCATATGTCACAGTTCAGTATTATTTATATCAGATTGTTTACATTTATTAATTCCAGTATTAAAGGTATCTTTTGAGGTACGCAATATGTAATGACCTTGCTCATTTAGACAATAAAGGATCTGAATATTATTTCTATCATATAAATACAAAGAACGATTCTTAATATTTACATTATATCCTTCAGTATCTAATACAAAAATAGACATAATATTCGCCACACATCTTGGCACAAAATAGCATTCATTTAACAAAAGTCTCCCACTGGGTAAGAGAATCTCGCATATGCCCATTGCAACCGCATCCATAGAGTCGTCACTCCCGAATCGCAACTGCATCTCCCCAGATTTCAGCCGTCTACTTTCTGTCAGCACCTGTAACGTATTGCAAATATGAATAGGACAAGCAGAATCTAAAATCCAATTAGATGTCATAGCTTGGCAAGCCAATGAGATATCAATAATAGGAAAAATAAAAGTACTTGATGTCGATGCTTTTTCCTTCCTTATTTGTGCAAGATAGTCTGGACAATTTCTTTTCCAGTGCCCGACTTTCTGGCAATGGTGGCATTTATCTTTAGAAGCTCTCTTGGGCTTCGCTACCTTAGCCTGCAGAGGAACATTAAAACATTTCTTCTTCTTTCCTTTTTTCTTCTTCCCCTTCAACTTGGATTGGTAAGAAGCAGAAAGTGAAGTGGGTTTCGGAAGGCGAGTCGAAATTATTTTCCTTAAATTTTCCTCTGCTGTGAGAAACATTCTATGCAACTCACGATAAGAGCAGTGAATCCCATTCATGTTAAAATACATAACGAACTGGCGATACAACGCTAGGAGTGAACCGAGTATGACACTACGTCCTAGAGTTTCATTGAGAGGGAAATCTTGGCGCCTCAACTACTCGATCAAATCGATCAAATGAAGCACATGCAGGCTCACAGCTTGACCCTCATCAAGTTTAGAATGGAACAGTTCCATTGAAACTCTATGAACCACAACATGTTTCTGGTTCATGAACGATTCACGAAGTTTTGTTATCATGCTATATGCATCGTGCATCTCAAAGTATTGCTTCTTAAGCTCAAAAGAAAGAGAACTTAGAATGAATGATTTAACTCTTAAATCATCATCCTTCCATCTTTGGAAAGTCTCAAATTCTTCAGGAGATGCATCTGGAGATATAACAAGCGGTAATGGACCTTCCAAAATGTATCCTAGCTTTTCAAAATTGAGGACAATCCTCAAATCCATATCCCAATCCGCAAAGTTCTCAGCGCCTTCTAGCTTATTCGTATCAAGCATACGAGCAAAAGGATTGGTCGGAGGTACCGCCATCGTAAATCTATCAAATAGATAGCGAATCAACGGTTAGCAGATAAGCATATAAAACAGTTTCATATTATATCATAAAACATTAACTAGATCATGAATTTTTAATCTAAAAATGCCTCTCCCACTATTTCATGCAAAACCGTAATCCCCAAACAGAATACAAAACATGCGATAATCAAATCATAACATAATAGTGAAAGGTGGACCCCATGAATATATTTCAGCTCACAACTTTGGCACGTTCTTGCCTACGTATATTCATTAAGTAGACAACTCATTTTCGATCATTCAATAGTGACTCCTAGGTTTTCGGTCCTGGTCGTTTATTGTTGTGACAGCTTTGACACGTTCACAATGAGGCATACCAAGGTTAGACTTGTCATTGATAAATTCAAGATACTTGCGAAACCCTGACAGATTTGGCAGGTTCAGGATTCCGCTTTCGCTTGAATTCACCTAATATCAAATATATCTGGTACATATAAATTTCTACCGGCCATATCCTCAGAGCTTTGGCACGTTCTCGAATATAGTCGCAGAAAATTTATCGATAAGCAGTATTGACAAGACGGACCAATTAATATACATAAAATACATATTAAATTAAAAACCTTATTTTTAAACAGGGATTTTTTCCGCAAAGATGCTTTTATTTCATTTAATCAAATTAAATAAACACATGCATGCGTAAAGTAAAGAATAAATTAAACATTGAATTTCAAAGGCATAATCATATCGGGTGTCCAGAATCAGACTCGCTCTAATACCATTTTGTTGGGGTTTTAAAAGGAATTACATGGTTAGCGCAGCGGAACGCGGAAAATGAGAATTTTTCGATTTCAAAATTTTTCCTTGGATTAATTAAATAAACTTATTTATTTAATTAACTAATACTTAAAATCTGAAATTTGAACCCAAGAATTCATATTTCCTTTAATTACCAAATTACCCCCAAGTTTTACAAATTGATCATTTTAGTCCTAAAATTGTTAAATATAATTTTGGATGATTCTATTTTTTTAACATGTCCAACACATCAAATCAGAAATTGCAACAATATCCCCACTAAAAGCCAAAAATGCCGAGAGGGGTTCCAATTTTTAATTAATTGCGATTTGGCCCCAAATGTTCAAAACATGTCAAGATCAAATCCAATCAATCCCAAATTTGATATACATCATATATACATCAGAATATGCAACGTATATGAAACCAATTGCACAATTTACACTAAATCGATTTAATTCAATGCTTTAATCAATTTAATAATTCACCAAACAACTCTCACCACTTGAAATAACCTAAGAATAATTCTAGGTTATAATTGAGAGGAATTAAAACTCTAGAATGTCAAATTTAATCACTAATTAATCAAATAAGCTTAATTACACCTAATTAGCTTATTAATTAATCTAACATAAAAAACACATCCAACAAGCTTCAAACACATTTAATTACAAACTCAAAGAGTAGAGACATCAACTTAGCAACACAAACTGAAGCTAAGATTAATAGAAACAATTTCCATGTATAAGAAAGTATGAAAATACTTACAAAATTCCAAGTTTTTGCCTTTGTTTTCTTTCTTTCTTCCACCTTTTCTCTCAACTCTCTTTGTAAATATTTGTGTAACTTGTCTAAGTATTGAAAATGAAAACAAAAAATTCTTATATATTTATTTGCCTTATTGTCAAAAATTGAGCAAATAAATTGGATAAAGAATTTTGAATTTTTTTTTAATTTCATTGGAACAAATTTACATAAAATAAAGATAACATTTATCTTATACATAAAGTAAACTTACAAGTGATCCAATGGCATCATGTCATTTCCAAGCTTTAATAAATCAAATCATGACTTAAGATATTTGTTACTTTAATTATTTTAATCATATAACATTTATATAATTAAATACAAATATCTTAAATATATGTATTAATTTTACATTAAATAATCAAAATACATATATCAATCATATATGTTAAATATCACAATTTGATATTTAATAAATGTTTATTTAATAAAATCAAGAATTAAATACAAATACAGATTAATTTTGGAAATGACGATTAGGTCCCGATTGCATGTATTTTTCGTTTAACCGTTAAACGAGTTATAAATAATCAGTATTTTTAATAAAAGTTGCCCTAGTGCTCTACGAGTATATTTCATTAGTGAGACTTGTTGGACAATTATGACCCATAGCGTCACTATTTGTACAGATCACGGTGTTGTTGTACAAATTAACTATGTGACAAAGGAGATTGCACTCTTATCATTTGTGATTAGATCACCTAGATATATAAATGATAAGAGGTCCCTGTGATTTGTTCATGGATTGAGAATGATATGAGACAGTATCAATCCACGAAGGATAAATCATTAACATCCCTAGTCAGAGCATTATCGAGATTGGACATCGATGAATGCGTAAAAGACTATTATTACACTTGTGCGCGTTGTGAGGGCACAACAGCATAGTTCTCATATATTTGGGTATAGGATACTCATGCAAGTGTAATATGAGGTTGTGTTTCTCCGATGGTACGGGAAACAGCTTCGCTCTGGATAATACCCCCTCGGAATTCCATTGGTATTATGACTATGTGTCTATGGAAGTCCGAAATCAGGGTAGGTGTATTTGGTCTTAACCTGAGACTTACACCGCTAATGCATACGACAATCAATATACTTTGGTTGAGGTCGTCCAAGGCTTTAACCGGTTTCTGTGTACGCCAATTCTGGGTATATCGAGAATCGTAGTGTGTTGGGTGTGATGTCAAGATGGAACTGTCACTCCAGTCATATGGAGTTGATCATCGCGCAGGGATACATAACTGGTTCTCTAAATAAGGTTGCAACCGTCGGGATAATATGACTTGGTCATGATTATCCGATATTAAAGATACTAGTTGCTTGTCATCCGATGTATGATTCGTACGGGGCAGACACTGTACCAGCCCCAGACCTCGCATGTGATCATCTGAAATACGAAATCAAGCATTGGCGTGTGGGTTATGGGTTTCTGATCTCACCTCATAAAGATGTCTATCTTATTGAGGTATACCAACTGACTACGTATGAGGTAGTGATACAGGGTATCGACTCCCTAATTATGGCAAAGTGTCATGAGTCCGAAATGGATTCCATGTAAATCAATATAGTTTGGATACTAGTTGATGTACCGAAAGGCATTGTGTATTGGTACTTATAAGTCTTCAAGGAAGACATACATGGATGGCAACATACCAACATATAAAGCTAGGCTTTTAGCGGAAAGGTATCGTTATCAACATTGTGTTGATTATAATTCAACCTTTTACCTGTTGCCACGGTAAATCCATTTGGATAATGCTTGCTAAAGCTGCATGTTTCATTAGTGAAATATGTCAGCTTAACGGGAAAATCGCTTTCTTGAAAAGGAAACCTTTCGGAAGATGTTTACAACATCCTGTCGGTTTTATCGTACCAAAACTAGCAAACAAGGTTTGCAGGTTATTCAATCCATGTTTGGATTGAAGCAATCATTAGGTTCTTGGAATTATCGTTTTGATATAATCATAATGGAGTATGATTTAATTCAAAATGAAATGATTCTTGTGTATATAAGAGGGTTAGTGGGAGCGCACTGACAGTGGCTCTCCTATAAATAATGATGATAATATGTCATTTCTTGGAAATGATATTCCCATAAAATAACTATCGGCGAAAGCTTGACTTTCGAAAACTCTCCGTGGAATCGTACATTGAAAAATGTACGCGACCTGGTGTCTCATACGATTTGAGCACATGGATTCACAAACAGGCCAATTCGAGTGATAGTCACTGGATTGAAGTTAAGAACATCCGTTAGTATCTTAGAGAACTAAGGATGCTGTCTTAATCTGTGGAGAAGGAGAACTTGAAGTGACTGGGATCACTGTAGCAAGTTTCCTAACAGATAAAGATGACTAAAAGTCACAAACGGTATTATACAATTTGAATAACGGTACAGTGAGCTGGAAATCTTCCAAGCAAGATACTGTAACCGAATAAACAACAAATGCGGGTTATTGCTGCAGCTGAAGCAGCAATAGAAGCCTTTTGGGTCGATAATAAATCTAATTAGATTAGATATAATTCTGTTAGCAGCTGAGCTAGGCTTGAGCACAGGCTAAAAAATTAATGGTCTCATCAACGATTGATGAGTGCTAAATCTATCACTATTTCCCACTCATTTAACCTAATATTTTGTATAGTTTCTTGAGTTTTGTGAATATTTTGATGTGTTTTGTGTTATTTTGTAGATAAATAAAGTTTCAGGACACTCTGGAGGTGATTTGGGCCAAAACAATGAAAATTGGACGAAAATGGCATTTTGGTAATTTTCAGCGTCGCGACGCCTAACATGCACCGAACAGTGCTAACGTGCGCCGGGTCCACAAATCAGAATCTGAGAAAAGTTTGACTTTGCTAACGTGCGCCGTGCCACGTGTAACCATCACAGCCGATCTGCTAAAATGCGTTGTGCCACGTGTCATCATCCTACGGTGCCGACAGTCATCATCGCCATGTGTGCCACGTGTCACTCCATGTCATTACCACGTCATCAGCCACATCACCAGGTTGACCAAGTTAAACTGCCACCTCACCGCCACGTCATCATCAGCCAATCAGGAAGTGCCACGTGTCGCAATCCTACGGTGCCGACAGTCCCTTTCCCACGTGTCGCCATATCAGCATCAATTATTGGCTATCTAATCCTTATCTGACACGTGGCGGATAAGAATCTAACCGACCAATCAGAAGCTGCCACGTGTCACAATAATTGAGTCTCCAACAACCTCGCCACGTTTCACCTTATCATCTTATCCAGAATTTGCAACCGACGAACCAGAGCGTGCCACGTCGGTAGAAGCCGTCTTATCCCGCCTATAAATTGAGCTCGAGATTTCAGTTTTAGATGCACCACTCTCTCTCATCTCTTTGATGTAAAGAGAGAGTTTCTCTCTCCACTTTCTTTTAATTTTTAGTTTTTTAGTTTTTAGTTTTGTAATTAATTTTAATTACGTTTTGTAATAATTGTAATTTACTTTTTACTTTTTACAGTTTTTACTATTTACCATTAGGAGGTAACTTCCCCAGCTAGGGTGAAAGGTAATTCTTTTACTATTGCTATTTAGATTAATCTCCCTTAAATATAATATATTCACTATTTAAAATCCTGACTTAAAAAGGATACCGCCAGATTGGTCGGTTGGTAATTTAATTTTGGTTCCGCCTTTATGGCTGGTTTATGGACAAGTATTACCGCCTTAATGGCTGGTTGGACTTAATTTGACTTAATCAGGATACCGCCAGATTGGTCGGTGGTAATATTATCACAAGTTTATATATTATTTTATGGGATATATCTAAATTAGTACTAGCCCTAGTTATGTGTTGTAACTAAATTAGTTATCTGGGGTTGTGATGAATTTTAATATCACCGGTTTATAAGGGGTTAGATTATAGTTTGGGTATTATAAAGATTTATTTAGTGAGTCTTAATCTTAATGCTTTTTCATTAACTGGCCATTAATAAAATTGATCTGGTAAATCTAAAATGAACTAGACATATGGATTTTAGGTTTCAGCCTTAGACTCAATAGCCCTCGATCTAACTTGAGGATAGATAACCCTTTAATAGATTTCCTTACAGGATAGGAATATACCTGTCGGGCGGGGTTAGCCATAATTGGAACTTAAACTTAATGAATCCAATAATTTGGTTGACATAGACATATGGTTCAATTGGGTTAAACTGGGTGTTTGTGTCTGACCATCGACAGAGGCTTACACATAATTTAGTGTTCCAGGTTAATAAATCAATATATTACCCAACTTTAAGATAACCACTTCATCTTTAAAATGATATTGGAAGGAATCACAACCCTAGATAGTTTTTAATATTGAATTTTCTTAAATCCTACTTTCGAACAATTTTATTTACTTGTTTTTAAATTTAGAATCGTCACTATTTCAAATCAATCAAACAACCTGTTAGATACTAGTAATCATTTGACCTCATAAAATTAATACATTAGATATTAAGTCCTCGTGGGATCGATATTTTTATACTACTTGAACGATACGTGCGCTTGCGTTATACGTGTGTGTTTACGCCGGTCAAGTTTTTGGCGCCGTTGCCGGTGACTTATTTATCTTTCACTATTAGTTTTAAGGTTAGATACGTTACTTGTATCTAATTTCTTTGTACTTATTGTTTTGTTTTCTTGTGTTTCAGGTTCTCAGAAACTTCATGAGACGAACTAGAAACTTTGAACTACGACCGCTTGACCCGGAAATTGAAAGAACCATCAGACAGTTGAGAAGGGAAAGGCGAGAAGGCCAAGAAGCTTTAGTCAACATGGAACCTGAACCTTTGGAGGTTGCACCACCAATTCCCATTCGAGACAGAACCATTCCGGTTGTTGAGAGACTCATTTCTTGTATTGTACTTCCTCCCTTACCAGCAAATGCGGGTGACATCAAAACATGCATTCATATGATTCAGCAGTCAGTTCAGTTTGGGGGGAATGCAACTGAAGATCCTAATGCCCACATCAACAACTTCCTAGAAGTTTGCGGCACTTTTAATTACAACCGAGAAGCTGAAGAAGCATTGCGACTGCGTGTTTTTCCATACTCCTTGAAGGACAGAGCTAAAGCTTGGCTACATTCACTACCAGCATGTTCCATCACAACTTGGAACACTTTAGCCACCAAATTTCTTGCAAAATACTTTCCACCAGCCAGAACCGGAAAGCTGAGGAATGACATCACATCCTTTGTACAACAAGATTCAAAATCCCTCTACGAAGCTTGGGAAAGATTCAAAGATTTACTCCGGAAATGTCCTCACCATGAAATTCTAAAATGGCTTCAAGTCCAAACCTTCTATAATGGACTTTCTAGAATAATGAGAACCACAATCGATGCTGCTGTTGGAGGAGCTTTAATGGAAAAAGGAGAAGATCAAGCCCGAGACCTAATTGAAGAAATGGCCAACAACAATTCCTTGTGGCCAACAGAAAGGAGCATGATCCAAAGAATTGCAGGAATTTATGAAAGTGGAGCCAATACAGCAGTCAACGCCAAGCTAGATCAGATATGCAAATTCATGGAGACTCTTACCACTGGATCCACAAGTTCACCATATGGAGGAGCACCAGAATCGAACCAACTTGAAGAGACAGTAAATTATGTCAACAATTTCAACAGACAGGGGAACAATCCATATTCCAACACCTACAACCCAGGGTGGAGGAATCATCCCAATTTTTCATGGAGCAACAATTCAGGCCAACAGCAGAACTATCCACCACCTGAATTCCAGCAACAGAACAAAGGCCAGGAGCAAGCACATGAACCAGGAATAACAGAAGTGTTGACCCACTTGAAAAAGATAGAAGCAAAACTCGACTCTCAAGCAGCAAGATATGATGCTATGTTTCAATCTCAAGCAGAAAGATATGATGCTATGTTTCAAAATCAAGTAGCATTGAATCAAAGCCATTCAGCCTCTATCAAAGCACTAGAGAATCAAATCGGACAACTAGCCAATGCTCAGAGTTACAGACCGCCAGGGAATCTTCCCAGCAACACAGAACCAAATCCAAGGAACATGGGGAAGGAGCAGTGTCATGCCATCATGTTAAAAAGCGGTACTGAAATCAAAAAATATGTTGGAGCCAAAACAGCTGCTGAGGAAGTTCCAAAAGAAACAAAGCAACAGATGAAGGAAAAAGAAGCAAAGGAAAAATAACAGATCATTCCACCGCCATATTTTCCTCAACGTCTTCAGAAGAACAAATTGGACAAGCAGTTTTCTCGGTTCCTGGAAATCTTCAAAAAGCTGCATATCAACATTCCATTTGCAGAAGCATTGGAACAAATGCCCAGCTATGCCAAATTCATGAAAGACATTCTTTCACGAAAGTGGAGATTGGGAGATTACGAGACAGTAGCATTATTAGAAGAATGCAGTGCTATCATTCAGAGGAAACTTCCCCCAAAGTTGAAAGATCCTGGCAGTTTCATTGTTCCTTACACCATAGGAGAACATGACTTCGGTAAGGCTCTGTGTGATCTAGGTGCAAGTGTTAACTTGATGCCTTTTTCTATTTTCAGGAAATTACAGATTGGAGAAACAATGCCAACTTCAGTCTCACTACAACTTGCTGATAGAACGCTCGTATTTCCAAGAGGCGTAGTTGAGGATGTGCTGGTCAAGGTTGACAAATTCATTTTCCCAGCAGATTTTATTGTCCTTGATATGGAGGAAGACACAGACGTGCTAATCATCCTCGGGAGACCATTCTTGGCTACAGGTCAAACCATATTGATGTACAAAAAGGAGAATTAACCATGAGGGTGCATGACCAAGAAGTAACATTCAATGTTTTCAAGGCCATGAATTTCCCAGTGAATTTCCCAGATGATGAAAAGAAGGAGGAATGTTTCAGACTTGATGTGATACATAGTACCGTTCAGAACTCTGATGAAAGACAAAGTTCTACTGACAAACTTAAAACATGTCAATTGCCTGTGGAGCCTAAAGATAAAGCGTCTTGTGCACTGAAAAAGCCAATTCTTGCACTACAAGCAACAAAAGAGAAAAAGTTCCACCAGCTCAACGAATTGGAGGAATTTCACAATTAGCCTTTTGAGGATGCCAAATTGTACAAAGAAAAGGCCAAGAAGAGACAAGATGAGAAGTTAGTGCGCATACAAATGGAACCAGGGCAGAAGGTATTGTTAAACAAATCAAGGATGAAATTATTCCCATGGAAGCCAAAATCACGGTGATCAGGTCCATTTGTGATCACCAAAGTTTTACCAGATAGAGCCGTTGAGATACATGATCCTGACTCCAACAAAACATTCAAGGTTAAAAACAAGCGTGTCAAGCACTACTGGGGAGAATCATTTGAGCGACAAAAAGAAAGTGTCACACTTTCATATACAGCTTAACGTTCGAGAAGTCAAGTCTGGCTGACGACTTTAAACTTAGCGCTAGCAGGGAGGCAACCCATGCAATTTTTGTATATATTGTGATTTGGTGTGTTTTATTTTTGTGTGTTTAATTATTGCAGGTAAAGTCATTTCACGATGGAAGAAGCTCTCGCAAATCTTCGCAAGCAATTTCCTTCTCTCCCTCAAAACTCTCTGATGAAGTGTACAAAGCTCGCTTGGAACGGATGAGATTCTGATGATTAAAGGTATTCCTACTGACATTCGTTGGTTAATGAAGCACGGGTTCGATTGGCAGGTGAGTCTTCTGACTCTTTTATTTCACATCTGCTGGTTTAGGAAAGAACACATATGCTAAAAAGAGAAGAGCCAAAAGAATGTGTGTTTGTTATAAATGTGCTCGTATGTTTTGTAATACTCGTTGTCGTTCTTTAGGAATGGTGTCGATAACCGCGAAGATAAGATTAACTTCATTATGGATGGCTTGAGTAAGGAGTCTTTAGATGACATATCTAAAATCTTGAGACGCATCCCAGTGGATGTGTGTATCACGAGATTCGTGTGTTATACGCACAATTCCAAAAGGAAAGACAACAGTTAAGTCTCGGGAATCTGACTAAAAAAGACCCTGATTGCCAGTTTATAAGAAAATTGGATGGGAAGCTTGTCCCTGACGCATAGACGTCAATCAAGCCGTTACTTTTCTTGTAAATATTATATCTCTTTGTCTTTTCTTAATAATTGTAATTTGTTTTGTTGTTTTCTTTTATTTTCTCCACAGGATCTAGACCTTTTTGACTATCACGATATTATTTCGCTACTAATCGTCATTTGGAAGATACTTGTGCTATTTTACTCACCCTTTTCAGGTCTTATAAATTCAACTCATCATTGCACTTATGAAGACATCCAGAGTAAAACATGGAAGCCACTTCAAGAAGACGAGTTGAAAACATCTGTGTGTTTTACGGTAGTAGTGTTGGTGTTAAGCCACAATACGTAGAAGCAGCACAGGAATTGGGTCGAGTCTTAGCTGCAAGGAATATGCACTTAATATATGGCGGAGGAAATCTTGGACTTATGGGGAACGTTTCAAAGGCTGTACAGGAAGGAGGCAGTCACGTTTTGGGAATCATCCCAAAACCCTTGGCAGAGGCAAATCTTATTGGATCATCAAACGGAGAGGAACTTATTGTGCCAGGTATGTCTGAACGACTGGTAGAAATGATTAACCGTGCTGATGCTTTTATCGATTTGCCAGGTGGCTTGGGCACATTGGAGGAAATTTTTATAGTGCTATCTTGGGCGAACCTGAACATACACCAGAAACCGCTTGGACTATTTAATGTTGATGGATTTTATGATTTTCTTTGTGTGTTTCTTGATGATTCTCGGAGAAATGGGTTCGTGTCAAAACCTTTGAAAGAACTCCTCTTTATTGCCAGATCTGCTCTATATCTAATAGACCAACTCTTAGCCTATGAACCATAAGTTGACCCTATCCTTTCAAAGATAAATTGGTCCGAGGACGATCGTGGTAAGAGGCGTCGGATTAATCTGGATCTTAACCTTTAATTTCCTGTAGAATTTCAGCTAACCAGGTACAACCTTCTTAACTCTCCTTTTTACTGTTTAAGACATTGGGGACAATGTCTCATTTAGGTTTGGGGGAGGGAATTAGTTGATCAGTACCTTGTTTTTAGTTTGTATTTTTAGTCCAAAATTTTTCGAAAAATACAAAAAAAAATTCCAAAAATTTCAAAAATTACAAAAATATTTTGTGTTTTTATTTTGACTAAAAATGTGAAATTGGTAAGAGATAGCTGAGTAAGGAGTTTCCACTCCTGAGACGTATCTAAAACCATTTTTGAAACAAGTTAATTTTTGTTTATTTCATTTTGAATTATTTAATTTGTGAATTCTCCTTAAAACGAACTAAAATGGATCTTCATATGCTCAGTTGACAGGTATTATCAACATATATAGTAACATACAGACATGAGCTATAATTGAAAAGTTTGTAATATTCAGTGCTCTAGTTTAATTGGAGGAAGCATCTTAAAAAGCAGTGGAGTAAAAAAAAAAAATCCGAGATCCGAGTTATTAAGTCTGTAAGGGTGTTTTAACACCTAGTGCCCTAAAACCAACTGGTTTGGGAGTCACTGGCCCAAAGCTCGCTACATGGATCAAAGACACTGCAAAAATATATATATCTGAAGTCTGAGTAATTAAGTCCGTAGGGGTGTCTTAACACCTGGTGCCTTAAAGCCAACTGGTTTGGGAGCCACCGACCCAACACTCGTTACATAGATAGAAGATATTGTATATAAATAAAAAATATAGAAAAAATCAAAGAAAAAATCAGAAAAATCAGAAAAATTATTCCATTGCTACCAAAAGGTGTGAAATCTAATAGAACTTTAGGACAAAAATATTACTCTCTTATCAACTGCACTTATGACTGTTGTGGGCAAAAATGAGTTGATTAATATCTTGTTGGCTGTGTATATGAAGAATGGTAAAAATAATCGGAGAATTTACTTATTCTGTAATTTAGAAAGAAACAAAACACAAGCTAAATTGGAGTAGAAGTTTCACCTGATTAGTTACTAACTTCTTTATTCTATTTTCTCTTGTCTTTTTACTTTTGTGTGCATTAGTTTCACTACCTTTTTACTTTTATAAATATTTGTGGGTAGCATTGCTGTAAACCCTCACGAGACTACAACTCATCCACTAGGGACACCTAAGGGTTTAAAGGCTTGTTGTATACGCTAAATGCAACCGTGATCCATACGAAAGTGGCTTAGTTAAATTTTATTTTAAAGATGTTTATGTTATTTAATTTTATGTTTTGCTCGAGGACTAGCAAAATGCTAGGTTTGGGGGTGTGATGAGTGGTAAATCTATCACTATTTCCCACTCATTTAACCTAATATTTTGTATAGTTTCTTGAGTTTTGTGAATATTTTGATGTGTTTTGTGTTATTTTGTAGATAAATAAAGTTTCAGGACACTCTGGAGGTGATTTGGGCCAAAACAGTGAAAATTGGACGAAAAGGACATTTTGGTAATTTATCGCGTCGCGACGCCAAGACCTTCAGCGTCGCGACGCCTAACATGCGCCGAACAGTGTGCCGTGCCACGTGTCACCATCACAGCCGATCTGCTAAAATGTGCCGTGCCACGTGTCATCATCCTACGTATCGACAGTCATCATCGCCATGTGTGCCACGTGTCACTCCATGTCATTGCCACGTCATCAGCCACTTCACCAGGTTGACCAAGTTAAACTGCCACCTCACCGCCACGTCATCATCAGCCAATCAGGAAGTGCCACGTGTTGCAATCCTACGGTGCCGACAGTCCCTTTCCCACGTGTCGCCACATCACCAACATGTCACCGCCACGTCAACGCCACATCAGCATCAATATTGCCTATCTAATCCTTATCTGACACGTGGCGGATAAGAATCTAGCCGACCAATCAGAAGCTGCCACGTGTCACAATAATTGAGTCTTCAACAACCTCGCCACATGTCACCTTATCATCTTATCCAGAATCTGCAACCAACGAACCAGAGCGTGCCACGTCGACAGAAGCCGGCGTAGCGACGCCAAAGGCCTCAGCGTCGCGACGCCCGATGCCTATCCGCGCCTATAAATTGAGCTCGAGATTTCAGTTTTAGATGCACCACTCTCTCTCATCTCTTTGATGTAAAGAGAGAGTTTCTCTCTCCACTTTCTTTTAATTTTTAGTTTTTTAGTTTTTAGTTTTGTAATTAATTTTAATTACGTTTTGTAATAATAGTAATTTACTTTTTACTTTTTACAGTTTTTACTATTTACCATTAGGAGGTAACTTCCCCAGCTAGGGTGAAAGGTAATTCTTTTACTATTGCTATTTAGATTAATCTCCCTTAAATATAATATATTCACTATTTAAAATCCTGACTTAAAAAGGATACCGCCAGATTGGTCGGTTGGTAATTTAATTTTGGTTCCGCCTTTATGGCTGGTTTATGGACAAGTATTACCGCCTTAATGGCTGGTTGGACTTAATTTGACTTAATCAGGATACCGCCAGATTGGTCGGTTGGTAATATTATCACAAGTTTATATATTATTTTATGGGAGATATCTAAATTAGTAGTAGTAAAAGTAATTCATTTTACCTTAACATTTTATTTTTTGTAATTTACTTTTCAGTATTTAATTTACCGCATTTTTACTTTATGTCTTTTATTTTCAAGTTTTTACTAGCCCTAGTTATGTGTTGTAATTAAATTAGTTATCTGGGGTTGTGATGACTTTTAATATCACCGGTTTATAAGGGGTTAGATTATAGTTTGGGTATTATAAAGATTTATTTAGTGAGTCTTAATCTTAATGTTTTTTCATTAATTGGCCATTAATAAAATTGATCTGGTAAATCTAAAATGAACTAGACATAGGGATTTTAGGTTTCAGCCTTAGACTCAATAGCCCACGATCTTCCTCGAGGATAGATAACCCTTTAATAGATTTCCTTACAGGATAGGAATATACCTGTCGGGCGGGGGTAGCCATAATTGGAACTTAAACTTAATAAATCCAGATAATTTGGTTGACATAGACATATGGTTCATTTGGGTTAAACTGGGTATTTGTGTCTGACCATCGACAGAGACTTACACATAATTTAGTGTTCCAGGTAATAAATCAATATATTACCCAACTTTAAGATAACCACTTCATCTTTAAAATGATATTGGAAGGAATCACAACCCTAGATAGTTTTTAATATTGAATTTTCTTAAATCCTACTTTCGAACAATTTTATTTACTTGTTTTTAAATTTAGAATCGTCACCATTTCAAATCAATCAAACAAACTGTTAGATACTAGTAATCATTTGACCTCATAAAATTAATATATTAGATATTAAGTCCTCGTGGGATCGATATTTTATACTACTTGAACGATACGTGCGCTTGCGTTATACGTGTGTGTTTACGCCGGTCAAGTTTTGGCGCCGTTGCGGGGACTTATTTATCTTTCACTATTAGTTTTAAGGTTAGATACGTTACTTGTATCTAATTTCTTTGTACTTATTGTTTTTGTTTTCTTGTGTTTTAGGTTCTCAGAAACTTCATGAGATGAACTAGAAGCTTTGAACTACGACCGCTTGACCCGGAAATTGAATGTAAGATGTACACTTGTGCGCGTTGTGAGGGCACAACGGCATAGTTCTCATATATTTGGGTATAGGATACTCATGCAAGTGTAATAGGAGGTTGTGTTTCTCCGATGGTACGGGAATAAGCTTCGCTCTGGATATGACCCCCTCGGAATTCCATTGGTAGTATGACTATGTGTCTATGGAAGTCCGAAATCAGGGTAGGTGTATTTGGTCTTAACCTGAGACTTGCACCGCTAATGCATACGACAATCAATATACTTTGGTTGAGGTCGTCCAAGGCTTTAACCGGTTTCTGTGTACGCCAATTCTAGGTATATCGAGAATCGTAGTGTGTTGGGTGTGATGTCAAGATGGAACTGTCACTCCAGTCATATGGAGTTGATCATCGCGCAGGGATACAGAACTGGTTCTCTAAATAAGGTTGCAACCGTTGGGATAATATGACTTGGTCATGATTATCCGATATTAAAGATACTAGTTGCTTGTCATCCGATGTATGCTTCGTACGGGGCAGACACTGTACCAGCCCCAGGCCTCACATGTGATCATCTGATACTGGATAGAAATACGCAATACTACGTATACTACGCCTGATATAGATCCTTTATTCCTGTAAGGATATTTCCGGAGAATTGGGTAGGCATGGCGCTTTGCTAGAAGCCAACCTTGTCTTGTAAATCGGTATAAACGTAGTACTAGGTACTTACGTGTTCGGATAGTCCGACGACCGAATTTACTGCCAACATATCCGGGGATCTCATGGGTCGCTTCCCAAAGATTCACCGATGACGTATGACTCGCAATTGAATTAATCTGGGATTGATAAGATGAGAGAGAAAATTAATCTGGGATTAATTGCGGAGATATTTTATCTTGGATAAAATATCAATTAAAGAGAGAGAACGATTAATTTGGATTAATCGATTAATTAATATATTTGATATATTAAATGAAATGGATTTCGACGCGGAATTAAAATTAGATTTTAATTCGGGCGAACGAATTAATTTAGAATTAATTAGTTAGCGATATGAATAGTGATTTCACTAGGCGTAATCATTTAATTATGACGCAACGAAAAATTCATTAATTTGGAATTAGCGAACCCGAGCCCGAGATTATTTACGAGTGCATTCGCATTTCGAATTTGAGTGCGGCACGTCAAATCAAGCATCAAATCGCTAGTCGCATCAAGCGTCAAATCACTTGTCACTTTGAGTGATGTGACTTTACAACTTGTGATTGATGTGATGAGTGATGTGTGTGGTTGGCAATTAAAGCTAAATGTGTTGGAAATGAATTTGAATTTCATTTCAAGTGTATTAGATACACTTTAGGTCATCACCAAATACGCATAACACTTTTCCCTCCTCTCTCTCTCTTCTTCTTCCTATCTCTCACGCATTTCCTGTTCTGTTTTGGCTGGGCAAAAAACTGAGAGCAGTGAAGGGAAGCAAGTGCGTTTTTGATGCAAAAACAAGAGTGCTAGCACACTCCGGGATCATGCGTAGGTGATAGGGAAGTCCACCCATGAGCCGAGAATCAAATGACGAAGCTTGGAGCTTGGTTTCTTGTTGATTGAAGGCCGAAAATCAGAAGCAACAGCAGCCCACTGCCGCCAAAACCAGTGAGCAGAATCTGAATTTGGTTGCCTCCTTCGTCGCTCAACCGCTCGATGTAAGTATTCTGCAACTTCCGTCGTTGTATTCACACATGTTCATGCTTGATTTATGATCTTTGGGACCTAGATAATCTCCAACAAGACTCTCTAAATTCAGACATATCCATCACGAAATCAAATATCGTGTCCATAATCTACCCACCCATAAATTATGACGAACACAGATAAACTCTCTGAACCATACAGGTCGAGGTCACTACATACGTATAATCCCTCCGTCACAGGTATCCGGATTATTCCAGAGATATAGATGTAAACGTCAAATCTCTATAGATATAATCACGTCGACGTTTCTATTAGCAATCCTTTAATAACACTTAGAACTGATTTCTACAGTGTACCACAGGCCCATGGATTTAACAGATTGTTAATTCCATATTGAATACCTATGCTCTATACACAGAACTGACGGATCCTTTCTTGATACACACAGGATATCATGAGTATCAGTCCACACCCAACGAACAAGCGGAGGTCTAATCTAAATAGATTGGTGACGTGACTGCCATCTAAGTGTGGATGATAACTCATATATCCACAATGGTAGCTCAAGTCAAAGAATCACTATGCTTACTCAACCCGAGAAGATTCTTATTGACGTTGATGTACCATCTATTAAGAATCTTCTGTGAGTCGTTCAATGTTTATCCGCTATAAACACCTACACGTCTATATGAGTCTCCAAGACTCATGGTTCATTGAGAAATCATCGGAATCCAAGATTTCAATATACGACATGTACCAGCCTCAACGGGTTTACTTTACTTACCAAGTAGTGTAAGTCTTGACCAGGAAATGTCTAAGAATGACAACGTCATGATACAACTCAATGTTAGTTGCGACGCTTTTGCAACAATATCATAACTAATCATTCTAAGGTCGGTTACGTCTTTACCATATTAAAGAAGATGTTATATAAAAGAAACTGTTTATTTTATTCATAATAAAATGTTACATTAGTATTTACAAGGAAATACATAATAAAAGTGGCGCTCAGAGCACCAACCCTAACAAATAAGGGTTATGATTTAGCCGCCATAAATTTATTCACACTAGCAAATTAAAATATTAGATATTTTAAAATAGAAACCTTATTTTTAAAATAGTGAGTGGGAGAGTGATAAACGACAGTACATCCCGCGATCTCCATTGTTAGTCCGAAAATGTGAGATTTAAAAAGGCGCATTGAGAAGGTTTTTTTTTCATCCCCCTACGGATGGTGTCCATTTTGGGTCAATATCAAGTTTGGATTCCGAGAGGATAGAGGCTCTAGATGTATCTGGTGAATTGACCTACCCTACGACAGCACTTCACTAGTTAAGTCCAAGGGTTCTGAAACGACGGGTCACACTCACAAATGAATGATTAAATATTTATCAAAATTCCTTGATCAAATCAAACGGTGGTTGGTTAATATAGGAATAAGAGTTATGCCCGTATATATTAATCAATTGAGATTGTCTCGATCTATCATGTAAATACTTGACCTACCATACGACGACACTTATTTGTGGGATGATTAATTTTCGGTGGCATAGTAATTTAGGTTTCTAATTCATTATTCATGGTTCATGCATCATGTTTAGTTTTATGCAGAAATATTTGATAATTTAATATGCGATGAATGAATATTAAATGCATGTTTACTTTATTTTATTTTAGCCATGGTTTCTCCGATAATTTCCATTCTCTCTAATGATAAATTAACGGGAGAAAACTATGTCAATGGAAAAATAACATGAATGCTATCTTGGTCTGTGAAGACCTAAATTTTTTCCTGACGGAGGAATGTCCTCCCCAGCTAGCCAGAAATATTGGCCAGGCTGTACGCGATGCCTACCAAAAATGGGTCGCAACTAATGAGAATGCCCGCTGCTACTTACTAGCAGGGATATCCGAGGTTTTTGCTACAAAGCATGAGCCTATGGCTACAACATCTAAGATGATGGAGTCATTACAGAGCATGTTCGGGCAGCCTTCGGAGCGTCACCGCCATGAGGCTATGGTCTCAACGATGACTGCTAGGATAAAGAAAGAGACATCAGTCCGAGAGCACACCTTGAGGATGATGAATTATCTCAATACTGCTGAAACTCATGGAGCTCGTATTGACAAGCGAAGCCAGGTGACCATGATTATGGAAACTCTTCCGAAGAGTTTCATGTAGTTTAAAAGCAACTATGTTATGAAAAAATTGACTTTTACTTTAACCCAACTGCTGAATGAGCTTACCCATTACGAGTCCATGCTTGTGGATCCTCGTAAGCCCAGTGCCGAGGCAAATGTTACCGAATCTTCTAAATCTGCAAAGAAGAAAAAGAATAGCACTGAGATAGCCAAGACAAATCCGATGAAGAATAACAAGAAAGGCTCTAAAGGTGCCAAGCCCAAGGGAAAGTGTTTTCACTACAACAAGGACGGGCATTAGAAAAGACGTTGTCCTAAATACCTTGCTGAACTGAAAGAGAAGAAAGCTATAGGTACATACGATTTACTTGTTATCGAATCTCTATTAGCAGAGGATAATAAATCCACATGGATTGTTGATTCTGGAGCCACTAACCATGTTTATTCTTCTTTGCAGCTACTTGACCCATGAGGGGACCTTGCTGAAGGTGATTGTTGTGAGATTTTCGTACCGCAAGTATACGGTGTCAAGTTTTAGTAAAAGATAAGTATGAGTGTCGAACCCACAAGGATTGTAATGAAACTCGCACTAAGAACTATAATTAATAAACTAAACTTTATCTAAAAATAATTTAAAATATACAGAAGCGAGATATCAAAACATCTAATTAAGATAATCCAAGAAGAGAGAGATTCTATAGTCTGATTTCAACTAGCTATCCCTTATGTATTTGTCATGCTATTCTATTCTTATTCAATTGTATTATTTATAAGTCAAGAATCCTAAGTTATTATAACTCCCTCTCCCGAGTACCGAGTGAATGTATTATCAATTACTGACTTCAATATCCCTATAAAAATCGAGTAGTCAATAACTCATTACGCTCGGTGATTCTGTGTTAACGACTTCAAAGGAATTATAGATTATCCCGAACTCTATAAAATTCCTAGATTATATTCTCGGGATCCTATTCAAAATCCCACCTCCCGAGCGATAGATTCTAAACATGCATCATCTCAATTTGTGGCCAACAAACTAGAAACATTAAACACAAGAGAATATAAATAAACTGATTTAAAATTTTATAACAATTAAATTGGTAATCAACACATAGGTTCAAGCATAGGTTACATCATCCTTTAGAACAATAGAGTTAGTTCATGGCTAAGGATAAAAACAATGAAAATAATATCATGAACATATTAGAAATCATTAGAGTTTTAAGAAAGAAACTAGATGATAAAACTCGAATCGAATCCATTCATCTTCGGACGTCACCGCCTTCGTCTCCTCTTGTCGCTCTTCAATCTTCCTCTTTGGATCTCTATAAAATATATTTTGAACTCTTTAGTTGTGTATTTTTCTCATCCTTTGGGGTTTTGGATGAGCTTCTATATTTATAGGGAAGTTCTGGAGTCATTATGCGTGTAGAACACTGAAAAATGAAGATTCTGGACATTTACCGTAGCGTCGTGATGCCGAAAGTGGCGTTACGACGCTGAACTTTTGAGAATCATGTATGGATCCTGTTTGGGCATCGCGACGCCAGGCCAAAATTTCAGGATTGTGATTTTTGCGTATTTTGCTCTCCCGCGTGCTTCTGATGCATCATTAAAGTCCCAAAATAAGTCCAATTGCTCCAAGATCCATTCTCCAATGCTTCCTATCAATAAAACATAAAAGAAACTACAAAATATATTAAAACAACATGAAATCTAACAAAATAGTAACCTAAGAATGCAGGAATAAGTGGGTATAAACCGCATTTATCAAACACCCCCAAACTTAAGATTTTGCTAGTCCCGAGCAAAAGACTAAATAAAAACTAAATAAAAATAAACAAAGTAAAGTAACAAAATTAGCTAAGTTAACTAGGCCACTTTCGTAGGGATCACGATTGCATTTAGCGTAAGCAAAAAGTCTTTAAACCCCTAGGCGGCCCTAGTGGACGAGTTATAGTCTCGTGAGGGCTTACAGTGACGACATCCAAAAACGTCATTCACACACATGCAAAAATATAAAAATAATAAAAGTAAAGAAAATAGTCCTGATAGTTACACATAATATTATCCTCAAATAATGCATACCAATGAAATCAAAGAACCTTCAAAGTACTCAACGTAACTTAAATCCAAGTTATTGAATAAATCATCTAAGCCAGACTCACAGTGTGTGTGTCAAAAGGTTCGTTCATAGCTCGACTCCTAAGTAAGCCAACTCAATGATTTCATCTCAAAAATTGAGATCTGATGGGTCAAATCAACCTAGATATCTCAAATGTGCTATGTATTTGCCTTTCTTTGCTCAATATGGTATGATTTATTTTTTTTTCATTTCATTTTATTCATTTTTTAACACACCTACCCTTTAAGGTATCATTTCTCCTTATGGTGGTCCTAACACTCGCCCATAGTAGCTTCACGTTTATCGGTTATAGGTGGTTTAACTTTTCCTTTTTTTTTTTGCTCTTTTTGTCTTTCTTAGTTTCCTTTTTTTTTAACCATACCATGCATCATAACACTAGAAAATCGAGATAGATATATAAGCAAACAGTCATTCATCGGTAAGCAATTTATTCAACTAGTCACTTTGCCAACTACATAGGCTTTTACTGCTAGAAACCTATTGTTAAGTGCTTACGAGTCTAACCTAGATCACCTCCTCAAGGCATCAGATAAAATTCATTTGGGAACTTATCATTTCTAAGATTTCATCCTAAAGCAAACAAAACTCATCATTTGGACTTATGTTTTACTATATAGGACTAAAAATAAATTTTTTTTTTTTTAAATAACAGGAACTATCACTACACGCACACACCCCCAAACTTAAAACTTGTATTGTCCTCAATGTAAGATAAACATAAAGAAACATGAGTAAAGAACAACACTACCGTGCATGGAGTTGATCAGGCTCATACTGGTCAGAATTTGATTGTGCGGGCTGTGTGGTTTGCGCTAACACCTGCAGAAATACACATGCAAACTAATAAACTATCAAATAACACACAATAAAATAAAACTAAAATAAAGAAAATAAAAATAAACAAATGCAAGGGTTGCCTCCCCGCTAGCGCTAAGTTTAACGTCTTCAGCCAGACGTAGCCACCCAAGTGGTCATGGTGGCTTCAGCGTAGCAAATCGGGTAGTCTCATGTGCTTTCTTCTTTGGTGTCCACCGGTGATTATGACTTGAAAAAGATTGTTTGGCTGGCTATGGCAATTTATCTATGAATGATCCTCCAGGGTCCACTGATGTTTGAAATTTTAGACTACACATGTAGCAAAATTGGCTCGACCACTTTTTTAGCTTTCCAGGGATCATCTTTAGGTGAGCACTGACTATTGATTTCCTCTTTTTGCGGCGTTTTGGGAATGGCTGTAGTTTTGGCTATGAAGGATCTTCTTTGTTTGGCTTAACTGCGGGTTCACTCTGTGTGTTGACTTGAATGGATGGAGACACATCTAACACATGGTCATCATCTATTTCAACTCCCATTCCCTAAAATATCTATCATGCGACATTCTTCATCATTGTGAGGACTCGACATGGCCTTGAAAACACTGAAGGTGACTTCTTCATCTTGAACTCTCATTGTCAATTCACATTTATGTACATCAATGATCATTTTTCCTGTTGCCAGGAATGGTCTTCCAAGGATGATTGGAACGTCATGATCCTCTTCTTTATCAAGAACAAAGAAGTTAGCAGGAAAATAGAACTTATTGATAAGCAGTAAATATATCAATATTTACCGTCCTTTTTACTTGATATTTTGTATAGTTTCTTGAGTTTTGTGAATATTTTGATGTGTTTTGTGTTATTTTTTAGATAAATAAAATAACATGACTCTTTGGAATCAATTTGGGACCAAAACATTGAAAAACTGACAAAAAGGGCAAAAATGTAAATTTCCTGCTAAAATGCACCGTTTGCTAAAATGCGTCATGCTAAAATACGCCGAATGAACGTGCGCTAGATGCATGTCACAATCACAGTAGACTTGCTAACATGTGCCTACCACATGTCAACATCACAGCTAACGTGCACCGGACACGTGTCACCATCACATGCTGCCGACACTCATCATTGAAACACATCATTGCTGACGTCATGATGAAGTCAGAGTCGCGACGCCAAACCAATAATTTAGATATCAACGCTATCGATGCCACGTGTTACGATCTCGTTTAATCAATGGCGTGTCGCGACGCGCAATATTCCACACGTCGCAACGCGTGAGGCCAAACTTTGCCTATAAATTGAGGCCGATTTCAGAATTTCATTTCATACTTTCTTCTAAGGAATTCCTTAAGAATTCTAAGAAGATTGTATCTTGCTTGTTTATTTACAGCTTTTTATATTTAATTTATTTTAATTTACGCAATAGTTCTTTCTTTATTTTATTTTTCAGTCTTTATTTTAATTTTCAGCATGAGGAGGTAACTCCCCTCTACTGGGGTTAAATTTTAAGCTTTTATTACTAATATTTAGATGAATCTCCCTTAATTATAATATATAAACTATTTAAGATCTGACTTAATGGGATACCGCCTTTATGGTCGGTTGGACTTAATTAAATTGATTTTAACCTGACTAAATTGGATACCGCCTTTATGGTCGGTTGGAATTAATTATAAATTTGACTTAATCAGGATACCGCCTATATGGTCGGTTGGTAATATCACACAAAGTTTATATATTATAATAAGAGGGATATCTAAATTAGAAGTAATAAAAGTGGATCCTCTAACCCCAGCATTTTCTTTATTGTTTTATTTACGTTTTTAATTTCCAGTATTTACTTTATGTCATTTACTTTATTTAAGCTTTTACTAGCCTTAGATATGTGTCGTAACTAAACCCGTTATTTGGGGTTGTGATGAATTCCAATATCACCGGTTTATAAGGGGTTATTTTATAGTTTGGGTAATATAAAGGTTTGTTTATTAAGTCTTAAGCTTAATGCTTCTTGTTAACTGGCCATTAATAAGATTGATTTGGTAAACTTAAAATAAACTTGACAAAGGAATTTTAGGTTTCAGCCTTAGACTTAATAGCCCACGATCTCCCTTAATGATTAAATACCCCTTAATAGATTTCATTCCAGGATAGACATATACCTGTCGGACGGGGGTAGCCACAATTGGAACTTAATCTAATTAATGAATTCAGGTAACTTGGTTAACATAGACATATGATTAATTGGGTTATACTGGGTATTTGCACATGGCCATCAACATAGGCTTTTGCATAATTTCGTGTTCCAAGTTAATAAACCGATATATTGCACAAACATGAGATAACCATTTCATCTTTAAAGATATGGAAGGATTCACAACCCTAGTGTAGGCACTGCATTTTTGCATATAAGTCCCTATGATAAGTCTCATTTGGAGACACTACCTTTTAATTCACGGAAGTCGCGGGAAACGGACGTCGGAAGGGGAAATTTAGAATAAGTATGTCATTAGATTCATTTCACAAGTTCACTATTTTCGTTCGTGCTGTGTTCGTGACCACGTTCGAACGTCAAGCAGATTGTGGTCGTTTATGTAGCGTTCGAATCGGCGTTTGAACGGTGTCGGTATTTCTGGTTTTGCTGCTAGCCTCACACCCAAGCCTAATTAGCCCACCAAAGCCCATAAAACATATCCAATTAATAAAATGCATATTTAACACATGAAAAAATTAAATAAAATCTAAAAATCATATACCAATTTAAAATAAAATCATGCCTAATTAAAATCAATCAAGATTATTATATTCCTAACTAAATAAATATCATGCCTAAACAAAACAAATTAAATATATGAACTTCCTAATTGAGCATAATCTTGTCCCCAATCAATCTTTGGTTTTCCTTGTTTAACACTAAATCAAATCCTCATTTAATGTACAAATCACTTCCTTGTCAAGCAAGGATTCACCCATCCTCTTTGTCTATAAAACAAAGCTATTCCAACCCTTGAATCCTCCCAACTCTCACGCATATACAACAAAGAAAAAGCCTCTCCATTCACGCCTAATACACTCAAGAAGTAACAAAGAATTTTCTCTCCTCCTCTTCCCTCCATAACCGAAAAATCACAGCCCCTAAACACCTTAGATTGCCGAATACACAGCCTCTAAAACACCTTAGATTTCCGAATACACAGCCCCAAAAACACTTTAGATCACCGAAAATCACAGCCCCTAAAAGATCCACTGTATCACCGAAAATCACTACCTAAAACATTCACTGTTTGACCAAAAAATTACCCTTGGAACACCCCCTAAAACTACCGAAACTCACCCCTAAACAGCAGCCAAAAACGCCAACAAACAGCAGCCCTTTAACCGTAAAAATAGCAGCCCTTTAACCGCAAAAATAGTAGCCTAAAACACCAAAAATAGTGACCAAAATACAGCAGTAAAATAGCAGCAAAACAGAGTCAAAACAGTAGCTTGAGCAGTGAAACAGCAAGGAAAGACGCAAACCAGTGAACCGGAAAAGTTGCGGAGCTTTAACCCTTCCGATCATTATGAAACACGAATCCGAGAGTCGACGAAAAAGGTTAGACCTGAGGACGCTTTCCACATCCATTTTTATTCATATTTTTACTGTTTATTGAATCTTATCTACATAATTATTGTGGAGTGATGCATGTTGTGGCCCTTGAATAGATAGAAAATGCATGTATTGTGAAATGAAAAATGTGTCGCCTCTTGTGGCATATAGGATGGAAACCCGGACATAAATTTCATAGCCGATTCCGAATGGACGGTAGTATGATCTGTACTCGGGATACAACTCCACGTACCACTTGAGTATACGGCACATATTTTATTTCATGTTATCTTGATTTATTTATTATCGTTGTTTAATTTCTGCATGTTATATGTTTATGTAATAAAGTGATGCGCATGGGCTTAGTAAGTCGGATTAAAGGTCCTCCATTTCAAGAGGTTAAAATCCTTTACCACGATGCTTTGCCGCGCCGGATGATGTATATTCGGTTGAATGTAAGATGTGTTCAATCGGGTATACGAAGTCCGATATTGTTGTCTTTATTTTTATATGCATTATGTTATTAGCGCATGGGCTTAGTAATTGGATTAAAGGTCTTCCATTTCGAGAGGTTAAAATCCTTTACCACGATGCTTTGCCGCGCACGATGATGTATATTCGGTTGAATGTAAGATGTGTTCAATCGGGTATACGAAGTCCGATATTGTTATCTTTATTTTTATATGCATTATGTTATTAGCGCATGGGCTTAGTAAGTTGGCTTAAAGGTCCTCCATTTCGAGGGGTTAAAATCCTTTACCACGATGCTTCGCCGCGCCGGATGACGTATATTCGGTTGAATGTAAGATGTGTTCAATCGGGTATACAAAGTCCGATATTGTTGTCTCTATTTTTATATGCATTATGTCATTAGCGCATGGGCTTAGTAAGTTGGATTAAAGGTCCTCCATGTCGAGGGGTTAAAATCCTTTACCACGATGCTTTGCCGCGCCTTTTAGCCCGTTATTATTTATTAGGTGTCATCTATTCAACCGTTCACATATGTGTCATGTTGTTTACTGCATTTTGGAGGTCACTGCTGTAACCCCGTTCGAACACGTTTCAGAACGCCACACGAACGCATGTTTTCTGTCTCAGTTCGTTCGAATGCGTTTACGAACGCTGCTCGAACGCGAACCTTCTATTTACCGTTCGAACGCAGCTACAAATGTCGCACGAACACCCACGGTAAACAGGCCCTCTTCCATCACATCTCATGCATGGTTACTCATTTTGTCATTTGCCTTTTTTGAGTGTTCATGTTCTCACATTTAGTCATTTATTGTGTGCACCAGATTACACGTTCGTTTCCATGATGCATGTTTACATGGTATTCATCTACTTATGCTTCCGCATTCATCCATTCAACATGTTCATGAAGTTGTATACTTGTAGTATTTCAATTTATCTTTATGCATGCAAATTCGGACATAGAGAATCTATGTCCCACAGTCTGGTGACTCCACTGAGGATAGAGAATCGGCCTCGAAATAATGTCTTGTAATGTTAGGATTTGTGCTTTAATTAATCGTGTCTACTGTGGGTTAAAAGAGGTTTAATCAAAGGCACTTTTTAAGGCTGGGCAATGGTTTGGTGTCTTCCTTCATTCACTACCTTTCTATAAGGAAAAGCTGTGAAGGCACTTAGATAATCATCTACTCGTAGCCTACTGTGATGAACTAATTTGGAGGACTCGTTGTTTATTCCTAACACCAAGCGATAAGAGCCTAAGAGGCTTGGGTATTTAAGAGAGCCTCGCTCCACCCTCCCTCTTGGGAATCTACAATGGGAAATCCATCTGACAGTCAGTCACACACCATAACTCGTTGGAACGTACTGTAAGGTATAAAAAAGGTGTGCTCACTTGGTCGCTCGAACCCTTGAGTGGGGAGACCTAGTTGTGGGCAATCCTTCACCAGCGAGAGTCTTTGTCTACACTCCCGCAAACCCACACGTAGACCGGGGTTGCATGGCCTATAGCAAATATTTCCTTATGCTTGTGGACCATCCTCATTTGGATGCAGTTGGACTTCTTTTCAGAAATGCGAACTTGTTGGGCCATTTAAACTGGGACGAGTTCATATCCTATGACAATTGGGCTAAAAGCTTCTGAAATATTGATGGGCCACTCTGTAGAAATTATTTCTGTATGCTTGTGTTTGGGAACATTGTCGTTTGGATCCATTCGGACCTTTTGTCATGAGGTATGGGCTTGTTGGGCCATTTAAACTGGGACAAGAACGTATCTTATGATGATTGGGCCAAAATCTTCTAAAATACCAATGGGCCATTATATGTTTATGTTTAGGAACATTATCATTTGGATACGGTTGGACTTCCTGCCATGAGATGTGAACTTGTTGGTCATTTAAACTGGGACGAGTTCACTCTTATGACAGTTAGCCCAAAAGGTTCTATAATGATGATGGACCGATTTGTGTGAAAATTTTAATGAGTTGATATATTCCTTGTATCGCATGCATCTCATTCATCTCATGCATACATATATCCTGTTAACACCCTCTATGTCTACAAAAGACAACATAGATTCCTATTGGGTTAGGAAAGAGGGAAGACTCACTAAAAGACCGGTAACATATATGAGTACATCCGATTACGAGGTATCCCGGATAGATCAGTTGGAAAACGGTCTCGCCAAAATTACTGAACAGTTGCAAGCCTTGACTACTGCTTTGGCTGGTATGGCTGTACCCCGTGCTGGGGGAAATTCTGAGAATGTGAGGCACGAGGAGCCTCCGAATGGGTTGGGGGATGATATCCCCGCTTTTGATAACGACATGGCAGAGTATGCAACATGCAGAGTGATTGGGTCTCAGGCAGAATTTTAGAAGCTTCGGGATCAGGTTGAAACAGTTACCCGCAAAATGAGGGGTAAACATGAAGAGTTGTTAGATTATGAGGCAATGACCTTCGAAGAACAGTTGCCAGCTCAGTTCAAGATGCCGAATATGGCTAAGTTCAACGGGAATGGGGATCCGAGGGTCCATCTCCGTCAGTATGTTTCAGTTATGAGTTCAGTGGGTTTATCCAAGCGTCAAGTGCAGAAAATGTTTGGGTTGTCACTTGAAGGAGCGCCGGTAGTTTGGTATCACAGCCCTGAGAAGAAGATTATTGAAGATTGGAGGGAACTGGCTGATGCTTTTCTGAAGCAATATATTACAGATCTAGAAATTGATTTGTCACTCCGTGATTTGGAGAACACTAAGTAGAAGTAGTAGGAAAGCTTCAAGGAGTATGTAGATCGCTGGAGAAGCCAGCTTCTAAAAATGCAGACTCATCCCTTTAAGAAGGACCAGATTAAAATGATCATCAAGGGCACCAAGCCCTAGATTTATGGTAAGCTGAGGAGGATGACCTCCATGATTGCTGATTTTCGACAGTTAAGAGAAATTGTCATGGATATTGAAGAAGAAGAAACAAAGAACATGAAGTTTTATGGCCTAAGTAGGAGGCCTATTGGGGGAACATCAGGTACCAAACCTGTTTCTGTGGAGATTGCTGCCATCCGGAATCGGAGATTCTCCAACTTAGGGAGGCCCTTGTCTAAGGTGCTGGAGAAATTAAAAAGACAAGGACTTCTGAAACCCCTGGAGACCAAACCACTTCCCAACCCTCCACCACCACATCTCAACCTGAGCCAATACTGTCACTTCCACCAACAGAAAGGCCATGACACTGATAATTGTGCCCGCCTCCGCCATGAAATCCAAGACCTTATAGACTTCAAAAAGATACCCGACCCTGAAATAGAACGCCCCAACACACACCAAAATCCCCTACCAAATTACCACTCTGTCCCCCCCCCCACCGACCTATATGATAAACTCTCCGGCCTACCCGGAAGCCTTGTCCTCAAGTCCTTTGACCAACAAGCCTTTTGCCTGGGTATCTGGGATAATAACAGTGAAGATGAGACAGAACGGGGGCATAATTTTTGGGAAGACTTCTCCAGTAGTGATGAAGAAGAAGTGAGGGGAATGACACGCAGCGGTCGTTTCTATAATGATATGGCAGAAAAGGGTGAGGAAGTATTAGCAGAAGGTAGAGAAGTAATTGAGAATGTAGAGATTACTGAGGGATATGTAGTGCTGCAACAGTTGAGGAAAACCCGAGCACAAGTGAGTATCTGGGATTTATTGTGTGCATCTCAGGAGCACAGGCGGGCCATGGTTGAGGCCTTAAGCAAGATAGTGGTGACAAAGGATGCCAACCCCGCAATGTTTGTTGGGTCAGTGCAAAATGAGGCTTTGTAGGTAATCACTTTTTCTAAGGAAGAACTCCCAACTGAGGGGAGAAATCATAATAGACCTTTGTTTATCAGAGCTGAAGTGAGGGGTAAAAGGACCTCTTGTGTGATGGTGGATGACGGCTCATCCATTAATGTGTGCCCGTTGAAGATTTTGGCCAAGCTGGGTATAAAGACAACAGATCTGGATCCCTCTAGTATGACTATCAATGCTTATGATGACAGTAAGCGAGGAGTTGAGGGTACATTTGTAGCAGCGGTCAAGGTTGGTCCTATTGAGGACGAAGTTGATTTCACAGTGCTGGATATCTCAGCCATTTTTGCCTTGTTGTTGGGAAGGCCTTGGTTTCATAAGCTTGAGGGCGTGCCCTCCACTCTACATCAGATGATTAAGTTCCCGTATGGGGGAGAGATTGTCACCATCCGAGCTGAGGTAGACAATGATGTGGCTGCTTTGGAAATACAACCTTTCACGAGGTTCTAAGTGTCGGTAACTTTTGAGGAATAGGTGGATCCTAAGGTAGCTAGGATCATGGGAAAAATGAAGTTCGAGCCGGGTGAGGGTTCAAAATTGCTAGACTTTAGAGGACAGACTACTCAGAGGGGTTTGGGGTACAAATCTGACGAGGAAAAGCCGAAGGTTAAAAAAAAAGGGCTGAAATTGATGGATTGCTTTGTAAAAGCTTCAGGGTATCAAGGTGAGCCCGAACCAATAGAAGTTAACGGAAATGTGGTGCCTGGTTTTGAGATCTTCCAAGAGATACTGGGTAAGAAGCCGCTGACCGAAGAAGTTGTGGAGGAAGAGAATTGGGAAGAATAATTGATGAAGTTGAGAAGAACCTGGTTGCGGAGGATGAAGTGTCTGCCGATGATGAAGACATTTATCTTCCTGATTTATTTGAGTGTACTCCCGCATTTATTAGCAATAAAGACAATCATTTTGCTTATTTGCCCGAGTCTTTTTCCTCTAACTTGCATACCTTGAGTATATTTGATATCAGCTCCACCAGAATGAATGCATTTAACTTGGGCACGCTTGAGAACCCCAAGGAAATTCTGATTGCAAGTGAAGTTACCACTGAAGAGCGGGAGAAATTAGAAGAAGTATTGGTCAGATATGCCAAAGTGTTTGCTTGGTCCTATGAGGACATGCCTAGAGTAGACAGAAGCATTGCCCAGCACACAATACCAACTTATCCAAATATGAGGCTAGTGAAACAGAAACTTCGACGGATGAGACCTGAGTCAGCCGAGAAGGTCAGAGAAGAGGTTAATAAATAGATAGATGTGAGGTTCCTGGAAGTAGTGAAGTATCCTAAGTGGTTGGCAAATATTGTGCCGGTGCCGAAGAAAGACAGGAAAGTCAGAATGTGTGTTGATTACAGAGATCTCAACAAGGCTTGTCTGAAAGATGATTTTCCTCTACCTCATATTGATGTACTAGTTGATAGTGCAGCTTTATCTGCCATGTATTCATTTGCAGATGGGTTTTCAGGGTATAATTAGGTTCTTATGGCTGAGGAAGACAAGCACAAAACTGCCCTCGTCACATAGTGGGGTACTTATTGTTACAAGGTAATGCTGTTTGGGTTCAAAAATGCAGGAGATACTTATCAGCGGATGGCCACTACATTGTTCCACGATCTGATGCACAAAGAGATTGAAGTGTATGTGGATGACATGATGGTGAAATCAGAGACAAGAATTGGGCATATAGAAGCAGTGGAGAAGTTCATTAAGAGGGTTGACAAATACAACTTGCGGCTGAATCCCAAGAAATGTGTGTTTGGGGTAACATCAGGGAAATTGCTGGGACATACAGTGGGAATGGGAGGAATAGAAGTAGATTCTGAGAAAATCAAGGCAATTACTGAGATACCGGTACCGAAGACAGAGAAAGAGGTTAGAGCATTCCTTGGGAAGATCCAGTACATCAGTCGGTTCATTGCCAAGTTAACGTCAGTATGTGAGCCTATCTTCAAACTGTTGAGAAAGGACCAGCCAGTGAAATGGAATGAGCAGTGTCAGTCAGCTTTCGACAAGATCAGAGAATACTTGGTAAAACCTCCTGTATTGAAACCTCCAAGACCGGGCAAGCCTTTGGTACTGTATTTGGCTATAGAATCAGAAGCACTGGGGCAATGATGGTACATGCAGATGAGACCGGGGTAGAGCATGCAGTCTACTATCTCAGTAAGAAAATGCTCCCATATGAAGCCCGCTATTAAGAAGTAGAGAAGATCTGTTTGGCAGTAGTATGGGCATCCAGAAAATTGTGACATTACTTCCAATCTTACAAGATCCAGGTAGTGGCAAAGGAGAATCCTTTGAAATATCTGCATTCAGTGCCTTCGCTAGTGGGAAAATTGGGCAGATGGTTAGTGTTGCTGACAGAGTTTGACATTGAGTACCTCACTTCCAAAGTAATCAAGGGGTGAGCCGTAGCAGAGTTTCTGGCATTGCAACCTATTGAAGGGGATCATCATAAGTTTGAATTTCCAGATGAAGAGATCCAGGCAATATCAGTTCAGGGATAGAAAATGTACTTTGACAGAGCAGTGAATTACAATGGAGCCAGAATTGGGATCGGGATAGTGACCCCCGGAGGAGAGACTTTGCCTTTGGCCAAGAGGTTGACGTTCAGAGTAACTAACAACATGGTCGAGTATGAAGCATGTGCTTTTGGTTTGACTGAACTGATAGCCTTGAAGGCTGAGAGCGTGGAGGTCTACGGAGATAAATGCTGGTGATCCGACAGATGCAGAGAGAATGGGAATTGAAAAAAGAACGGTTGAAACCATACCTTTTTCACCTCAGAAAGTTGGCACAGGTTATCCCCGATTGTAAGTTTCAGCACTTTCCGCGAGAAGAGAATCAGATGGCGGATGCATTAGCTACACTTGCAGCAACTTGGGAAAATCCAGAGAAGTTAGTAATGAGACCGTTGGTACTGACAACAGCAAATAGACCCGTTTATGAGATAGAAAGAATCCTGGAAGTGGAGATCGACGATGGTTAGCCTTGGTATCACGACATTCAAAGGTATCTGGAACACGGGGAACTCCCGGAAGGAGCAGGCAGAAAAGACAGATTAGCCATTCAGAAATTAGCTTCCCAGTATGTGATTTTGAAAAGGGAACTGTACAAGAGGCAAGCAAACGGTATTCAGTTGAAATGTTTGAGAAAAGAAGAGGCTCAGCAGGTAATGGAAGAAGTACACGCCGGGGGTATGTGGTCCGCACATGAACGGGTTGAATCTGTCCGGCAAGACAGTGAGACAAGGTTTTTACTGGTCAACCATGGAGACAGATTGCGCGAAGATGGTAAAGCACTATCATGATTGTCAAGCACACAGTAATTTGAATCATTTGCCGCGCACAGAGTTGCACGGGTTGTCAGAGCCGTAACCTTTCTCAGCATGGGGAATTGATATGATTGGAGAGATTCGACCGAATGCATCGAATGGGCATTGCTTCATAGTAGTGGCAGTAGATTATTTCTCAAAGTGGGTGGAAGCCGAGTCATTCCGCAATGTTACAGCGAAGTAGATGGCAAAATTTATAGCTCGGAATCTCATTTTTCAGTATGATATACCGCACCATGTGGTTACAGATAATAGAGTTCAGTTTCAGGGGGAAACAAAGGCAATGCTACAGAAATACAGGATAGGCCATCATAAGTCATCACCGTACAGGCCGCAGGCAAATGGGGCAGTTGAGGCAGCCAACAAGATAATAAAGACAATTTGGGCCAAGATGATAGAGAACTGCAGGGATTGGGCCGACAAACTACCGTATGCTTTGTGGGGGGTACAAAACATCAGTAAGAACAGCGACAGGAGCCACACCTTACTCTTTGGTCTACGGAATGGAAGCAGTACTGCCAGTGGAGGTTGAGATACAGTCAATGAGGGTATTAGCAGAAACAGAGTTACCTGAGCAAGAATGGGCCGCACAGAGGTTTGAACAGTTAGCACTGCTAGATGAAAAGAGAATGAAGTCCTTGCATCACATGCAGATATATCAGAAGAGACTAGCCCGAGCATTCAACAAGAAGGTACGTCCCACCAAGATCAGAAATGGTGATTTGGTACTTAAGCAGTCAAGGCCGTCGACGACAGATCCGAGAGGAAAGTTCAGACCTAACTGGGAAGGACCTTACATAATGCGGAAAGTAATGGGAAATGGGGCAGTGAAACTGTCAGACTTGGAAGGTAACGAGTTCACTGAGCCGATCAACGTGGACAGATTGAAGCAATATTTTGCCTGAAAAAGAGAAGACTTGGTAGAAGACCTAACCTGACAGGATAAGGAAACTCATACATGCATGCATACACGTAACACATTCTGGCATTCGTTTTGTGTTTGTTTTGTATTCACAGGTTTTGAAGAAGAAAAGAGAAGGTGGCAAAGACAAGCCGATTAGAAGCATCAACATACCAGCAGCAGTTTTGGGATGCGTCCTAGGGGGCGAGACCCACATCAATACTAGCAGTAGTGTTGGGGATGCGTCCCGGGGTTGAGGCCCACGTCAACACATATACCAGTTGCAGTTATTAGAATGCGTCCCAGGATCGAGGTCCACTACATCATCAGCTTCGGGATGCGTCCCAGGGTCGAGGCCCACCTTTTGTCAGCGGTATTGGGATGCGTCACAGGGTTGAGGCCCCCGTTGTTGGTTGCAGCTATTGGATGCGTCCCAGGGTCGAGGCCCCCGTTTTCAGTTGCAGCTATTGGGATGCGTCCCAGGATCGAGGTCCACTGCATCATCAATTTCAGGATGCGTCCCAGGGTCGAGGCCCACCTTTTGTCAGCGGTATTGGGATACGTCCCAGGGTCGAGGCCCCCGTTGTCGGTTGCAGTTATTGGGATGCGTCCCAGGATCGAGGTCCACTGCATCATCAACTCAGTTTGAGACAGCAGGCAAGTCAGGTGGCAGCTGGCGAGCCAGGTAAGTGAAAATGCATTGCATAACTTTGATAGGATTGTCACTGTTACACATTACACAAGTCCCATCAAAGTGGGGGCGACTGTAGGCACTGCATTTTTTCATATAAGTCCCTATGATGAGTCTCATTTGGAGACACTACCTTTTAAGTCACGGAAGTCATGGGAAACAGACGTCGGAATGGGAAATTCAGAATAAGTATGTCATCAGATTCATTTCACAAGTTCACTGTTTTCGTTCGTGCTGCGTTCGTGACCACGTTCAAACGTCAAGCAGATTGCGGGCGTTCGTGTAGCGTTCGAATCGGCGTTCGAACGGTGTCGGTATTTCTGGTTTTGCTGCTAGCCTCACACCCAAGCCCAATTTGCCCACCAAAGCCCATAAAACATATCCAATTAATAAAATGCATATTTAACACATGACAAAATTAAATAAAATCTAAAAATCATATACCAATTTAAAATAAAATCATGCCTAATTAAAATCAATCAAGATTATTATATTCCTAACTAAACAAATATCATGCCTAAACAAAACAAATTAAATATATGAACTTCCTAATTGAGCATAATCGTGTCTCCAATCAATCTTTGGTTTTCCTTGTTTAACACTAAATCAAATACTCCTTTAATGCACAAATCCCTTCCTTGTCAAGCAAGGATTCACCCATCCCCTTTGCCTATAAAAACAAAGCTATTCCAACCCTTGAATCCTCCCAACTCTCACGCATATACAGCAAAGAAAAAGCCTCTCCATTCACGCCTAATACACTCAAGAAGTAATAAAGAATTTTCTCTCCTCTTCTTCCCTCCATAACTGAAAAATCACAGCCCCTAAAACACCTTAGATTGTCGAATACACAGCCCCTAAAACACCTTAGATTGTTGAATACACAGCCCCAAAAACACTTTAGATCACCGAAAATCACAGCCCCTAAAAGATCCACTGTATCACCAAAAATCACTACCTAAAACATTCACTATTTGACCGAACAACTGCCCCCGGAACACCCTCTTAAAACTACCGAAACTCACCCCTAAATAGCAGCCAAAAGCGCCAACAAACAGCAGCCCTTTAACCATAAAAACAGCAGCTCTTTAACCGTAAAAATAGTAGCCTAAAACACCAAAACAGTGACCAAAATATAGCAGTAAAACAGCAGCAAAATGGAGTCAAAACAGTAGCTTGATCAGCGAAACAGCAAGGAAAGACACAAACCAGTGAACCGAAAAAGTTGCGGAGCTTTAACCCTTTCGATCACCGTGAAACGCGAATCCGAGAGTAGACGAAAAGGTTAGACCTGAGGGCGCTTTCCACATCCATTTTTATTCATATTTTTACTGTTTATTGAATCTTATCTACATAATTATTGTGGAGTGATGCATGTTGTGGCCCTTGAATAGATAGAAAATGCATGTATTGTGAAATGGAAAATGTGTCGCCTCTTGTGGTATATAGGATGGAAACCCGGACATAAATTTCATAGCCGATTCTGAATGGACGGTAGTATGATCTGTACTCGGGATACAACTCCACGTACCACTTGAGTATACGGCACATATTTTATTTCATGTTATCTTGATTTGTTTATTATCGTTATTTAATTTCTGCATGTTATTTGTTTATGTAATAATGTGATGCGCATGGGCTTAGTAAGTCGGATTAAAGGTCCTCCATTTCAAGAGGTTAAAATCCTTTACCACGATGCTTTGCCGCGCCGGATGATGTATATTCGGTTGAATGTAAGATATGTTCAATCGGGTATACGAAGTCCGATATTGTTGTCTTTATTTTTATATGCATTATGTTATTAGCGCATAGGCTTAGTAATTGGATTAAAGGTCCTCCATGTCGAGAGGTTAAAATCATTTCCCACGATGCTTTGCCGCGCCAAATGATGTATATTCGGTTGAATATAAGATGTGTTCAATCGGGTATACGAAGTCCGATATTGTTGTCTTTATTTTTATATGCATTATGTTATTAGCGCATGGGCTTAGTAAGTTGGCTTAAAGGTCCTCCATTTTGAGGGGTTAAAATCCTTTACCAAGATGCTTCACCGCGCCGGATGACGTATATTCGGTTGAATGTAAGATGTGTTCAATCGGGTATACAAAGTCCGATATTGTTGTCTTTATTTTTATATGCATTATGTCATTAGCGAATGGGCTTAGTAAGTTGGATTAAAGGTCCTCCATGTCGAAGGGTTAAAATCCTTTACCACGATGCTTTGCCGCGCCTTTTAGCCCGTTATTATTTATTAGGTGTCATCTATTCATCCGTTCATGTATGTGTCATGTTGTTTACTGTATTTTGGAGGTCACTGCTGTAACCCCGTTCGAACGCATTTCAGAACGCCGCACGAATGCATGTTTTCTGTCTCAGTTTGTTTGAATGTGTTTACGAACACTACTCGAACGCGAACCTTCTGTTTACCGTTCGAATGCGGCTACGAACGCCCACGGTAAACAGGCCATCTTCCATCACATCTCATGCATGGTTACTCATTTTTTCATTTTCCTTTTTTGAGTGTTCATGTTCTCGCATTTAGTCATTTATTGTGTGCACCAGATTACACGTTCGTTTCCATGATGCATGTTTACACGGTAGTCATCTACTTATGCTTCCCCATTCATCCATTCAACATGTTCATGAAGTTGTATGCTTGCCGTATTTCAATTTATCTTTATGCATGCAAATTCGGACATAGATTATATGCAAATAGGTTGTATGAAAATTGAGACATAGATTATATGCAAATATGTTATATGAAAATTCGGACATAGGTTATATGCAAACTTAGATATGAGCCTTGTATATGCATGCGAACTTAGGAGTGGATTATCCTTGGAAAACAATGTTGCTTAGGCTTGGTTAAATTATTGCACAAATCATTTCATTACAAGTGGCATAAGTAAGGGACCATTCCGAACCCAACGGTTTGAGGTCTTCCCTTGCGAAGGGTGAGTGCGGCCTTAAATCTTTGTCCCGGTTCACACCGGGTGGCGACTCCATTATTCTCCGGTTTAGTCCCCCACGGGCTACTCCGTACTCCCAACTAGGCCGCGAGCCTAGAACAGCATGCGTCGCCCAGTTTCTGTGTCTCACACCTAGATAGTTTAATAATATTGATTTTACCTTTAATTCATTTTCACGCTATTTTATTTACGTTTTTTAGTTTAAAGTCACCATCCAATCAAACAATAAATCTATTAGATACTTGTAAACATTTGGCTTCATAAATTAATAACTTAGGTATTAAGTCCTCATGGGATCGATATATTTTATACTACTTGAACAATACGTGTGCTTGCGTTATACGTGTGTGATCATGCCGGTTACTTATCCACCTTAACCAATACATCCTATACTATTCCTTGTGGGTAGGTTAGAGATCTATCTGCTAGTTGCAATATGACAGTCGTTGGCTTTGCCTCACCTGTGCCCAACTGTTTATAGATGGATAAGGGCATGAGATTTATACTTTCCCCCAAATCGCATAATGCCTTACCAAAATATTGATTCCCAATAGTGCATGGTATGGTAAAGTTGCCTCGATCCTTCAATTTTGGAGGGAGCTTCTTTTGTATAATGGCACTACACTCTTCTATGAGTGCTACTGTTTCAAAATCAGCCAGCTTCTTCTTCTTGGACGTCATCTCCTTCATAAATTTCACATAGTTTGGCATTTGTTCCAAAACATCTGCGAAAGGGATGTTGATGTGGATCATTTTAAATATGTCTAGGAACTTGGCGAACTGATCATCCAACTTTTTCCTTTGAAAGCACTGAGGATATGGCATATGTGTCTTTGGGATGAGAGGTGGTTTATATGGAGGAGCTGCTACACTGTTCTCTTCTTCTGTTATTGTTTCTTTATGAATTTCCGCCACTTTGTCTTGACTGACTTGGTCCTTAAGGGCATCTATAATCTATAATCCACTCTCGAGGGTAATGGCTTGACACTGCTCCTTAGGGTTGACCTCAGTAATACTAGGAAACACCCATTTCTGATTAGCCATGGAAGAAGCAATTTGCCCAATCTGCATTTCTAAAGACTTCATTGTTGTTCCTATATTTTGGCAACAAACTTGCTCATGAGATCTTCTAAGTAAGGTTTCTGCTTAGCTATTTGATTATTGAAGCCAAAAGTAGGTTGCAAGACATTCTCTGTGTTAGCATATGACAAGTTTGAATGATAGTAGTTAAGCATAGGATTGCCTCTATAATTGTTGATGTTCCGATTTTTCACATATTGGACTTGCTCATATCCTCCGTCAGGTAAGATCATTCTATTAGCAGCAACAACTTCAATAGATGGTTGGCCATTTTGATTTGTAAATGCTGCTAGATGAGTCATGAGGGATGACACTTGAGCTGTAGGAGCAACAATAGGATCCACCTCATATATACCAACCACTTTAGTTACAGTAAAGCGTTCATTTGTCCCTTGGAAATTGTTAATGGCTATCTCCTCCAATAGAGCATAGGCATCTTCAGAAGATTTCTTGAACATGGTTCCTTAAGCAGCTGCATCGACCATGGTTCTATTAGGACCATTCAACCCATTGTAGAATAACTGAATCTGAACTCATTCTTCGAAATTATGTTATAGGAATCTCCTGAGTAGATCTTTAAAGCGCTCACATGTCTCGTACAGATTCTCAGTCTCCAACTGCTTAAATATGTTTCTTTTTGTTCTCAGTTGGGCTGATTTAGCTGGTGGAAAGAACCTCGAAAGAAATATTGTAGCCATTTCCTGCCATGTTATGATGCTCCTCATTGGTATAGATTGCAGCCAACCCCTCACTTTGTCCCTTAAAGAGAATGGAAACAAGCGTAGCCTGATGGTCTCTTTAGTCACGTCATTCATCTTTATGGTATCTGCCATCTCCATGAACATCCTTAAATTCACATTGGGATCTTCTACAGCTGAACCCCCAAAACTGGTTCTTTTACACCATGTTGATCAATGCAGGTTTCAGCTCAAAATTATTGACATTGATTGGGAGATGGGCAATCCCATAATAATTATCGTCAATGACTGGCTTAAAGTGATATCGGATTGCCACCTGGTGTGGATTGTTCTCTATATTTTCAGCCGCCATCACTTCTTTTTCAATGTTCATTTCACAAAAGAAAATAAAGAAAAATAAAAATAAAAATAAAATAAAAATAAAATAAAAATCTAAATTAAAGTCAAGATTACTTGGTAATAGTATTAATGTGAATTAGAATAACAATCCCCAGCAACGGCGCCAAAAACATATTACGAGATTTACGTACCGCAAGTATACGGCGTCAAGTTTCAGTAAAAGATAAGTATGAGTGTCGAACCCACATGGATTGTAATCGAACTCGTACTAAGTACTATAATTAATAAATTAAACTTTATCTAGAAATAATTTAAAATGAACTAATATTAAAACTAAAAACTAAAGAAACGAGATATCAAAACGTCTAATTAAGATAATCCATGAAGAGAGAGATTCGAGAGTCCGATTTCTCCTAGTTATCCCTTATGTATTTGTCATGCCATTCAATTCTTATTCAGTTGTATTGTTTATAAGTCAAGAATCCTAAATTATTCTAACTCTCTCTCTCGAGTGCCGAATGAATATATTATTAATTATTGACTTCTATATCCCTATAAAAATCTAGTAGTCAAAACTCATTACGCTATGTGATTCTGTGTTAATGACTGCAAAGGAATTATATATTCTCCTGAACTCTATAAAATTCCTTGGTTATATTCTTCAGATCCTATTCAAAATTCCCTCTCCCGAGTGATAGATTCTAAACATGCATCATCTCAATTTGTGGCCAACAAACTAGAAGCATTAAACATAAGAGAATATAAATAAACTGATTCAAAACTTTATAATAATTAAATTGGCAATCAATACATATGTTCAAGCATAGGTTACATCATCCTCTAGAACAATAGAGATAGTTCATGACCAAGGATAAAAACAATGAAAATAATATCATGAATATGTTAGAAATCATTAGATTTTTAAGAAAGAAACTATATGATAAAACCCGAATCGAATCCCTTCATCTTCGAACGTCACCGCCTCCATCTCCTCTTGTCGCTCTTCAATTTTCCTCTTTGGAACTCTCTAAAATATATTTTGAACTCCTTAGTTGTGTATTTTTCTCTTTCTTTAGGGTTTTGGACGAGCTTTTAAATTTATATGGAAGTCCTGGAGTCCTTATGCGTGTAGAATACTGAAAACTGAAGATTCTGGACATCTGCCGCAACGTCGCGACGCCGGAAGTGGCGTTATCATGTTGAACTCTCGGGAATCATGTATGGATCCTGTCTGGGCGTCGTGACGCTACAATCGGCGTCGCGATGCCATGCCAAAATTTTAGGATTGTGATTTCTACGTATTTTGCTCTCCCGCGTGCTTCTGATACGTCCTTTAGGTCCTAAAACAAGTCCAATTGCTCCAAGATCCATTCTCTAAAGGTTCCTATCAATAAAACATAAAAGAAACTACAAAATACATTAAAATGACACGGAATCTAATAAACTGGTAAGCTAAGAATGCAATAATAAGTAGGTATAAACCGCATTTATCAGTGACTACACCATTAGGGTTTGAACATGGGATGCCGTTTCAGCAAGAGCAGTGAGAGTTTATAGTTTAACTTTTTTAAATAATAATTATTTAAATTTAAACAATGTGTTGTTTATTCCTGAGTTTCGCAGGAATTTGATTTATATTTCAAAACTTTTGGATGATGGTTTTTTCATTTCGTTTAATAGTAATTTGGTTATTATTGGTAGAAATGGCTTAACCATATACATAGGAAACTCAGAAAATAATTTATATGTATTAAGACCGTTAACACATAATTCATTGCTCAACACCGAAATGTTTAAGGTTGAGAAACCTAAAACAAAACGGCTAAAAATTTCTCAAGATGACACATATATGTGGCATCTTAGACTTGGTGATATCAGCCTTGACTGGATAGATAGATTGATAAAGAACGGAGCCTTAAATCAGTTAAAGCTCAGAATTTTATCAGTCTGTAAATCATGTCTAGAAGGAAAGATGACCAAAGAGACCTTTTATTGGAAAATGTATAAGATCCAGTCAACCACTTGAGCTAATACATTCAGACGTTTGCGGACCTATGAATGTAAGAGGACGAGGTGGTTGTGAATATTTCATCACATTTATTGACGATTATTCAAGATATGGGTATGTTTACCTAATGCAGTACAAGTCATATACTTTTGAAAACTTCAAAGTGTATCGTGCTGAGGTTGAGAACCAATTAGGTAAGACAATCAAAATTCTACGATCGGATCATGAAGGAGAATACCTTGACAGATATTTCGATGAATTCTTAGTTGAGCATGGGATAGTATCCCAGCTCACAGCATCTGGAACACCACATTAAAATGGTGTTGTAGAAATGAGAAATCGAACCCTATTAACCATGATAAGATCTATGTTTAGTTATAGCTCACTACTTAGTTCGTTTTGGGGGTATGCATTACAAATATCAATGTATATTCTTAATGTAGTTTCATCCAAGTCTGTTCCTAAGACTCCCTTAAAGTTGTGGAACGGTCGTATAGCTAGTTTATGATATTTCCGCATATAGGGGTGTCCAGCTCATGTGCAGAAGAATAAGACTACTAAGTTGGAGCCACATTCACAGGTGTGCCTATTTGTAGGCTATCCTAAGGAGGCTATGGTGGATTCTTTTATAGCCCTGAAGATAACAAAGTGTTTGTATCGACAAACGCTACATTTCTAGATGAGGACTATATGAAATAGTTCAAACCTCGTAGTAAGGTGTTACTCGAGGAGTTACTTTCTAGTCCGACCAGCACGCCATCGTCAACAACAATTGACATACACATAGCACCTTTGACATCTGAGCGTCAGATGCAAGTTTGTCAGAAAGATCTACCATATAAACATAGTGGGAGGGTTGTGCGGCAACTTGATCGCTATCTAGGAGTTGGAGAGGCACAAGTTGTCACTTTCAGTGATGAGTTAGATGATCCATTGACCTATCATAGTACAATGGATGCTACTGATAAAGAGGAATGACTCAAAGCCATGAACCTCGAGATAGAGTCTATGTACTCCAACTCAGTCTGGGAACTTTTAGACCAACCTAATGGGGTAAAACCCATAAGTTGCAAGTGGATCTACAAGAGAATGAGGGGAGCATATGGGAAGGTACAGACCTTCAAGGTTAGGCTAATGGCCAAGGGTTATACCCAGAAAGAGGGAGTTGACTATGAGGAAACTTTCTCGCCAGTAGCCATGCTCAAATCCATCTGCACTCTTTTATCTATTGCCGCATATTATGACTATGAGATTTGGAAAATGGATGTCAAGACTATATTCTTGAAAGGCAATCTTGATGAGTGTATCTATATGGTACAACCAAAGGGGTTCATAGCCCAAGGTCAAGAGAAAAAGGTTTGCAAGCTGCAAAGGTCTATTTATGGACTCAAAAAAGTATCTTGATCTTGGAACATAAGATTTGATACCACGATCAAGTCTTATGATTTTGAGTAGAATGTTGATGAGCCTTGTGTATATAAGCGCGTCATTGACGGGAATGTGGTTTTTCTGGTTTTCTACGTCGATGATGTTTTACTCATTGGGAATGATGTAGAGATATTATCAGATGTGAAAACCTGAATAGCTGACCAATTCCAAATGAAATATTTGGGAGAGGCCAATTATGTTCTTGAGATATAGATTCTTCGGGATCGCAAGAAAAGACTGTTAGCTATATCTCAGACATCCTACATCGACAAGATCATTGTACGATTTGGGATACAAAATTCCAAGAAAGGCAATTTTCCTTATTGACATGAAATTCATTTGTCAAAGAAACGGTCTCCTAAGACACCTCAAGGAGTTGAGGAAATGAGATATATCTTATATGCCTCAGCAGTTGGTAGTCTCATGTATGCTATGTTATGCACGAGACCGGACATCTGCTTTGCAATGGGAGTAATCAGTAGGTTTTAGTCTAACCCATGATTGGATCATTGGGTGGCTGTGAAACATATTGTCAAGTATCTTAAGAGAACGAGAAATTATATGCTTATGTATTCCGGTGAGGATATGATCCTAAGGGGATATACGGACTCTGATTTTCAGACGGATGTTGATTGTAGGAAATCAACATATGGATCAGTGTTTACCCTAGGTGGTGGGGCTATTGTATGGCTGAGTATAAAGCAATCTTGTATTGTTGACTCCACCATGGAGGCTGAGTATGTAGCAGCTTGCGAAGCAGCTAACGAAGCAGTCTGGCTCCGGAAGTTCTTAGGAGATCTAGAAGTTATTCCAAATATGGATAAATCACTCACACTTTATTGCGATAATAGTGATACAGTGACGAATTCTAAAGAGCCAAGAAGCCAAAAGAGGGGAAAGCATATAGAGAGAAAATATCATATCATCAGGGAGATAGTGTAGAGATGAGACGTTTTTGTCACGAAGATTACATCTGTAGAGAACCTAGCTGATCCATTTACAAAGACCTTGTCGGCTAAAGTGTTTGAAGGTCACCTAGATGGTCTACGATTACGTGGCATGTCCCATTTTCTCTAGTGTAAGTGGGAGATTGTTGGGATTTATGCCCTAGAGTTTCATGTAATGTAAACATAATTTGGGGACATGGTTTGGTGTGTAGCTGGGGACATTTTACATAGATATGGAGTTCACTTCTTCTTGCGAGAAGTAGATGGACATATTCCTTAATGGTTGATTTGGTACTTGAACAGTTAGGGCGCTCGAGTGTTTCTATTACGAATAGAAAGATTAACATTTATAATGATTATGAATAAATTGTTCATTAGAGAATTAATGGTACTTAAGGTAAAAATAATTAGAGGGGGTATAACGGATATTATGACTCGGCTCTAATTACGAGATACTTGTGAAAGGCCAATCCGTATGTAATGACTATATAGATGGACACCGACGTGGTTTGGCTTAATTTATCTATTTGCGGCAACGAGAATGCAGCTTTGGGGTTTTAGTAGAATAACTCGGAGTTAATAATTCATAATATTTAATTAAGAGCTTAATTAATATTCCGGGATTATTGGAGGTCGGAACCGTAGGTCTATTTGGTCCCCGTGCTAGCTCGATATACTGTAGCAGATTATATATAATTGGATAGTCCAATTATATACTTATATATGTAAATATTGTTAATATGATTAATAATATTATTTTATCACACTTTAAACTATATGTTAAGTTTAATATATAGTTTTTATAATTATACGATAATTAATCACATGTCATTAAATTATATATGATATAATTTAATAAAGGTTAAATTTGGAATTTCTAAATTTGGGTTTTGGAAACCCTTGGATTAATTTTGGAAGTTACACATTTTTAAAGGTGATAACTTTTTATTTTTGTAACATCTTTTTTAATTATGGTAATTAAAAATTTGATGTTACAAAAATTTTTGGAAAAACCCTAGGTTGGCCGAATTTTTGAGAGAGGGAAGGGAAAAGTTTTTGTTTTGTTTTGGAAACAAAAACCCTAGGTATAAAAAGAAAATTAGATTTTCTTTTTGCCTAACTCATCTCATTATAACCCTAGCCACATTCTCTTTGTTCTAAGCATTCTCTCAAGTGTTGAGAAAAAAAAAGAAAAATAAAAGAAAAACCAAAACAAAACTAGTGTGACTTTTAATCTCTAAAGTGTTTAGGGATTTGTTGTGAGGATAGCCCACCATATTTTCTGTTGGTGACGAGATATAAAACGTAAGGCTTTTTAGTGTAGAAAAATACTCATCATCTCCTCCTCCAAACAAACCATACGCCAGTGAGCAATTTTATGCTTACTGCCACACACAAAAGTTGTGTAACATGACTCGATTTGAATTCCTTTTAATCCAGAATTTTTGGAGAACATATAAGGGTATTTTATTACTGTGTTGGGGTTGTTTTAAACTGAAAAAACAGACCTGAAACACAGGGGCTGTTCACACAAATAGGGGCTGATATGGGCAGTGAGCTGGGTGCATTGTCGGGTCCAAAACAATCCAGATCTGATCCGTCATTTCGGAGCTGTTCCGGGGCTGAAATTTTGTTCAAAACATAAGCAAAATTTCAGTGGTGGAGTTGGTAACATTTGGCCTCAAGGAGAGAAGGGCAAAAAAAATTTCTAGTCCGATCTCGGGTGCCTAACGTGTTTCCGCTGCGCTAGGAAAGTGGTTCCTACAATTGGATACTTATTCTTGATTGTAAATTTGTTCAAGGCCCTATAATCCACACACATTAGCAGAGATCCATCTTGTTTCTTCTGGAACAGAACATGAGCACCAAAAGGAGCTTTAGAGGGCTCGATCATGCCAGCATCAAGCAACTCGCCTAATTACTTTCGCAATTCAATAAGTTTCAGATGACTCATCCGATATGGAACTTAGTCAGGCGGTCTAGCACCAGGTAAAAGTTCAATATTTTGGTCAGTAGTTCTTTGAGGAGAAAGAGACATAGGAAACTCCAGAGGCTTTACATCCTCATACTCTATCAACAGTTCCGCAACCGCATCAGAAATCTCCACTGTCTGTCAAACCTTGACTTCTATGAGTGCCGGCAAGTATGTTTCTTCTCCTCGCTTCAACCTACTCTAAATTTATAAGGCTGAGACAAACTCCCTTTGTCCATTAGCCTGCTTTCTCCCGCATATTTTGCCAATAGCAGAGACAAAGCATGGTTGGTCATCATCACCAATAAGAAGACCCGCCAAGTAAGGCATCACGACAACCTTGGCTAGAATGAAGAACTAATTCCCCAAAATCAACTATAAATCACCCAACGAAACCGCCATCAGCGTACACATCCTATGCCACTGGCCAAGTTGAATACTCACTCCCGCAACTGAGCCTTGAACTTGTTTCGTTGTCGAGTTGACACTCTTAATAATACTCCTCGATTGAGACAATTCGAGGCCCAAATTCTCGTTAATTCCCACCGTAAAAAAAATTATGTGTAGCCCCAGTGTTCACTTTCCCATTGATGAAGGCTTGAACATACATCAATCCATTATCAAACCTATCTTCCCAAATTGCATTCACCAACTGGAGGGGGTTCATCCAACTAGGCCTTGCTGAATCTCCTTCCTCTTCATTGCATGTCTCAACATCCACGAGCGCATTCAACGTCTCCTGTTTGGGGTAGTCCCTTGCCCTATATGGAACGTCACATATGAAACAGTCTTTGTTGTTGTTCACCCATTTGGACTTAGGATCATATTGTGACTTCCATTTTCCCTAATTGTTCTTATTCTTATCCCCATCTCTGAATCTCGAAGTTTCTCTTTTCCTTTGCCTTTCAAATCAGAATTGGACTTGGTTGAAGAACTAGATTTGTAATCCACAAGGCAATCTGTCACTGTCATTATCGAGGGAAAATCACACACACCTTGCCTCCGCAACTTATTTTGAGCTCAATTCTGCAATTCGGACATAAAATTGAACAACTTGTCTTCCTCAGACATGTTCCTTATATCAAACATCAAGGAAATAAATTGCTTCAAATAATCCCGAATATAACCCGTATGTTTCATGTTCTTCAAGGTCTCCCTTGCGATCCACGCCGTGTTGGTGGGGAGGAACTGATCCTTTAATTCATTCTTCAGTGTATCCCATGTGTCTATCTTGGGATGCCTCGCTGTTTCATCATCATCTAACCGAGTTCATAACCATAATTTTGCATCACCCGCCAAGTATATGTTTGTGATGGTGAATTTCTTCGCCTCTAAAACATAAGCAGCCTTGAAGTACTGATCCATGTCCCATAGGAAGTTCTCCAACTCCTTTGCATTTCAAGCACCACCAAAATGTTTCGGTTCAGGAACTTTCAGTTTGGTCGCAGTCTCACCCCCAATAGGTTGTCCACGCCATAAAGCCCTCTTTAAGAGGGAGATTTCCCCCATCATCACCTCCTTACTCATTTTCCACGCATCCAACATGTCCACACAATCCTTGGTGACTTTGGTGATACGATTCTCCGCATCAGTGCACTACGCTTCATGTTTGTTCCGAGTGCCTACTAGTTCCTATGCCAGTTGCTCTTTCAACGAAAATAAGGGTAGAACATACTACTAACTAGCTTCCCCAACGAGTGCCTCCAACTTGACACCTATTCCTTCAATTTATCGTTAGATCCACCCGTCATCAGACAACGATGGGGCTCTGATACTAGTTATCACGCGGTTAATTTTCACTCCTAGTTTTCTTAGCAAGTGCGGCACTGAGTTCTCCCAACTCAGTCAGCCTTTCCCTCACACACATGCAAGTCGTAAGCAATAAATCTCAACAATGTTCGCATACTCCATCACAACAAGCACACAAACATCAAGTAAATAGAAGACACAAGCTTTAAGGGCAAACATGCCCAACCTTTTTCTTTACTCTATAAAGTAATTACATGGAACCGTGCTTAGAATATGCAAAGGCTTATAATGAATATCTCTTGCTCACTCATGCAAACCTACGCACTCTATGCCATCATTTGCATGTTCTTAATAAAATACATATATACTAGAGGCATTTCCCCAAAACTGTACTGACTGCTGAATCATCTGGATGCATGTTTTGATGTCACCTGCATTTGTTGGTAAGAGAGGAAGTACAATAAAGGAAATGAGTCTGTCAACCACCGGAATGGTTCTGTCTCGAATGGGAATTGGTGGTGCAACGTTCAAAGGTTCAGGTTCCATGTTGACTAAAGCTTTTTGGCCTTCTTGTCTTTCCCTTCTCAACTCTCTGATGGTTCTTTCAATTTCCGGGTCAAGCGGTCGGAGTTCAAAGCTTCTGGTTCATCTCATGAAGTTTCTGAGAACCTGAAATACAAGAAAACAAAAACAATAAGTAAAAAGAAAATTAGATACAAGGAAATGTATCTAACCTTAAAATTAATAGTGAAAGATAAATAAGTCCCCGGCAACGGCGCCAAAAACTTGACCGGCGTAAACACACGCGTATAACGCAAACGCACATATCGTTCAAGTAGTATAAAAGTATCGATCCTACGAGAACTTAATACCTAAGCTATTAATTTTATGAGGCCAAATGATTACTAGTATCTAACAGGTTGTTTGATTGATTTGAAATGGTGACGATTCTAAATTTAAAAACAAGTAAATAAAATTGTTCGAAAGTAGGTTTTAAGAAAATTCAATACTAAAAACTATCTAGGGTTGTGATTTCTTCCAATATCATTTTAAAGATGAAGTGGTTATTTTATGTTTGTGTAATAAATCGGTTTACTAACCTGGAACACTAAATTATGCGAACACCTCTGTCGATGGTCAAACGTAAATACCCAGTTTAACCCAATTGAACCATATGTCTATGTTTAATTTCCAATTATGGTTACCCCCGTCCGACAGGTATATGTCTATCATGTAAGGAAATCTATTAAAGGGTTATCTATCCTCAAGGAAGATCGTGGGCTATTAAGTCTAAGGCTGAAACCTAAAATCCCTATGTCTAGTTCATTTTAGATTTACCTGATCAATCTTATTAGTGGCCAATTAACAAGACGCATTAGGCTTAAGACTTAATAAGTAAACCTTTAAATTACCCAAACTATAAAATAATCCCTTATAAACCGGTGATATTAAAAGTCATCACAATCCTAGATAACTAATTTAGTTACAACACATAACTAGGGCTAGTAAAAACTTGAAAATAAAAGGCATAAAGTAAAAATGCTGAAAAGTAATTGCGGTAAGGTAAATTGCAATAAAATAAAATGCTAAGGTAAAAGGATCAACTTTTACTACTACTAATTTAGATATCTCCCATATATAATATATAAACTTGTGATTATTATACCAACCAGCCATATAGGCGGTAATCTGATTAAGTCAAATTAAGTCCAACCAGCCATAGAGGCGGAACCAAAATAAACCTGCCATATAGGCGGTAAGAAAATTTAATTACCAACCGACCAATCTGGCGGTATCCTTGATTAGTCAGGTTTAAACCAGATTAAAATGAATTACTAACCGACCAATCTGGCGGTATCCTTTTTAAGTCAAATTTTAAATAGTGAATATATTATATTAAAGGGAGATTAATCTAAATAGCAATAGTAAAAGAATTACTTTTCACCCTAGCAGGGGGAAGTTACCTCCTCATGGTGAATAGTAAAAACTGTAAAAAGTAAAGAAAGTAAATTACTATTATTACAGAACGTAATTAAAATTAATTACAAAACTAAAAATTAAAAGAAACTAGATAGAAAACTCTCTATTTACATCAGAGAATTCAGAGAGAATGGTACATTTGAAACTGAAATCTCGAGCTCAATTTATAGAACCCGGTCGCCATCACTTTTTGCCGTGGCATGCTGAGGGCTTGACACGTGGCGATTCTAGATAAGGAGATAAGGCGACACGTGGCAAGGCGGGTGTGATCTCAACTATTGCGATACATGGCGGCTTCTGATTGGTCGGCTAAGATTCTTATCCGCCACGTGTCGATTTCGGATAAGTGAGCCAATAATAGACATTGACGTGGCGCTGACGTGGCGACACGTGGAGAAATGGACTGTCGGCACCATAGAATTGTGACACGTGGCACGTTGTGATTGGTTGATGATGAAGTGGCGATGACGTGGAATTTTGACTCGGTCAACCGGTGATGTGGACGATGACGTGGCTGACAGGTGGAGTGACACATGGCGACATATGGCGATGGCGACTGTCGGCACCGTAGGATGATGACACGTGGCATGGCGCACGTTAGCAGATCGGCTGTGATTGTGACACGTGGAACAACGCACGTTAGCAAAGTCAAACTTTTCTCAGATTCTGACTTGTGGACCCGGCGCACGTTAGCACTGTTCGGCATACGTTAGGCATCGCGACTCCAAAGGCTTGCGCGTCGCGATGCGTGAAATGACCAAAATGCCATTTTTGTCTGTTTTCGCTGTTTTGGCCCCAAATCACCTCCAGAAAGTCCTGAAACTTTATTTATCTACAAAATAACACAAAACACATAAAAATATTCATAAAAATCAAGAAACTATACAAAATATTAGGTCAAATGAGTGGGAAATAATGATATAATTACCACTCCTCACACCCCAAACCTAACATTTTGCTAGTCCTCGAGCAAAACACAGAATAAAATAACATAAACATCTTTAAAATAAAATTTAGCTAAGCCACTTTCGTAGGGATCACGGTTGCATTTAGCGTATGCAACAAGCCTTTAAACCCCTAGGTGGCCCTAGTGGACGAGTTGTAGTCTCGTGAGGGTTTACAGCAATGATACCCACAAACATTTTACAAAAGTAAAAAGGTAGTAAAAACTAATGCAAACAAAAGCAAAAAGACAAGCGAAAAGAGAATAAAGAAGTTAGTGACTAATCAGGTGAAACTTCTACTCCAAGTTACTAGTTTTTTTCTTTCTTTCTAAATTACTGAATAATTAAATTCTCCTATTATTTTTACCATTCTCCATATACACAGCCAACAAAATATTAATCAACTCATTTTTTGCCCACAACAGTCATAAGTGCAGTTGATAAGAGAGTAATATTTTTTGTCCTAAAGTCTTATCAGATTTTACACCTTTTGTAGCAATGGAATAATTTTTCTGATTTTTCTGATTTTTTTTTTCTTGATTTTTGATTTTTTTTTTTTATTTATATACAATACCTTCCGTCTATGTAGCGAGTGTTGGGTCGGTGGCTCCCAAACCAATTGGCTTTAGGGCATCAGGTGTTAAGACACCCCTACGAGACTTAATTACTCAGACTTCAGATATATATTTTTTTGCAACATACTAGATCCATGTAGCGAGCTTTGGGCCAGTGACTCCCAAACCAGTTGCCTTTAGGGCACTAAGTGTTAAAACACCCTTACAGACTTAATAACTCGGATCTTAGATGTTTTTTTTTTTTACTCCATCACTTTTTGAGATGCTTCCTCTAATTAAACTAGAGCACTGAATATTACAAACTTTTCAATTATAGCTCATATCTGTATGTTACTATGCATGTTGATAATATCTGCTAACTGAGCATATGAAGATCCATTTTAGTCAGTTTTATGGAGAATTTACAAATTAAATAATTTAAAATGAATTAAACAAAAACTAACTTGTTTCGAATAGGTTTGAGATATGTCTCAGGAGTGGAAACTCCTTACTCAGCTATCTCTTACCAATTTCACCTTTTTAGTCAAAATAAAAACACAAAATATTTTTGTAATTTTTGAAAGATTTTCAATTTTATTTTATTTTTCGAAAAATTTTGGACTAAAAATAAAAACAACACACAAATTAAAAATAAGGTACTGATCAACTAATTCCCTCCCCCAAACCTAAATGAGACATTGTCCCCAATGTCTTAAACAGAAGAAGAAGAGTTTAGAAGATAATACCTGGATAACTGAAATTCTACAGGAAATTAAAGGTTAAGATCCAGATTAATCCGTCGCTTCTTACCACGATCGTCCTCAGACCAATTTATCTTTGAAAAGATAGGGTCAACTTGTGGTTCACAGGCTAAGATTTGGTCAATTAGATCCGGAGCAGTTCTGGCAGTAAAGAGGAGTTCTTTCATAGGTTTTGACACGAACCCATTTCTCCGAGCATCATCAAGAAATACGCAAAGAAAATCATAAAATCCTTTAACGTTGTACAGTCCAAGCGGTTTCTGGTGTATGTTCAGGTTCGCCCAAGATAGCACTATAAAAATTTCCTCCAATGTGCCCAAGCCACCTGGCAAAGTAATAAAAGCATCAGCACGGTTAATCATTTCTACCATCGTTCAGACATACCTGGCACGATCAGTTCATCTCCGTTTGATGGTTCAATAAGATTTGCCTCTGCCAAAGGTTTTGGTATGATTCCCAAAACGTGACTGCCTCCTTCCTGTACGGCCTTTGAAACGATCCCCATTAGTCCAAGATTGCCTCCGCCATATACTAAGTGCATATTCCTTGCAGCTAAGACTCGACCCAATTCATGTGCTGCCTTTACGTATTGTGGTTTAGTACCAACACTAGTACCGCAAAACACACACAGATTTTTCAACTCGTCTTCTTGAAGTGGCTTCCATGTTTTACTCTGGATGTCTTCAAAAGTGCAATGATGAGTTGAATTTATAACACCTGAAAATGGTGAGTAAAATAATAGCACTAGTACCTGCCATATGAAAATTATTAGTTAAACAGTAAAATAAATCGTGATAGTCAAAAGGTTTGGATCATGTCGGAGAAAATAAAAAGAAAACAACAAAACAAATTACAATTATTAGGAAAAGACAAAGAGATATAATATGTACAAGAAAAGTAGCGGCTTGATTGACGTCTATGCGTCAAGGACAAGCTTCCCATCCAATTTTCTTATAAATTGGCAAACAGGGTCTTTTTGAGTCAGATTCCCGAGACTTAACTGTTGTCTTTCTCTTTGAAGTTGTGCATATAACACACGAATTTCATGATACACATACCCACTGGGATGTGTCTCAAGAGTTTTAGATATATCATCCAAAGACTCCTTACTCAAGCCATCCCTAATGAAATTAATCTTATCTTCGCGGTTATCAGACACCATTCCTAAGGAACGATAACGAGTATCACAAAATATACGAGAACATTTATAACAGACACACATTCTTTTGGCTCTTCTTTTTAGCATAAGTGCTCCTCCTAAACCAGGCAGATGTGAAATAAAAGAGTCAGAAGACTCACCTGCCAATCGGACCCGTGCTTCAATAATCCAACGAATGTCAGCGGAATACCTTTGATCATCAGTAACCTCATTCGTTCCAAGCGAGCTTTGTAGACTTTTATCAGAGATTTTTGAGGGAGAGAAGGAAATTGCTTGTGAAGATTTGCGAGAGCTTCTTCCATCGTGAAAGGACTTAATCTGAAAAAACTAAACACAACAAAATTAAATCACACCAAATCACAATATATACACAAATTGCATGGGTTGCCTCCCTATGAGCGCTAAGTTTAAAGTCGTCAGCTAGACTTGACTTCTCGATCGTTAGGCTGGATCTGAAAGTGTGACACTTTCTTTTTGTCGCTCAAATGATTCTCCCCAGTAGTGCTTAACACACTTGTTTTTAACCTTGAAAGTTTTGTTGGAGTCAGGATCATGTATCTCAACGGCTCTATCTGGTAAAACTTTGGTGATCACAAATGGACCTGACCACCTTGATTTTGGCTTCCATGGGAAGAATTTCACCCTTGATTTATTTAACAGTACCTTCTGCCCTGGTTCTAATTGTATGCGCACTAACTTCTCATCATGTCTCTTCTTGGCCTTTTCTTTGTACAATTTGGCATCCTCAAAAGGCTGATTGTGAAATTCCTCCAATTTGTTGAGCTGGTGGAACTTTTTCTCTTCTGTTGCTTGTAGTGCAGGAATTGACTTTTTTAGTGCAAAAGACGCTTTATCTTCAGGCTCCACAGGCAATTGACATGTTTTAAGTTTGTCGATAGAACTTTGCATTGCATTGGAGTTCTGAATGGTACTGTATATCACATCAAGTCTGAAACATTCCTCCTTCTTTTCATCATCTGGGAATTCATGGCCTTGAAAACATTTAATGTTACTTCCTGGTCTTGTACCCTCATGGTTAATTCTCCTTTTTGTACATCAATAATGGTTCGACCTGTAGCCAAGAATGGTCTCCCGATGATGATTGGCACGTCTGCGTCTTCCTCCATATCAAGGACAATAAAATCTACTGGGAAAATGAATTTGTCAACCTTGACCAGCACATCCTCAACTACGCCTCTTGGAAATACGAGCGTTCTATCAGCAAGTTGTAGAGAGACTGAAGTTGGCATTGTTTCTCCAATCTGTAATTTCCTGAAAATAGAAAAAGGCATCAAGTTAACACTTGCACCTAAATCACATAAAGCCCTACTAAAATTATGTTCTCCTATGATGCAAGGAATGGTGAAACTGCCAGGATCTTTCAACTTTGGTGGAAGCTTCCTCTGAATGATGGCACTGCATTCTTCTGTCAATGCTACTGTCTCGTAATCTCCCAATCTCCATTTTCGTGAAGGAATGTCTTTCATGAATTTTACATAGCTGGGCATATGTTCCAAGGCTTCTGCAAATGGAATGTTGATGTGCAGCTTTTTGAACACCTCTAGGAAATGAGCAAACTTCTTGTCCAGTTTGTTTTTCTGAAGACGCTGAGGAAAAGGTGGAGGTGGAGTGATCTGTTCTTTTTCCTTTGCTTCTTTTTCCTCCGTCTGTTGCCCTGTTTCTTTTGGAACTTCCTCAGCAGTTGTTTTGGCTCCAACATCTTTGTTGATTTCAGTACCACTTTTTAACATGATGGCATGACACTGCTCCTTCCCTATGTTCCTTGGATTTGGTTCTGTGTTGCTAGGAAGGGTACCTGGCGGTCTGTAACTCTGAGCATTGGCCATTTGTCCAATTTGATTCTCCAGTGCTTTGATGGAAGCAGATTGGCTCTGAAACATAGCATCGTACCTTTTTAACTGAGCCAGCACTTCTGCTATTCCTGGTTCATTTGCCTGCTCATGACCTTTGTTCTGTTGCTAGAATCCATGTGGTGGATAGTTCTGTTGCCCTGAATTGTTGCTCCATGAAAAATTGGGATGATTCCTCCACTCTGGGTTGTAGGTGTTGGAATATGGATTGTTCCCCATATCTGTTGAAATTGTTGACAAAATTCACCGTCTCTTCAAGTTGGTTCGACTCTGGTGTTCCTCCATATGGTGAACTTGTGGATCCAGTGGTAAGAGTCTCTATGAATTTGCATATCTGATCCAGCTTGGCGTTGACTGTTGTATTGGCTCCACTTTCATAAATTCCTGCAATTCTTTGGATCATGTTCCTTTCTGTTGGCCACAAGGAATTTTTGTTGGTCATTTCTTCGATTAGGTCCCAGGCTTGATCTTCTCATTTTTCCATTAAAGCTCCTCCAGCAGCAGCATCGATTGTGGTTCTCATTATTCCAGAGAGTCCATTATAGAATGTTTGGACTTGAAGCCATTTTGGAATCTCATGGTGAGGACATTTCCGGAGCAAATCTTTGTACCTTTCCCAAGCTTCGTAGAGATTTTCTGAGTCTTGTTGTACACAAGATGTGATGTCATTCCTCAGTTTTCCAGTTCTGGCTGGTGGAAAGTACTTTCCAAGAAATTTGGTGGCTAAAGTGTTCCAAGTTGTGATGGAACCTGCTGGTAGTGAATGTAGCCAAGCTTTAGCTCTGTCCTTCAAGGAGTATGGAAAAACACGCAATCTCATTGCTTCTTCAGCTTCTCGGTTCTAATTGAAAGTGCCGCAAACTTCCAGGAAGTTGCTGATGTGGGCATTAAGATCTTCAATTGCATTTCCCCAAACTGTACTGACGGCTGAATCATCTGGATGCATGTTTTGATGTCACATGCATTTGCTGGTAAGGGAGGAAATACAATACAAGAAATGAGTCTGTCAACCACCGGAATGGTTCTGTCTCGAATGGGAATTGGTGGTGCAACGTTCAAAGGTTCAGGTTCCATGTTGACTAAAGCTTCTTGGCCTTCTCGTCTTTCCCTTCTCAACTGTCTGATGGTTCTTTCAATTTCCGGGTCAAGCGATCGAAGTTCAAAGCTTCTGGTTCGTCTCATGAAGTTTCTGAGAACCTGAAACACAAGAAAACAAAAACAATAAGTAAAAATAAAATTAGATACAAGGAAATGTATCTAACCTTAAAATTAATAGTGAAAGATAAATAAGTCCCCAGCAACGGCGCCAAAAACTTGACCGGCGTAAACACACGCGTATAACGCAAGCGCACGTATCGTTCAAGTAGTATAAAAAGTATCGATCCCACGAGGACTTAATACCTAAGCTATTAATTTTATGAGGTCAAATGATTACTAGTATCTAACAGGTTGTTTGATTGATTTGAAATGGTGACGATTCTAAATTTAAAAACAAGTAAATAAAATTGTTCGAAAGTAGGTTTTAAGAAAATTCAATATTAAAAACTATATAGGGTCGTGATTTCTTCCAATATCATTTTAAAGATGAAATGGTTATTTTATGTTTGTGTAATAAATCGGTTTACTAACTTGGAACACTAAATTATGTGAAAGCCTCTGTCGATGGTCAGACGCAAATACCCAGTTTAACCCAATTGAACCATATTTCTATGTTTAATTTCCAATTATTGTTACCCCCGCCCGACAGGCATATGTCTATCATGTAAGGAAATCTATTAAAGGGTTATCTATCCTCAAGGAAGATCGTGGGCTATTAAGTCTAAGGCTGAAACCTAAAATCCCTATGTCTAGTTCATTTTAGATTTACCAGATCAATCTTATTAGTGGCCAATTAACCAGACGCATTAGGCTTAAGACTTAATAAGTAAACCTTTAAATTACCCAAACTATAAAATAATCCCTTTTAAATTGGTGATATTAAAAGTCATCACAACCCTAGATAACAAATTTAGTTACAACACATAACTAGGGCTAGTAAAAACTTGAAAATAAAAGGCATAAAGTAAAAATGCTGAACAGTAATTGCGGTAAGGTAAATTGCAATAAAATAAAATGCTAAGGTAAAAGGATCAACTTTTACTACTACTAATTTAGATATCTCCCATATTATAATATATAAACTTGTGATTATTTTACCAACCAGCCATATAGGCGGTAACCTGATTAAGTCAAATTAAGTCCAACCAGCCATAAAGGCGGAACCAAAATAAACCTGCCATATAGGCTGTAAGAAAATTTAATTACCAACCGACCAATCTGGCGGTATCCTTGATTAGTCAGGTTTAAACCAGATTAAAATGAATTACTAACCGACCAATCTGGCGGTATCCTTTTTAAGTCAAATTTTAAATAGTGAATATATTATATTAAAGAGAGATTAATCTAAATAGCAATCTCAATTATTGCGACACATGGCGGCTTCTGATTGGTCGGCTAAGATTCTTATCCGCCACGTGTTGATTTCAGATAAGTGAACCAATAATAGACGCTGACATGGCGACACGTGGCGAAAGGGACTGTCGGCACCATAGAATTACGACACGTAGCACGCTGTGATTGGCTGATGATGACGTGGCGATGATGTGGCATTTTGACTTGGTCAACTGGTGATATGGATGATGACGTGGCTGACAGGTGGAGTGACACGTGGCGACACATGGCGATGGTGACTGTCGGCACCGTAGGATGATGACACATGGCACGACGCACGTTAGCAGATCGGCTGTGATGGTGACACTTGAAACGGCGCACGTTAGCAAAGTCAAACTTTTCTCAGATTCTGACTTGTAGACCCGGTGCACGTTAGCACTGTTCGGCGTACGTTAGGCATCGCGACGCCAAAGGCTTGTGCGTCGCGATGCGTGAAATGACCAAAATGCCCTTTTTGTCCGTTTTCACTGTTTTGGCCCTAAATCACCTTCAGAAAGTCCTGAAACTTTATTTATCTATAAAATAACACAAAACACATCAAAATATTCACAAAACTCAAGAAAGTATACAAAATATTAGGTCAAATGAGTGGGAAATAGTGATATAATTACCACTCATCACTTGTGCACGCAACTGCCTTGCCCAAGGCAATTCCAACTTCCCACAGACAACACTAACCATCTAATATACCAGCATCATTTCCTTCGGATAGCACCAAATGCCCTCATCATATAGCCCATCCATATTGTGTGCATTATGAGTGCTTGGCTGCTGCCAACGCCACTTGTTCCCCATTTCTCTCGAGCAACCAGACTAAGGGGCTAACAAACCACCCCCACTTGAGCTAGACGACGCAGTCGTCACAACTGAGTCAAGATAGGCCTAGACTGTCCTCTCAAACTACCACAATGTAGTATTTATTTCCCAAGATGCGTCTTCCTCCACACAACCTTTCCACTGAACCAAGAAATTAGTCCTCTGATTCTTCTTGCTCTACCCCATCACTCTGTGATCTAGTATATTCTCAATTTGTTTGTCAAATTATTTCCGAATTGTTGGTGGAGCTCTACTCTTCTGAATCCAACTCTCATCATTGTCTTTATGGAAGGGCTTCCAGAAGCTCACATGAAATGTATGATGCACTTTTATCCTATCCGGCAACTTCAAGCGATAAACTACTTGACCCACTATTTTCACTACTGTAAAATGACCATCATACTATGGCACCAACCCACGATGCACTACATTGCTACTAATCTTTTTCCAAATTTGAGGAGTTAATTTCAGCAGCACCTGGTCACCCACTTGAAATTCCAACGCCCTTTTCTTCTTATCAACATACTTCTTTATTCTTCGCACTGCTTTCTCGAGACTGTCTCTCGTCTCTTCCAACATCTCGTGCTTCTCTCGCGTAAACCTATATGTTGTAGGCACTTGCCCCTAGTTCTCTGCTTGATCATCTCGAGCGGGGTCAGTGACTACTGTCTCAAAACTATCTAAAAAAAGCTCATCCCCGTTGATTAACTCTTGTGTAGATTGCATAAGAACTGGGCCACAACAAGTAAATCCACCCAATTCTTCTGGCTTACAGTCACATAATGTCTCAAGTACTTTTCCAGCAATCCATTCACCCTCTCCGTCTGGCCATCGATCTGAGGATGATTGGCAGTAGAGAACTTCAATTCTGACCATATCAAGCTAAATAGTTCAGTCCAGAACCGACCTGTGATCCGTGCATCTCGATCACTCACTATGGCTTACGAAAGCCTAAAGTGTTTCACTGCATCTTTAAAGAACAAGCGTGCAGTTTCTTATGTAGGACACGTATGAGGAGCTGCCATGAACACAACATACTTAGAGAACCGATCCACCATAACTACCATTGAACCATATCTTGCACTTTTGGAAACCCACCAATAAAGTCCATAAATACACTCTTACATGGCTATTCCGGAATGAGCAAAGGTTGTAGCATCCTCGCCTCTTTCTTTTGTTCAGTTTTATCAAGTTGACACACAAGGAAATATCTCACGTAGGCCTTTACGTCATGTTCCATCCTTGGCCAATACCAACTCCGAGCTAGCAAAGCCAATGTTCGCTCAACCCATGGATGTCCCGCCCACGGAGCATCATGTATCTCATTCAATAATTTTATCCTTAGGTTCCCATAATTTAGAACAAATGGCCTATCTTCTTTTACGTAGAGCTTACTCGCATCTACCTAATAATTTCGAACCTGACCATCAACAACATTTTTCATTAGTCGAAGATAAACAGAGTCAGAAGATGATAACTTCTTGATTCAGTCTAGGAAGTCACTCTCCAAAATTGAGATTGCCGCAACTGCCTCTACCACAGCCTTGCGACTAAAAACATCTGCAACTTTATTATGTCTACCAGGTCGATGCTCTCACTCAAAGTCAAACTCAGCAAACATCTTTTGCCACCACGCTTGCTTGGTACTAAGCTTCTTATGTGTCTTGAAGAAGGTATTGGTAATATTTTCCATCACTACAGAGAAGTGCAAACCCAACAAATAATGTCGTCAAATGTTCAGGCAGTGAACAACAACCGTCATTTCCTTCTCATGCGTTGAATATCGCTGCTTCGCATCCTTCAATTTTAATATTTCGAAGGTAACTGGATGAGAATTCTGCACCAGCACGCCACCAATGACTCGGTCATAAGTATAAGTGTGCACCTCAAATGGTGATTCAAAGTTAGGAAACCACAAACATGCTCATTTGCTACAACCCTCTTCAAATCTTCGAATGCCTCTTGGTATTGCACACTCCATACCCAACTCTGTTCTTTCTTCGGCAAATCAGTCAAGGGAGCCACACGTTTTGAATACCCATTGATGAATTTACAGTAATAATTGGCCAACCTCAAAAATGAACGCAACTCAGCAATCTTGGAAAAACTAGGCCAATCTAAAATGGCCTTCATATTCTTTTCATCCATGCGAACATGCCCTTGACTCACCCAATTTCCAAGAAACATCACTTCTTGTTTAGAAAACTCACATTTCTCCATTTAACATACAGTGAATTCTGCCTCAATTTTTCCAACACCAATATCAAGTGCAACAAATTATCAGCAAGATTCTCATTATATATCACAATATCATTCAGATACATGACCACAAAATGATCCATATACTCAAACAGAACATCATTAATCAAATTGCAAAAAGTAGCTGGGGCATTAGTAAGCCCAAAAGGCATTACTAAAAATTCTTATGATCCATACTTCGTCACATAAGTAGTTTTCCCCTCATCCCTTTCGGCAATCCGAACTTTCTAATATTCAATCCAACTTTGTGAAGTAGAATGCCTTAGACAAGCAATCAAATAAGTCTACCACCAACAGAATTCGGTATTTATTCTTGATTATAACCTTGTTCAAGGCCATATAATCCACACACATTTGCATAGATCTATCTTGTTTCTTCTGGAATAGAACATGAGCACCATAGGGAGCTTTAGAGGGTTGGATTATGCCGGAATCAAGCAACTCGCCTAATTGATTTTGCAATTCAACCAATTCCGGAGTACACATTCGATATGGCACTTGTGCAGGCAGTGTTAGTGTCCTTGACATTCCCAAGGTCTCTAAGTCATGATATTGTGTGTGAATGATCAAGAGAGTTGCGGAAAAACTTACATTGATCGGATGTTGATTTCAAAAATTTTGTATGTTTGTCGGAAGCGCCAAGCTTTGTGTAGTGTTTCCAACCTAATGATGAGTTTCCCTATCACCTCACAAGACTCTTTTAAGTGCTAGCTGGTTGATTTTTGAAGCAAAATCAATTGAGGAGAAGAATCATGTATTCGGCCAAGCCTTAAGAGAGAAGAGAGAGTTGTGTTTTTCTTTTGTATTTTGTTTTCCAAAAACCCTAATGCCAAAAGTCAACTTGCAAAAGTGTATATGATTTTCCAAAAAATAAAAAGCAAATGTGTTGGAGGGAAAAAAATCATTAAATGCTTCCAACAACTTCCATCACTCATATAGACATTTGATGTAAGTTGGTGGGGCCCACTACTTAAATTCAAAATTCAAGTTGGCTTGCTCAACACACTTTGGGCTCGGGTTCGTTTAATCCGATTAAACGAATTTTCTGTCGCGACGTAATTAAATCAGATTTAATTAAATAATAATACCTAGCAAAATTATTATGAAAGTCGCTTGCGAATTAATTCCAAATTAATTCGTTCGCCCAAATTAAACTCCAATTTTAATTCCACTTTGAAATCCGATTTCAATTAATATATCAAATATATTATTTAATCGATTAATTCCAAATTAATCGCATTCTCTCTTCTATTCAAATTTTATCCCAGATAAATTCTTATCGTAATTAATCCTAAATTAATTTTCTCTCTCTCATAATTAATCCTAGATTAATTCTGTTCGAGTCAAATGTCATTGGTGAATCTTTGGAAAGCGACCCAAGAGATCTCTGGATATGTTGGCAGTAAATCCGATTGTCGGACTATCTGACACGTACCGCGTACCACGTTCTCACCGATTTACAAGACATGGTTGGCTTCTAGCAAAGCACCGTGCCTACCCAATTCTCCAAAAATATTCAACAAAGAATATATAATCTATATCAGGCATAATATACTATGTATTGCGTATTGCGATCCAGTATCGGATGTCACATGCTAGGCCTGGGGCTAGAATTGTGTATGCCCCGTACGAAGCATATATCATATCACTAGCAACTAGTCTCTTTAATCGGATAATCATGACCTAGTCATACTATCCTGATAGCTGCAGCATTTGAGAGTACTAGTTCTATATCCCTGCGTGATCATCTTCTCCATATAACTGAAGTGATACTTCTATCTTGACATCACACTCAATATACTATGATTCTCAGTAAACCCAGAAGAGGCGTACACAAAACCTGTTAAAGCCTCGGACGACCAAAACCAAAGCATACTGATTGTCGCAAGTATTAGCGATGCAAGTCTCAAGTTAAGACCACATACACCTACCCTGATTCGGATTCCCATAGACACATAGTCATACTACCAATGGGATTTCGAGTGGTCTATCCAGAGCAAAGTTGTTCCCGGTCCAACGGCTAACAGAACCTCATATCACACTTGCATAAGTATCATATACTTAAATATATGAGAACTATACCGTTAAGCTTCCATAACGCGCACAAGTGTAATACTAGTCTATTCAGTATTATCGATGTCCAGTCTCGATAATACTACGACTAGGGATATTTAATGATTAAACCGTTCTTGGATTAATACTGTCTCATATCTTATTAATCCTGAACTAATCGTAAGGACTTTTATCATTTATATATATTCAAGTAATCCAATTACAAAATGATAAAATAGCAATTTCCTTTGTCACATAGTTAATTTGTACAAAAAACCACAATGTCTTTTACAAATAGTGATGCTATGGGTCATAATTGTCCAACAATCTCCCACTTGGCTCATAGCCAATCACTCAAGTATCTAACACCTGAACTATGTCCGTGTCGCTCAAACTTCTGCTGATAAATATCTTTCGTCAGTGGATCTGTAATATTGTCATCTGAAACGATCTTTTCGATCTTCACATCGCCACGATGTATGATCTCAAGAATCAGATGGAAACGTCAAAGTACATGTTTGGGTCGTTGATGACATTGCGTTTCCTTAGCCTGCGCTATAGCCCCATTATTGTCACAATACAAAGGGACGGGCTCAGCTGCTAACGGAACTACTCCTAATCAAATTATGAATTTACGGATCCAAACTGCTTCTTTTACTGCCTCAGCTGCAGCGATATATTCTGCTTCTATTGTTGAATCGGCAACAGTGTCTTGCTTGGAAGATTTCCAGCTCACTGCTCTGTTGTTCAAAGAAAATATATACCCAGATTGCGACTTAGAGTCGTCTTTATCGATTTGGAAACTTGCATCGGTGAACCCAGTCACCTCAAGTTCTCCATCTCCATAAACTAAGAAAGCATCGTTAGTCTGTCTAAGATACTTAAGGATGTTCTTAACAGCAATCCAGTGACAATCACCTATATCGGCCTGATAGCGACTACACATGCTCAAAGCATACGAGACATCAGGTCGCGTACATATCATGGCATACATGATCGATCCGACTACAGAAGCGAACGGGATCCGACTTATGTTATCTCTCCCATCTTGAGTTTTAGGACACATATCCTTAGATAGAGAGACGCCATGTGACACTAGAAATAATCCCCTCTTAGACTGATCCATGTTGAATCTCTTCAACACTTTGTCAATGTACGGGCTCTGGGAGAGTCCAAGCAGCTTTCTAGATCTATCCCGGTAGATCCTTATTCCCAGAATATAGCCTGCTTCTCTCAGATCTTTCATGGAGAATTTTAATGAAAGCCAAGCTTTCACCGATTGTAGCATGGGAATGTCATTGCCAATAAGCAATACATCATCAACGTAAAGGACAATGAATGTCAGTGCGCTCCCACTAACCTTCTTATATACACAAGAATCATCTTCGTTTTGAATGAAATCATATTCTTTTATGATCTCATCAAAACATTGGTTCCAAGAACGCGATGCTTGCTTCAATCCATAAATGGATCGATTTAACTTGCAAACCTTGTTTGCATGTTTTGGTACAACAAAACCATCAGGTTGTTACATATAAACATCCTCTAAAAGGTTTCCGTTAAGGAAAGAGGTTTTGACGTCCATCTGCCATATTTCATAATCGAAATATACAACAATAGCAAGCATTATCTGAATGGATTTAATCATGGCAATAGGTGAAAAAGTTTTTTCGTAATCGACACTATGTCGTTGACGATACCCTTTCGCTACAAGCCTAGCTTTGTACGTTTGTATGTTGCCATCCATGTCTGTCTTCTTCTTGAAGACCCATTTACAATCAATCGGCTTAACGCCTTCTGGTGCATCAACCAGTGCCCAGAATTGGTTGGTATACATGGAATCCATTTCGGACTTCATGGCAACTTGCCATAAAGCGGAGTCGATACCTTGTATCACTTCCTCATACGTAGCCAGCTCATTATCCTCAATAATATTAATATCTACATGAGGCGAGATCAGAAACCCATACCTCTCAGGTTATTTTTTGACTCTCTCCGACCTACACGGTTCTTGTGTATTAGAATATAGTGGTATAGTCTCATCCCTGATGAACTGTTCGTGTTCCGTGAGGGAGTCGGTGCCAAGACAGTATCACTCCGATTTTCATCGAATTCTACTTTCCTCCCACTTACCACTGTATTTAGGAATTCCTTTTCGAGGAAAACCGCATGGAGAGCAACAAATACATTGTTCTCTTGTAGGTTGTAGAAGTAATATCCTTTGGTTTCCCTTGGATAACCTAAAAATAGGCACTTATACGATTTGGGTTCTAGTTTGGTACCATCCAAATGTTTAACATATGCCAATCATCCCCAAATCTTTAGGAATGAGAAACCTGGTTTCTTTCCTGTCCACATTTCATATGGAGTTTGTCCAACAGACTTTGACGAAACCTTATTCAAAATAAGTATTGCACTGTTCAATGCGTATCCCCAGAAGGAAATTAGTAGCTCAGTGTGACTCATCATAGACCTTACCATGTCTAACAAAGTTTGGTTTCTCCGTTCGGACACACCGTTTAATTGAGGTGTTCCGGGAGGAGTCCAATGTGAAAGAATATCATACTCTTTCAAGTAATCAAGAAACTCATTACTCAAGTATTCTCCACCACGGTCCGACCGCAATGTTTTAATACTTTTGTCGGTCTGTTTTTCTACTTCGTGTCGAAACTCTTTGAATTTTTTCAAAAGTTTCCGACTTATGCCTCATAAGATACACATAACCATAACGCGATGCATCATCCGTAAAGGTTACGAAGTATTCATATCCACCTCTAGCCTGGCTAGACATGGGCCCACATACGTCACTATGAACGAGGGCTAACAGTTCAGTGGTACGAACATTTTTACCGCTAAAAGGCGTTTTAAGCATTTTACCTAATAAACAAGATTCGCAGACATCATATGAATTAAGATCAAATCCGTCCAAGTATCCACTCTTCGAAAGCGTGGATATGCGAGTCTTGTTAATGTGTCCCATACGACAATGTCATAGATAAGTTTCATCTGTTTTACTCATTTTGAGCTGTTTGTTTGTCATATTATATGTTTAAGATTATTGGCATCAACAATACATATCTCAAAATCACCTTTATAAACAAAACACCCAGTGTTTCAGAATACAAAAATGTACCTGCATTGGGTCAAACAAGATACAAAGATAATGTTTCTAGTCAAAATAGGTACATAATAACAGTCTGATAAGTAAGTACATGCCCCGAGGGCAGTTCCAAAATATAGGTCCCTACAGCCAAAACAGCGACTCTGGTCATGTTTCCAACTCGTAGGTCAATCTCGCCTGAAGCCAGTCTCCTGCTAATATGCAGATCCTGCACATCAGTACATATATGAGTACCACATCCAGAATCAAAAATCCAATTTTTAAAACTAAAAGTAGACATGTTTATTTCAAAAACAAACATACATGAAGCTGGAGCCTTGCCCGCCTTCACTTCCTTCATGTGCGCCTTGTACTCACGGCAGTCACGCTTCCAGTGACCCCGTTTGCCACACTGTAGGCAGACATCTTGGGATTTGTCATTTGCCTTCCCAGAAGACTTTGATGATTTGGCCTTGCCCTTTCTTTTCTTCATCTTCACACATCCAGAAGCCTTCGACCAAGCCTTGGCCTTCTGAGATGTCGAAGTGAAATGCTCATCGCGCTTCTTGCCATTCAGAAGCTCTGGCTCTGCCTCTTTCAGCATCACCATCAACTCTCTAAGAGTATTCTCTTGGTTCATCATATTATAGTTCATGATGAACCCGCCCCAGTAGTCAGACAGAGACTGTAAGATCAAATCTATAGAAGTCTCAGCCTCAAAGGTTATGCCTAGCTGTTCGATGTCAGCAATCATCTACGAAATATAGTGCTCGACAGATATACTCTCTGACATGTGAGAGCGAAAGAGCTTCTTTTGCAATTCATACTTATGAGATCTAAGGTTAGATCTATGAAGGCTCTTCAATTTCAACATCATGTTGTAGGGATCTAATCCATTGTTTTGACGATGAAATTAAGGGGTCATTGCGGCAAGCATGACGAAATGAGCAGTTGAGTTGTCATCATTGTGAGTCTTCCAAAGCTCATGATCAACAACCCGCTCATGTCCAGGCTCAGGCCCGAGAGGTCTGTCTATGACATAGAGCAACTTCTCGGCTCCTAGGATAATCTTGAGATTCATCTCTCAGTCTGGAAAATTGGAGTCGTTAAAGACATTATCACCCATGACGATGTCTCTGACGCTAATCTTTCCAGTCATCTTGATTGCAATAGTCTAACTATTCAATCAACGATATCGGGTACAGTCAAATGTAATGATTACTATAGTCCAACTATATAATCAACTACAAATGAAGTTATGGTACAGTCTAATTGTTCAAAGAAAATAATGAAATATTAGTCCAACTAATATAAATATATAACGACGAAAATAATTTAAAAGCGCGTATTTGGAAAGTATTAAACGAAATTGCAAATCTAATACTGGTCTCCCACTATTTTTCGGCGAGCCTCTAACCCTCTGTTGAGTACTCGGGAAAACCCAGTTTCCTAGTGGGCTAGGATCCCGTTAAATAACACACAACCTTGACTTTGGCCAACAAGCTGTATGAAACTTAATTAGGTAGATCTCTAATATCAATTGGATCTCATCCAATTCCTAGATCCGGTAGGTGGACCTCCAAGTCCAAATATATATCCAATATATATATCCTAACCTTTTTCCTCTGAATCAACTAAGCCTTGACTTTGGCTCAACTAGCTTAATTATTCCAGTTAAGCGCGACCCATTAACAGTGGGAAAGCTTCGTAATCCACGTCGATGTACAGAAGTGACCTTGACTTTGGCCAACAAAACACAACTGCCCAAGACATGCGATATGTAACAAAGCCTTCGTGATTCAAACACATCCGCGGTGGACAATGATCTTGACTTTGGCCAACAAATCAAAGCCAATCTTGGATCTTGAGAGAGAATCACTCAATGGAAGGAAAACACTTAATGTTAAAGTGAGGGTTTTCACGTAAATTGGCATCCAATTTATTATCTTTGATTAGGTCTCATCATACACCCTTAAGCATGCATTTTAAAAGCATAATAAGGCACGAATAAATTAATAATGATATACGGATGGATAGATAACAAACTTTGTTCCTAGAACAAATCTCTCCATTTTTCTCTCCCGCTAGCACTATTCATACTTCTACCAAATTACATAATACATTAAAGAAACCTCATTTACATTGAGGGGAATTGGTGAGAAGAGAAATGCAAAGAGTAAAGAGATAATAGGCTGGACACGCAGGTCCAATTTAATAAATTCTAAATTTATTACAACAATTTCCAAAATTACCCTCACCCTTCTAATATCCATCCGATATACATTATTCATACAAATACATCCAAGTATTAACACAAAGCATGTTATTCAATCAATCTAATCCAATTAATTAATCTTTGAATTAATGACCATCCAATGTTCAAACAACGATTTAATTTGCGCGAGTCCAACTCGTTTAAGAATAAATACTCAAAGTACGTATTCTTGAATTATATCGAACTATAATTTTAAATCCAATTTAATTCGTATCCAATACTAATTCGTATTTAATTCCAAATTAAATAATTACACTTATTTTAGTGCCTTTTAGACTTAGATTCTAAATCTAATCAAAATGGGTCTCAAAGGCCCAATTAGTATATAATATTATTTTAATTAAAGTCCAATGGGCTTTCAATTAATTCTTAAGGCATGGGCTTTGGCCAATATGGATCCAATCCAAGATGCCAAGGCCTAATAAGGAATCACCATTTTGCCAAAAATCAATTTAGGCCCATTAGGCCCACTTAAATTATTAAAGGCCCAAAAGTTATATTTGGACTTTATGGAAATGGTTTTAGGCCCAATTTGGATCCAATCCAATTGTCCAAAACCATGCTTGGCCTAACCAAGCCCAAATATAACAAATTAGCCCAATCCAATTTAAAGACTAATATTTATTAACATAATATTCCAAATATCATATTAATTTTAATTAAAGTGTAATTACCATAATTAATTAATTAAACTAATATTTCCAAAACATCAATTTAAACTAATTAATCATGCTTTAATTTATCCAATTCATGTCCAACGTAATTGAAGCAAAATCAATCCATCACTACATGCTCAATCTCACGGCAATGTCATGAAATAACATTCAATTTCGATTTCAATCCAATTAAACCAACAATTAATATTCATTTCATGCTTTAAATGTTGGGGTTGGTGCTCAGAGCGCCAATCCGGACCGTATTTATGTATGATTCATGAATACGAACATCCCCTTATTCCATAATACTACTTACTTAGTGGTTGCACCTCTTGTTTTTATATACGTATTCGATCTGATTACGATTAGATTGAAACTAAATGTGGTTTAGTGATATGTATATATTAGACAAAGACCCGATAATATATAATGCAATACACAGTTACAAAGATAGTTTGTAATTGACATTGGGAAGTGTTATTGCTAAAGATATATATTATCAAATAAAGTTCCTGGTCAAGATTCACTAACACGGGTCGGTTAGTCAAATCTGCTGAGACCAGTACATGTCGTATATCGAGACTTGGTCTGATGGTTTATCCCAATGAACCATGAGTCTAGGGAGACTCATATAGACGTGTAGGTGTTTATAGTGTATAAACACTGAACGGCTCACCGAAGATTCTTAATGGATGGTACGCCAACGTCAATAAGAATCTTCTCGGGTTGAGTAGCATAGTGGTCCTTCGACTTGAGATACCACTGTGGATGTATGAGACATCCTCCACACTTAGATGGCAGTCACGTCACCGATCTATTTAGATCAGACCTCCGCCTGTTCGTTGGGTGTGGACCGATCCTCAGGATATCCTGTGTGTGTCAAGATAGGATCCGTCAGTTCTGTGTACAGAGCATAGGTAGTCCATATATTATTAGCAGTCTGTTAAATCTGTGGCCACAGTATACATCGGAAGTAAGTTCCGAGTGTTATTTAGAGATTGCTAATAGATACGTCGACGAGATAATACCTATAGAGATTTGACGTTTACATCTATATCTCTGGGATTATCTGGATACCTGTGACGGAGGGATTATACGTATGCAATGACCTCGACCTGTATGATTCAGCGAGATTATCCGTGATCGTCATAATCTACGGGTGGATAGATTATGGACACGAAATTGGATTTCGTGACGGATATACCTGAATCTAGAGAGTCTCAATAATGAAACATACTCGTAGAGCACTAGGGCAACTTTTATGAATAATGATGATTATTTATAAATCGTTTAAACGTTAAACGAAAGATACATGCGAACGGGCCGAACCGTCATTTCCTAATTAATGTGTATTTGTATTTAATATATGATATTATTAAATACACATTAATAAATAGTCAAATAAAGGTATTTGACATATATCATCAATATATGTATTTGAAATATTTAAAGTAAATATAATACATATATTTGATATATTTGTATTTAATTAATTATTTAATTATTTAATTGTTAAATGATTAATATAATTAAAATATAAATATCTCACCAAATGATAAAGTTAGGAAATGATTATAAGTGTAAATGTTTGACTTTACATTAAAGGAAAAGGTTGTCAAATTGAATTTGACTTCCTTGGATATTTATTTTAAATTGTTAAAATTAAAATATTTTTTCCTTTATTTTTTGCTAAATTTCGGCCAAGACCTTAAATAAATATAAGTGTTATATTTTTAAGTTGCAATTGTTGACTTAGTTGAATAATTCATTAAAGTGTAATGATTTAGAAAACAAGTTGACAAGTTGTAACTTTAATGAAACAAAATAATATCTAGATATTATTTCTTCACCAAATTTCGGCCAAGGCTTATTTGGAGGAGGTATATATTGTTTTGTTTCATTTTTAGGGTTTAAGAAGTTCATATACACAAAATAAACATAAAAGAAAGTTGAGAGAAAAGCTTGAAGGCTAAAGGAGAAAAGGCTTGAAAACTTGGATTTTGTAAGTCTTTCTTTAAAGCTTTCAACATGGAAATTGTTTCTAACATACTTGGCATCATTTTGTGTTGCTTGATGTTCTTTCTTCTTTTATAGTTTATGTTTATTTGGTTTTGAACTTTGATGAAAGTGATGAGCATGTATAATGGAGAAAGCTTGTGACTAGTGTAGTTATAAGTATTCTTTTATGGTTTTGGAAACCTTGTTGCCATTCTAGAGTTGTTGACCCACTCTTAAATGACCTAGAATTGTTCTATAGTTGTTTCATTGTGTTGAGACTTGATTTGGATGGAAGAAACATGATTGAAGTATTAGATTTAACCAATTTGGTCTAATTTGTCCAATTTGATGAAATTGAAAAATTAGGGTTCATGACCAATTCCAAATTTGGGGCTTTTCATATATGTTGTGCATTTGGATGTGTATATGATGCATATAAAGTTTCATGTCCATTGGATTACATCTTGATGTGTTTTGATGCATGAAATGACAAAGTGCACAAAATGGGACATTTGTGGTGCATTCGGCCTTATGAGTCAAAATGGGATTTTTGGTTGCTTTTGGTGTTTTGATGTTTTGAACATGCTAAGTTCATCTTAGAAATGATTTAGAATCATTCAAAATTGATTAGATCAATTTCGGACTAAAATGGACAAAATACCAAAGTAAGGGTAATTTGGTAATTTCACTTTAATATGATTCATTTGAAATTTTATTTCATAATTTGATTATTGGAATATTAAATAAATATGTTTATTTAATTAATCCGAGAAAAAGTTTTGAAATCGGAAGATTCGATCTCCCGCCGCTTCCGCTGCGTTACCGGATTTAGCCCCTAAAAACCCCTACATTAAACTCATCCAATAGTCTAAAATCAAAAAATCACCATGAGAAGTCTTATGGTTCATGTTCGGCCATGTGGGAATTTTTGGGGGAAATTAATCTAATCAAATTTTCTCAAATCCATTGATTAAAAAAATCCAATTTATCATCATCAATACACAACCAAACAACCAATTTGGAAAAAATCATACTCCAAGCACAAAATCCGCAAATAAAGTCTATAAACCCTAAAATCAAATCATGCTTAGAAAAGGCTCTGATACCATTGTTAGTGTCCTAGACATGCCCAAGGTCTCTAAGTCATGATATTGTGTGTGAATGATCAAGAGAGTTGCGGAAAAACTTACATTGATCGGATGTTGATTTCAAAAATTTTATATATTTGTCGGAAGCTCCAAGCTTTGTGTAGTGTTTCCAACCCAATGGTGAGTTTCCCTATCACCTCACAAGACTCCTTTAAGTGCTAGCTTGTTTGATTTTTGAAGCAAAATCAATGGAGGAGAAGAAGCATGTATTCGGCCAAGCCTTAGGATAGAATAGAGAGTTGTAGTTTTCTTTTGTATTTTGTTTTCCAAAATCCCTAATGCCAAAAGTCAACTTGCAAAAGTGTACATGTTTTTCCAAAAAGTAAAAAGAAAAATGTGTTGGAGGGAAAAACATTAAATGCTCCCAACAACTTCCATCACTCATATAGACATTTGATGTAAGTTGGTGGGCCCCACCACTTAAATTCAAAATTCAAGTTGGCTTGCTCAACACACTTCGGGCTCGGATTCGTTTAATCCGATTAAACGAATTTTCTGTCGTGACGTAATTAAATCCAATTTAATTAAATAATAATGCCAAGAAAAATTATTATGAAAGTCGCTTGCGAATTAATTCCAAATTAATTCGTTCGCCCGAATTAAACTCCAATTTTAATTAATATATTCAATATATTATTTAATCGATTAATTCCAAATTAATCGCATTCTCTCTTCTATTCGAATTTTATCCCAGACAAATTATTGCTGTAATTAATCCTAGATTAATTTTCTCTCTCTCATAATTAATCCTAGATTAATTCTATTCGAGTCAAATGTCATTGGTGAATCTTTGGGAAGCGACCCAAGAGATCCCTGGATATGTTGGCAGTAAATCTGGTTGTCGGACTATCCAACACGTGCGTATCGCGTATGACGTTATCACCGATTTACAATACATGATTGGCTTTCAGCAAAGCACCGTGCCTACCCAATTCTCCATAAATATTCAACGAAGAATATATAATCTATATCAGGCATAATATACTATGTATTGCGTATTGCGATCTAGTATCAGATATCACATGCTAGGCCTGGGGCTGGAATTGTGTCTGCCCCGTACGAAGCATATATCGGATCACTAGCAACTAGTCTCTTTAATCGGATAATCATGACCTAGTCATACTATCCCGATAGCCGCAGCATTTGAGAGTACTAGTTTTATATCCCTGCGTGATCATATTCTCCATATGACTGAAGTGATACTTCCATCTTGACATCACACCCAATACACTACGATTCTCAGTAAACCCAGAAGAGGCGTATACAAGACATGTTAAAGCCCCAGACGGCCAAAACCAAAGCGTATTGATTGTCGCAAGTATTATCGATGCAAGTCTCAGGTTAAGACCACATACACCTACCCTGATTCGGATTCCATAGACACATAGTAATACTACCAATGGGATTCCGATGGGTCTATCCAGAGTGAAGCTGTTCCCGGTCCAACGGCTAACAGAACCTCCTATCACACTTGCATAAGTATCATATACTTAAATATATGAGAACTATATCATTAAGCTTTCATAACGCGCACAAGTGTAATACTATTCTATTCCGCATTATCGATGTCCAGTCTCGATAATACTACGACTAGGGATATTTAAAGATTAAACCGTTCGTGGATTAATACTGTCTCATATCTTATTAATCCGGAACTAATCATAAAGACTTTCATCATTTATATATATTCAAGTAATCCAATTACAAAATGATAAAATAGCAATTTCATTTGTCACATAGTTAATTTGTATAAAAAACCACAATGTCTTTTACAAATAGTGATGCTATGGGTCATAATTGTCCAACAGGCAGCCTAACATCAGGGACAAGTTCAATCTTGTGGTCAATAGGTCTTCGAGGAGGAAGGGACTTCGGCAACTCTGGAGGCATTACATCCTTATACTCCATCAATAGTTCCGCAACCGCATCAGACACCTCCATAGTCTTTCCAACCTTGACTTCTATGAGTGCTACCAATTTTGTTTTTTCTCCTTGCTTCAACCCACTCTCAATTTGTAAGGCTGAGAAAAACATCATTTGTCCATCAACCCGCTACTCCCACACATTTTTCCAACAGCAGGGACAAAGCATTGTCGGTCTTCATCACCAATAAGAAGACCCGCCTAGTAAGACATCATGAAAACCTTGGCCTGAATGAAAATCTGATTCCCCAAAATCAACTCAAACTCATCCAACGGAACTGCCATCAGCGTACATATCCCATGCCACTGGCCAAGTTGTATACTCACTCAAGCAACCGTGCCTTGAACTTGTTCAATATCGAGTTGAAAACCTTAATGTTACTCCCCAATTAAGACAGTTCAAGGCCCAACTTCTCAGTAATTCCCACCGTAATAAAGCTGTGTAGCTCCACTGTTTATCATGGCCCTCAATGTTTTCCCATTGGACATACATCAAGCTATTATCAAACCTATCTTCCCAAATTACATTCACCAACTGGATGTGGTTCATCTGACTAAGCCATGTCGAATCTTCTTTCCCTTCATTGCTCGTCTCAGTAATCACGAGTTCATTCAGTTTCTCTCGTTTGGGGCAGTCTCTTGCCCTATGTGGCCCGTCACATATGAAACATCCCTTGTTGTTTTTATTCACTCTTTTGGACTTAGAATCATCTTGTGGCTTCCATTTTCCCTACTTGTTCTTCTTCTTATCTCTCTTCTCTGAATCTCTGAATCTCGGAATTTCTCTTTTCCTTTGCCTTTCGAATCAAATTTGGACTTGGTTGAAGGATTAGGTTTGTAATCCATAAGGCAATCTTCCGCTGCCATTGTCGCGGTCAAATCACTCACATCTTGCCTCCGTAACTCATTTTGCGCCAATTTCTACAATCCGAACATGAAATTGAACAACTTATCCCCCTCAGACATGTTCCTTATATCAAACACCAAGGAACTAAATTTCTTCACATAATCCCGAATGTAACCCGTCTTCAAGGTCTCCCTTACGATCCATATTGTGTTGGTGGGAAGGAACTGATCATTCATTTTCTTCTTCAGCGCATCCCATATGTCTATCTTGGGACGCCCCACTGTTTCATCATCATCTAACCGAGTTCGCCACCATAATTTTGCATCACCTGCAAGTACATGCTTGTGATACTGACTTTCTCCACCTCTAGAACATGAGCAGCCTTGAAGTACTGATATATATCCCATAGGAAGTTCTCCAACTCCTTCGTATTTTGAGCACCACCAAAAGGTTTCGGTTCTGGAACTTTCAGTTTGGTCGCGGTCTCGCCCCCAGTTAGTTGTCCATGCCTCAAAGCCCTTTTTAGGATAGAGGTTTCTTCTATCATCTTCTTCTTACTCACTTACCATGCATCCATCATGTCCACACAATCCTTGGCGACTTCAGTGATACGATTCTTTGCACCAGTGCGTTGCGCATCAAGTTGGTTCTGAAGGCCTACTAGTTCCTTTGCCAATTGCTCTATCAACGAAAATAAGGGAAGAACAGATTCCTGACTAGGTTCCCCAATGAGTGCCTCCAACTTGGCACATGTTCCTTCAATTTAGCGTTAGATCCACCCGTCATCGGACAACAACGAGGCTCTAATACTAGTTGTCACGCAGCTAATTTTCACTCATAGTTTTCTTAGCAAGTGCGGCACTAAGTTCTCCCAACTCAGTCAGCCTTTCCCTCGCACACATGCAAGTCATAAGCAACATTTCTCAACAATGTTCACACACTCCCTCACAACAAGCACAGAAGCATCAAGTAAACACAAGACACAATCTTTACGGGCAAACAAACCTAAATTTTTTTATTTACTCTCCAAAGTAATTATAAAGAACCGTGCTTAGAACATGCAAAGGCTTACAATGAACATCTCTTGCTCACTCATGTGCACCTACACACTCTATGCCCTCATTTGCATGTTCTTCAAAAAATACATATATACTAGCGGCAGTTACACCCCAAATTCCATAGGGTGTGCTGGCCCAACGAGCACCAGCCAACAAGTCACCTAACAGTTGTGGATGCTGGATTTCGGCCGAGGTCTACAATCAAGAATTTGTAGGTTGGGGGCATTAGCGATCCTGTAAAATAAAGGTGAAGTGAGCGGTAGTATACTACCCACCGGTGTGGTGGGTGCCGTGGGCACTCCGACGCTCAAGTCAGTAGTATGAAATGAATAGGAAATAAGTAAAATGTGAAAGTAAGGTTTGTTATTACCTTATATTTCTTTGGGTTGCCGTGAGGGCGGTGGCCGGTGTTTCGTCAGTAGGAAGTTTTTGAAAGCTCAAGTTTTAGAGCTCCGACTTCCATGAATCCTCTGCTCTGAATTATGTTGCTATTTATAGGATTAATGATTTCACCTTTTGGGTTGGCTTTTTAGCTATAATTACCAAAGAGGGGCCGGTAACATGCTCAATGTCTCTGCTTTCGGTGAGTGGAAAATAATTGCATGTGAAGTTGATATTGTTGGAAAAGTAGTTTGTCATTAAGCTGATGGTTTTGTCTTAGTTTAATAATGTAAAATTTTATGGGCCGGGTCAATGTCTTTGGGCTTTTGCTTGGTACTGGGTTTGAGATAATAGACGATTTTACCATTGGGTCCTAATTTGGCCCGTACAGTTTGTTCCATACTCTTTAAGTCAAAGAGTCTTTGACTTGGAGAGTAATTTGTCACGTGTATCACTTGGGATGTATTTTGATATGTAAAGCTTAAACCTAACTCTACAGAGACGTGGGGAATTTTCCCAGTCAGCTGAACCATTTAAGGGTCACGTCTGGATTAACTCTGTATAAGCTAATGGGGAATGTTCCCAGTCTACTGAGCCAGATGAAGGTCAGGATAATCCCTATACTACGGGTCCAAAGACCAATGGAGTCTATAATTGTCGTCTGGACCAGATGAAGGTTAGGTCTTGAACTTGACTCTACATGAGCCAATGGGGATTGTTCTCAGTCGACTGAACCTGATGAAGGTCAGGATAATCCCCATATTATGGGTCCAAAGACCAGGGGAGTCTATAATTGTCGTTTGGACCAGATGAAGGCCAGGTCTTGAACTTGACTCTACATGAGCCAATGGGGATTGTTCTCAGTCGACTGAACCTGATGAAGGTCAGGATAATCCCCATACTACGGGTCCAAAGACTAGGGGAGTCTATAATTGTCGTCTGGACTAGATGAAGGCCAGGTCTTGAACTTGACTCTACATGAGCCAATGAGGATTGTTCCCAGTCGACTGAACATGATGAAGGTCAGAATAATCCCCATACTACGGGTCCTAAGACCATGGGGAGTCTATAATTGTCGTCTGGACCAGATGAAGGCCAAGTCTTGAACTTGACTCTACATGAGCCAATGGGGATTGTTCCCAGTCGACTGAATCTGATGAAGGTCAGGATAATCCCCATACTACGGGTCCAAAGACCAGGGGAGTCTATAATTGTTGTCTCGACCAGATGAAGGCCAGGTCTTGAACTTGACTTTACATGAGCCGATGGAGATTGTTCCCAGTCGACTGAACCTGATGAAGGTCAGGATAATCCCCATACTACGGGTCCAAGGACCAGGGGAGTCTATAATTGTCGTCTGGACCAGATGAAGGCCAGGTCTTGAACTTGACTCTACATGAGCCAATGGGGATTATTCCCAGTCGACTGAACCTGATGAAGGTCAGGATATATGGCTATAGTGTCGGATGAAGTCACCAACAAATTCCAAACTTTGGGTGTGTAGATGTCGTATGAGATGTATATCTAGTCTCAAGTCATACATGTGTAGTAGTAGTGATGATAATTCCCAAACTACATAATATATAATGTCGAATGGGATTCATATCATGTCTCAGATCATGCAAGCGTGGTAAAATAACAATTCCCAAATTACATGCTAGATTATGTCGACTGAATTTCATATTATATCTCAAGTCATACCTCTGTTGTGATTAATAATTCCCAAGCTACATGCTAGATGATGTCGACAATCATGTCTCAAATCATGCAAGTGTAGTAACTATAACGATTCCCAAGCTACATTCATCCAGTTACTGACCGACACTTCATCAAGCAATATATATAGCAATGTCGATTGGGATATATATTACAAATTTAAAGCCTCACTGATGTCGAGTGGGAGATATGTAATGGTGTAATTCATACCTAGTAATGTTGATAACAATGTGTATGACAACCACCTTCATTGTGTCGAACGAAACATAAACCTCACACATGCATGTCGGTTGGAGAATAATAACTAAAAACAGTCTATCATGCTTGTCGTCTGGAATGTACCTCCAATTATCTTACATATACATGTCGTATGAAATAATAACATGAATCATACTCATGTTTGTCGACTGGAATGTACCTACAAAAATCTCTTGCATATATGTCGACTGAAAGTAATACTTGAAAATTCACTCATGCTTGTCGACTGGAATGTCTGTAAAAATCTCGTGCTTATATGTCGACTGAAAGTAATACATGAAACATTCACTCATGCTTGTCGAATGGAATGTCTCTGTAATCTTCTTTCATATACATGTCGTATGGAATAATATAACATAAATCATTCTCATGTTTGTCGACTGGAATGTACATGCATAAACCTTGTGCATATATGTCGACTGAAAGTAATAAATGAAACATTCACTCATGCTTGTCGACTGGAATGTCTTTAAAAATCTCGTGCATATATGTCGACTGAAAATAATACATGAAACATTCACTCATGCTTGTCGAATAAAGTAAACCTACAATCACTTCATACATGTTTGTTGTAATTATATGAATCATTATGCATGTCGACTGTAGTATAATCATTTAATGAAGACATGGACTATAATATATTTAAGGTTCCATATAAGTATGTCGACTGAAATAATCTTACTAAGAATTATATATGATATCGACTGGAATAATCATATGAAATCAACACTCATACATGTCGACTGAAAGAACTTACGATGAGTCATATACTAATGTCGACTGATATAAGCCTACAGTCTTCATAAAGAAATGTTGACTGAAATCTAATGATCTTTTGTAGGTTGTGTCGAATGAAGCAAGATGTCAAGGTTCTAATCTAGAGGAAATGATTCTATTAGATGGAGGAGATATCCTCGGAATTGACAGATGTCATCCAATCGCCTCAGCTGTTTTCACAGTGATATTATTCTTGGTAGATTGGAGGGATTTTGGGCCTAAGGGTGTTTGGAGCCCAAGTTCACTAAATAAAACCCTAATAGGATTTTCGAGGCAACTTTTGGAGGGAATTTGAAGCGCCAAAGTGGAGTGTATAAGAATGGATTTTGAGAGTCATTTGGTCTTACACAAGAATTCCTCTTGGTTGGCAATAAGTTTGGGAGCTCTCGTGATCTTCAAGGTATTCTTCACATCCTTCTTGATGTTCTTCAATTTCTTCAATTGTTCATCGTGTAGATTCGAAATGTTCTTAGTCAAATATGTTATTTGATCTAGAAAGATTTAGTGAAACTTTTGGATTTTGTTTGTGGTTTAGACGGGTTCAGATCTTCAAAGGGGTAGAAATTTTAGGAAATTTGTGTTTGTCGCTTGGAAAATATCGAGTGAGGAATCGTTGGGTAGTTTAGGTGCATAAATTGATAAGTATATTGAACCAGTGGATGATTCAAGTGAAGAACATTCTCGTAAGGATTGGTCGTATGAAGATTTATTAGAGGCTGGAGTTGTAACATTAGCTAAACCACCGTTAGAAGCACCCACCGAAGCGATACCTCTGAGATCCCTACCTGCCATTGGAGAGTCGAGTGGGGTTCCAAGCACGAGTGAACCAACAAATATCCTAACTAAGAAACCAGCTAGTCGAGTGACTGAAAAATCAATGAGATAGATGAAATTGAAATATAGGTTTCCTCCATCAATAGAAGTAAGATTAGCGTCGTCGACTGAAAGGATAGATTATAAAGTTCCCGGATGGATTGGGTTCTATGAACGTCCATTCATAGATGGATTCAGATTCCCTATTCCGAAGTTAGTATGGGAAGTGTTGGATCATCATCAGCTGACTCATTCTCAGCTGATGCCAAATACTTGGAAGATTCTACTGTCGGTTGAATGTATAGCCTTCGAATTGGGGATTGAATTCGGGGTAAAAGATTTGTTGTATACATACTACATAAAGGAACACCTGAAAGAAAAAGGGAGGTATCACTTGTATCTCCGACAAAAGATGGAGCATTTGGTGTTGGGGCTTACGACAAACGACAAGAGGGATTGGCAGAAAAGTTATTTCTTTGTTAGAGGAGAGAGTGTATTTGGGTCGAATGGGAGTGGTAATTGACTGGTGCGTAATCACACGCGTATAAAGCAAGCGCATGTATCGTTCAAGTAGTATAAAAAGTATCGATCCCATGAGGACTTAATACCTAAGTAATTAATTTGATGAGGTCAAATGATTACTAGTATCTAACAGGTTGATTGATTGATTTGAAATGGTGATGATTTTAAATTTAAAAACAAGTAAATAAAATTACACGAAAGTAGGTTTAAGAAAATTCAATATTAGGAAACTATCTAGGGTTGTGAATCTTTCTAATATCTTTTAAAAGATGAAGTGGTTATTTAATATTTGTGTAATAAATCGGTTTACTAACCTGGAACACGAAATTATGCAAAAGCCTATGTCGATGGTCAGACGCAAATACCCAGTTTAACCCAATTGAACCATATGTCTATGTCAACCAAATTACCTGGATTCATTAAGTTTAAGTTCCAATTATGGCCACCCCCGTCCGACAGGTATATGTCTATCCTGCAAGGAAATCTATTAAAGGGTTATCTATCATCAAGGAAGATCGTGGGCTATTAAGTCTAAGGCTGAAACCTAAAATTCATTTGTCAAGTTTATTTTTGATTTACCAGATCAATCTTATTAGTGGCCAATTAACAAGACGCATTAAGCTTAAGACTTAATAAGTAAACCTTTAAATTACCCAAACTATAAAATAACCCATTATAAACCGGTGATATTAGAATTCATCACAACCCTAGATAACTAACTTAGTTACGACACATAACTATGGCTAGTAAAAACTTAAAAGTAAAAGACATAAAGTAAAAATGCTGAAAAATAATTGCGGTAAAGTAAAAGATGAAAAGTAAATTACAATAAAATAAAATGCTAAGGTAAAAGGATCTACTTTTACTACTACTAATTTAGATATCTCCCTTAATATAATATATTAACTTGTGATTATTTTACCAACCATTCATATAGGCGGTAACCTGATTAAGTCAAATTAAGTCCGACCAGCCATATAGGCGGTATCAAAATTTGTCCATAAACCTGCCATATAAGCGGTAAGAAAATTTAATTATCAACCGACCAATCTGGCGGTATCCTTGCTTAGTCAGATTTAAACCAGTTTAAAATGAATTACCAACCGACCAATATAGCGGTATCCTCATTAAGTCAAATTTTAAATAGTGAATATATTATATTTAAGGGAGATTAATCTAAATAACAATAGTAAAAGAATTACCTTTCACCATAGCAGGGGGAAGTTACCTCCTTATGGTTGAATAGTAAGAACTGTAAAAGTAAAGAAAGTAAATTACTATTATTACAGAACGTAATTAAAATTAATTACAAAACTGAAATGAAAATAAACTAGATAGAAAACTCTCTATTTATATCAGAGAATTCAGAGAGGAAGGTACATCTAAAACTGAAATTTTGAGCTCTATTTATAGGCGTCAATAAGTGCCACGCGTCGCGAGGCGTAAGTTCCTTCTTGCGTCACGACGCGCTGACGTGTCAGCTTCTGATTGGTCGGCTCAGATTCTTATCTGCCACGTGGCAATTTGGATAATTGAGTCAATAATTGAGCTGACGTGGCGACACGTGGCGAAAGTGATTGTCGTCACCGTAAGATTGTTACACGTGGCACGCTGTGATTGGTTAATGATGACGTGGCTGACACGTGGCAGGTTGACTCGGTCTTGTGCTGACGTGGATGATGACGTGGCTGACACACGGGATGACACGTGTCGACACGTGGCGATGGCGATTGTCGGCACCATAGGATGATGACACATGGCATGGCGCACGTTAGTAGATCGGTTGTGATGTTGACACAAGGCACGGTGCACGTTAGTAAAGCACGGCGCACGTTAGCAAAGTCAAATTTCTCAGATTCTGACATGTGGCCCCGACGCACGTTAGCATGGTACGACGCACATTAGGCGTCGCGACGCGCCAAATGACCAAAATGCCATTTTGTGTCCTTTTTCACTGTTTTGGCCCAAAATCACCTCCAGAATATCCTGAACTTTATTTATCTACAAAATAACACAAAACACATCAAAATATTCACAAAACTCAAGAAACTATACAAAATATTAGGTCAAATGAGTGGGAAATAGTGATACATTTACCACTCATCAGTAATATTCCAGAACATTGGAGTTCGTCGAGTGAGTATATTTTCATCCTTACCTTAATACTCTTATAATTTGTATAACTGAAAATATTCTTCTTTTTTTCTTCCAGGTCTTCAGTTGAACAGAAAGTTTGATACTACCAGTCGAGTCGTATCAAACACAAAGTACATTCTCAGCTTGCCTGATTCGAAGAGGAATTGGAGAGCTGCTTTATAGGAGAGGAGACTGAGGTTAACTCCGCTGTGGAAAGAAGTGTTTGATTCAGAAGGTACCCCATTGGCTTTGAGTAAGCATATTTTGGTTGTGATATTGTGCACTTGGGCGATTGAGGTTACATTTGGAGAGCTGCTGTTTTTAAAACCGCTGACCCCTGAAGAATTTTTATGCGCAACTGAAATGATGTCGGGTCCATTTAAGGTGCCAAAACTCGATGAAATGAGGAGTCAAAGGAAGATTAAGAAAGTCAAAGGGAAGGAACCGGAAGCCACCGAAGTGGAAATCCCAAAACCAACAGAAGTCTTTCCGGTTGATGTTCTCGAATCAATGACACAGCCGATTGAGAAGGTCTCTGCTTCAAAAAAGAGGAAGGCAATAGTACAAGTGGAGGAAGATGCAGAAGGTGTTATAGTGAGGATTCCTCACGGGTCCACTGTAATTTCAGATCCTTCCAGCCTATCTAAATTCATTAAGCGTCTCTTGCTTGAAGAAGACGAGCAACGGTTGACTGAACTGGGCCCAACCAAAACAAGCAAGAAAATTGCGGCTCTCAGTTACCAGATACTTATATTTTGGAAATGTATATATTTATTTTTATATGTCGAATGGAAGAAATTAAGTGAAGTTCGTTTCAGGTCATGAAGTGTGGCCTCTTTATGCAAGAGTATGCTGAGTTGAGCCAAATGAGGATGAGGGATTTAGAAAAGGCGAACACATCTGTCAGAAAAGACTTTGCTGAACTAAAAACGAATTTTGATGCTTCTGAAAGGAAGTTAAGAAAAGTTGAAAAGGAATTGAGGGAGACTCAGGCGACACTGAAATTGGAGAAGGAGGTGTCCGAGGCTACCAACGAAGCGTACAAAGAAAGTGTGGAGAGCTTGACGAAGGAGAAAACCGAATTGCTTTAGCAACTTGAAATGGTTGCATTTGAATCGACGATGAAAGAGAGAAGCAATTTGATGGAGGAGTATCTAGCTGGTCAGAATGTCGCCTGGAAGCCGAAGAAATGGATCCGAGAATATGAAAGGTTGGCTGCTGGGTTATCCCTTACAAGAGAAGGTGAAGAAGAAGAGAATGGGGAAGAAGTGCTTTCGAATGAGGTAGTTGAAAAACAAATGGTCATTAGGAAGGCTGAAGAAGAAAAATGTTACTGCGGAGAAACATGCTGAAGTAGTTGAGGATCCTGGATTGACTGAAACTGGCCCAATCTCCTCTGTTCCCAGTCAAACTTCTGAAGGCCCACCCGAAGATGTTCTGCCTACTTCTGAAGTCCCGGCATCTGAGATGCCCGTAGAATGAATATGCAATTGTAACTTTTGATTTTGTTATTATTATTTTTTTGTGTAATGGAAACCGTGAAACTTGAATGATAATGTTTCCTTTTTGGTCAATATCTAAGTTTTTTTCATTTTTTCTTTCTCGTATGGATTTCAAAATGCTAATAATTTATCTAACAAGATAACACACAATATTTCTTATTATCAAACAATTCACTAGCCGAGTGGCTTATGACACAGGAAAAATTATAATTACCGGTCGAATCGTTTGAGATGGATTACATTCCAGCTATTCTGAATTGGCCTTCCTTCTGTCGTTTCCAACTTGTAGGCACCTTGCCCAAAAATCTTCGTAATGTCGTATGGGCCTTCCCAGTTTGGTCCTAGCTTTCCATCTTTGATTTCTTTGGTATTCTGAAAACTTTACGTAAGACCTAATCTCCTTCTTTAAATGTTATGCACCTGACATTTTTATTGAAATAGTTGGCCATTCTTTGTTGATGAGCAGCAAGTCGTATGAAGGCTTATTCTCTTAATTCATCAACCGTATCAAGGCTGTAACTCATGATTTGTTGATTTGTGTCTTCTTCGAGCCATTGGTAATGAGGAGTTGGAATAACTCATTCAGCTGAAATCACTGCTTCGCACCCAAACGCAAGTGAGAATGGGGTTTGTCCAATCGACGAACGGGCGGTAGTTCTGTAGGACCACAAGACTCCTGGAAGTTCATCTGCCCACGTTCCTTTTGATTTCTCCAATCGTTTCTTCATTGTGTTCATGATCATTTTGTTGGACGATTCAGCTTGACCATTGGCTTGAGGAAAATGTGGGGTTGAGAAGTTTAATTTGATTCCCCAATTCTTGCAGAAGTCTTGGAAACGGTAGCTGATGAATTGGGATCCATTTCCAGTTATAATTTCTCTTGGCAATCCGAATCGACAAATGATGTTTTTCCAAATGAATTTTTGCACTTCTCTGTCTCGTATCTTGGCAAAGGCTTCTGCTTCGATCCATTTGGAATAGTAATCTGTATGGACAAGCATGTAGTCTCGTTGTCCCGGGGCGGTAGGGAGCTTTCCAACGATGTCCATTCCCCATTTCATGAAAGGCCAAGGTAACAGAATCGACTTGAGCTTCTCTAGTGGTAAGTGTGAGACGGGGGAAAATCTTTGACATTTCTCGCACCTACGGGTGAATTCAACTGAATCTGCCCGCATAGAAGGCCAATAGTATCATGTTGTGTGGGCTCGGCATGCTAAGCTTCTTCCACCTGAATAGTTTCCGCATTCCCCTTCATGAAGCTCGGCTAATACGTATTGGGCTTCCTCTGGAGTAAGACATTTAAGGTAGGGACCAGATAAAGACCTCCTTAAAAGTTTCCCATCATGTAGCGTGAATCTGGCAGCATGTCATTGAATCTTTCGAGCCTCCATTTTATCTTCTGGTAGCATGCCACTTTATAAATATTTTACAATTGGAGTCAACCATGAGTCACCTGATGTGATTGTGGTAACTTCATTGATTCCACTTTTCCAAACTGCTGGCCACTGCAAATAAATAATTGGGATAGACTGGATTTTCTCTCCTTCCATTGTTGATCCAAGAGTAGTTAATGTGTATGCGTGCGTATTTTCATTTCTAGGGACTTGACAAATGGTTAATTGCTCAAATGTCGACTGAAGTTCCTTCACCTTTTGTAGATAAGAAGCCATCTGTGAAATATCTAGCTTGATATGAACCCTGTAATTGATTGACAATCAATTGGGAATCTGATTTCACTTCAAACTTTTTGGCTCCAAGCTCTTAGGCCAAGTTTAGGCCGGCTATGAGGGCTTCGTACTCGGCTTCATTGTTGGAGACTCTGAAGCCGTACTTGACTGCCTGTTGCAACACATCACCTTCAGGAGTGGTAATCACAATCCCTAAGCCGCACCCACGTTTATTGCTTGATCCGTCGACTGTAAGCTTCCATGTGGTCGAATGATTAATGCAATGGATTTCTTGTTCAGATGGTGCCTGTAGACTGAGACTGAAATCAGCCATAAAATCTGCGAGTGCTTGTGATTTGATCGCGGTTCATGGTTGGTAGGTAATGTCATGTTCACCAAGCTCCACGACCCATTTCGTCAGTCTCCCTGAAAGCTTGGGCTTATGGAGAATGCTTCTCATTGGATACGATGTATAAACAGTGATTGGGTGCCCTTGAAAATATGGTCGTAGCTTTCTCGCTGCTGTTACCAAAGCCAGTACCAATTTTTCCATAAGAGGGTATCGTGACTCCGCCTCTAATAATGGTTTACTTACATAGTAGACTGGGAGCTGAGTCCCATTTTCTTATCTGATCAGGACTGCACTTACTGCTTGTTCTGAAACTCCTAAGTAAAGAAAAAATCTTTCATTGTTGAGTGGCTTCGATAACAAAGGTGGAGAAGACAAGTATTGTTTGAGTTCTTTCAATGCTTCCTCGCAGGCTGGAGTCCATTCAAAGTTCTTTTCTTTCCTTAAGGCGGAGAAGAATTGAAAACTCTTGTCGATTGACTTGGAGATGAATCTGTTAAGTGCAACAATTATCCCTGCTAGTCACATGACATCTTTTGGATTGGTAGGAGAAGGAATGTCGAATATGGATTTGATCTGACTAGGATTGGTTTCTATCCCTCGTCGCGTGACCATGTATCCAAGAAATTTCCCTGAAGCGACACCAAAAGCACATTTTGTTGGATTCAATTTCATACCATATCTCCTCATTGTGTCGAATGTCTGCTCCAAATGTGATAGATGTTGTTCGGCTTTTAATGATTTCACAAATATGTCATCTATGTAGACTTCCATTGTTCTCCCAATTTGCTGAGAAAATATTTTGTTTACCATGCGTTGATAAGTGGCTCCAGCATTTTTGAGGTCGAATGACATCAGTTTGTAACAATAAATGCCTCTGTTGGTGACAAAGGTTGTCTTATCTCGGTCTTTTGGATTCATAAGGATATGATTGTAACCCGAATACGCATCCATGAAACTTAACAATTCATGGCCTGTTGTAGCATCAACCATCGAATCAATATGAGGCAACATGAAAGAATCATTGGGGCATGCTTTGTTCAAATCTGTGAAGTCGATGCAGACTCGCCATTTCCCATTCTTCTTCCGTACTATCACCACATTAGCTAACCATTCTGGGAATTGGACCTCCTTGATGGATCCATTTTGTAGTAATTTTTGGATTTCTTCGTCAATGATATGATTTCTCTCCGGGGTGAACTTTCTTCTCTTCTGTCTGACAGGAGGGTAGTTTGGGTCCACATAGAGCTCATGGGTGATTAATTCTGGGTCGATCCCAGTCATATCTTCGTGAGACCAGGCGAAGCAATCATGTCGCTTCATCAAGAAATCAATTAAGTCTGCTCGTAGCTTGGGATCTAGATTAGCTCCAATCTGTGCTTTGTGATCAACATATTATGGGTGAATTTGGACTTCGTCGAGCTCCTCTATACTTGGTAGATCCGGTGACGAAGCGTCAGATCCCTTCATTAATTGCTATGCTGACTGAGGTTTTACTTTTAAAGTCGTTTGGTAACAACTTCTGGAAGTAGATTGGTCTCCTCTAATCTCTTGGATTCCCCACCTTGTAGGAAATTTAAGCACTTGATAGTAAGTAGACGAGACTGCCCTCATCTCATGAATCCAAGGTCTGCCAACAATTAAATTGTAGGCTGAAGGACAGTCGAGGACCAAAAATGTAGTCATCTTATTGATTCCTCCCGCATAGACTATGAGAGTTATCTCCCATATGGTGGATTTATGTTCACCGTTGAATCCAATAAGAACAGTTGACCTCATGTTGATCTTTTCTATCTCGGTTCCCGTGTCGGAAAGTGCAGTTCTGAAGATGATGTTTGCTGACGAACCCGTGTCAACTAAGACTCGTTTGATCATAAAGTTTGCAATCTGCAAAGAGATCACCAACGCGTCATGATGTGGATTCAATTGACTAGAGTTGTTGTCGTCTGGAAATTCAATTGTTAGGTTTGTAAACATCCCCTCTATTGATATAGTCGAATGGAAAAGGCCCGTTGTTGCAACTCTGACATGTCATTTCGCGGCTAAGTATGAGACACCGCTGACTTCGGAACCACTAGAAATAAAACTTTCAGTATTATTGATTGTGGTGGTGGTGGTATGGGGCCATCTTCTCTCTCGTTTCTCCGGGCCATCGTAGCTTTGCCATTCTCTGAAAGCAAATCCTTCAAGTGTCCTTTATTCAGTAATTCCAATACTTCCAATCTCAAAGCCACGCAATCTGCTATCGTATGCCCATAATCCCGATGAAATTCACACCATTTGCTGGTATCTTTCTTGGCAGAATAATCTCTGGAATGTGGGGGCCATCTTACTTCGCTCCCCATTTTCTTGAGGACCGAAACCAGTTCTCCTGGGGAAACAATGAAATTGTAGTCTGAGAGTCTTTCCATGTTCACAGATTTATCTTGTACCCTGAATGGCAATGGTTGACGCTTGAAGTCTTGGTTGAAATGTCGATGCATCTTTTGATAATTCTTCCTGTCTGTTGGCCGTGGTGCTTTGTTGGGAAATTCTTTGTGTCGTTTAATAGTATCTTGAGTACTATTGCATTGCAAACTAGAAGAATTCTCCTTTCTTTTGTTCCTCTTGTCTTCTTCCGACCTTATTTCAATTTGGGCTCGAGCCATGGCTTGATCCATCGTGTAGCATCGAAATTTAGTGAGTTTCTTGTAAAGTCCACTTTCTAGAAGCAGGCCATTTCTAAATGCTTCTACTGCAGTAGGTTGATTGAGGTCAGAGATAGTTATCTTTTCTTTATTGAAGTGAGCCATGTAGCTTCACAAATACTCTCATTTCCTTTGTTGGATGGCGTAAAGTTCGTCTGAAGTCGTTTCAATCTTGCAAGAACTTGCGAAATGCTCTACAAACTTGTCTGTCAACTGTTGGTATGACCCAATAGACCTGTATGGGAGATTGATGAACCAAGTTAGGGCTGGACCCGCCAATGTTTCTCCAAATCCTATGCACATTCCAGCTTCCCACTGTCGATGGGTTAGGCTTGTTGACATCATCTTATACTTGTAATGGATGATGTGGTCGTCTGGGTCAGTCGACCCATCATACATTTTCATATCTGGAGGAATGAACTTCATTGGTAATTCTACGGAAGTGATAGTCTCAATAAATGGTGTGTCAGAAATTATCTCGGCTCTACTTTTCCTTATTGGTAGTTTGACGCCTGGCAAGCTGGACAAGATTGCTTCTTGAAATCTAACATTTCTTTGCGCATGTTGGAAGCGACTTGCTTAGCCTGGTCGACTGGAGAAATTGGCACACTTGTATGATTTCTTGGATGGTCACCGGGGGAAGGATCATCATTTGCCACATCATTGAATGTCTCCAAAAGATTGGATGGAGCCATATCATTGTTGGGATTACCGGGAGAATCACGTAGTTGAGAGGTGGAAGAGATTAGTTCCAACTGCTTCCGAAGGTTTATATTGGAGCTTCGCATGGTCAGGTTCTCCTCCTCCAAAGTTCGTAATCGTTCTTGCAGCATAGTTATTTGGGCTGCAATTGGATCTGGCGTCTGCTCGCTGCTTGAAGCCATGAGTGATTGTGCTTTCAGAATTGTAGACTGAGAGATCTTTGTTTGCTATGAATCACTAAGGCCCCACGGTGGGCGCCAAATTGTGGCTGCTGGATTTCGGCCGAGGTCCACAATCGAGAATTTATAGGTTGGGACACTAGCGATCCTGCAAAACAAAGGTAAAGTGAGCAGGAGTATACTACCCACCGGTGTGGTGGGGGCCGTGGGCACTCCGACGCTCAAGTCAATAATATGAAATGAATAGGAAATAAGTAAAATGTAAAAGTAAGGTTTGTTATTACCTTATCTTTCTTTGGGTTGCCGTGAGGGCGGTGGCCGGTGTTTCGTGAGTATGAAGTTTTTGAAAGCTCAAGTTTTAGAGCTCCGACTTCCATGAATCCTCTGCTCTGAATTATGTTGTTATTTATAGGATTAATGATATCACCTTTTGGTTTGCCTTTTTAGCTATAATTAACAAAGAGGGCGCATAACATGCTCAATGTCTCTGCTTTCGGTGAGGGGAAAATAATTGCATGTGAAGTTGATATTGTTGGAAAAGTAGTTTGTCATTAAGCTGATGGTTTTGTCTTAGTTTACTAATGTAAAATTTTATGGGTCGGGTCAATGTCTTTGGGCTTTTGCTTGGTACTGGGTTTGAGATGAATAGACGATTTTACCCTTAGGTCTAAATTTGGCCCGTACAACAGTTACATCTCAACTGCTGTAGGAATGCATAACACTAAAGTCTATCCACACAAGCCTATTTTTAATTTCCCACTCCTTGCAACCCACATTTCCCCACATGTTCCATGCGGGACAGTTACTAGCGGTTACCAATATGATTGTCTCTTTTGTGTGTTGCATGTGAAGCTAATCCCTTTGCTTGTGCACGCAACTGTCTTGCACAAGGCATTTCCAACTTCCCACAGCTAGCACCAATCACCCAATGTGTCAGCATCATTTCCTTCGGACAACAGCAACTGCCCTCATCACACAGCCCATCCATACTGTGCGCATATTGCGAGTGCTTGGCTACTGCCAATGCCACTCATTCCCCATTTCTCTCAAGCAACCAGACTAAGAGGCTAACATCTAGGTTGGCACCCTAGATTTTTCCAAATTATATGCTATCAAGAACCCATCAAGAGCGTTGCATTAAAAAGATAAATAAAGTTCGATACAAGGCAAATATAAAAAACCTAAGCTTAACCAAGGAATGTACCATCATCGTTAAACTTTTTTCAGTAAACCCAGAGGAAAAACCTGAGAAAGAAAAGAGTGTCGGCCTCCAAAAAAAAAGAAGGCAACAATAGAGATGGAGGAAAAAAAAGGCTAAAAATCTATAGTTAGGAAAAACATTAGAATCATGAGAGAAAATATGTAAATACTGAGAATGTGCTTCATCCCACCAAGTGAACCCATCATAGGCACATGCGATGTTGGCTAAACAATCAGCAATTGAATTGACCTTACAGTATTTCTGAGAGATCCTAAAATTCATATGAGTGACCATCTATAATTTATTTTAAAAAATGTTAATACAAGAAATAATTTAATTGCAAAAAAAAAAAAAATAGCCTAATTAACGTCAATCTAATTCTCTCTACCCAAATAAGCGGGATTCCAACCCATATCTCTTATTTTCATTAAAATATATATATATCAACTGAGACCCACAATGTAATTGTAATCTAAATTTTGAAAAAACTACACAATAATTTGATTTCCATATCCATCTACGCATAAGGTTGAGTCATAATCAACATTATTTGGCTTGACAAGTCTTATCCTAAGGGAGGGCTCTGATCCCGGGGAGTTAATGGTGAATAGTTTAAATACAAATGATCACATGTGACCGTACGTATGATATGTTTCAAATATTGCAACTTGTCTACTCTAGAGACTCGACTCGGGACCAAATTGAAACATATCAGGACACATCACCAAATAAGGATCTCCTAATTAAGAAGCTTACAGGCTACAAAATCAAAGTAATAGTTCCTCGTATCATGTGATGTTGTTTCTTTTTTCCTTTTCTTCTTCTTCTAACCTATACGATTTCAACGTGATTACTAACAATGTTTGACTGTGAGCAAAATCTTTCATAAATTCTTTCACAGCCAGCTGAACGGGTCCTACATTCGCGATTGTCGAAGTTCGAGTCATTGGTGTTTAGTGAGTAAAATTTCCCCTCCTGATTCAAAATTTTCAAAATAAACCATTTTCAGTAAGAATCCAAATGGATAACTAAATAGACGAACGTTGGATAATTTTCGGAATTTCACTATAACTAATTGGCTTGTCACATGATTAATGGCCAAACTACAATTTCACCTTACTAATTTTTTTTTTCTTTTTCTTTTTTAGTTACTCCACGTCTCCAAATTAATCATATCTCCTCATAATTAAACCTTTGAGCTATTGTTTCTATTACAAAAAAGACCAAACCAACTAGCTATACACTGTCCTTAGGGATTTGTTATTTTACTTGATTAGTAGTAGAATTAATATTTGGTTAGATTGGCTTAAGACCTTCCATGATCAAGAAAGTTATAAGATCATGTTAAAGATCATATAATCCTTAACTTTACTTAAGGTTATATGTTAATTATTACTTCTCTTCCGAAAATAACAACAAATACAACAATATATTAACAACTTTAGATGGACTAATGACTAATAAATGGGTGTTATTTAATTAAACTGTTAACAATTCTTAATAAAAAGTTTTGGATATTCAAATCCCACTCATAAACTATAAATAGTATCATTGGTCGGGCACTATTCATTCACTTTTTTTTTTTTTTGGAAATATTAGAAATCATGCCGCTAAATCACCTGACCCGGGTTTAAGCGGAGCAAGTAAAACCCCCGACTGTCTCATACTCTTACAAGAAATACATTTCCTAGATTCGAACACATGACCTAAAAACTAAATCTTAAATCCTACGCCACCAAACCACGCCCCTTGGGACACTATTCATTCACATTTACCCGATTTCTGTAGAGATTTCATATTAATTTATCGAAGTTAAACCAAATTTCTCGTACTTTTTTTTTTCTCAGAAGCTAAACACAGACTAAAGCATAGGAGGACCTTTAATGATAAAAAATACTAATATTATTTATGTTGAAGATACAAACATTACCTTCAGATATTAAGTTATTAATTTAGATGTATAAAAATCCACATACCTAACTTATACTAAAAAACTAGATCAAGAATTTAAGGTTATCCCAAATTTATATTATACAATCGTTATCTTGATGCTATATATAGTATCATGATGATGATCATATAATTCTTAGATTAATGCTAGGCAGGTGAATCGGTGATTAATCACAGATTAACTATCACTATAAGAAAAAGATCGTTAGCGTCGCCAAAAAAATCATCCCTAAATATATCATTTAGTGTCGTCAAAAAATGGCAAAGCTTTAAGTAACAGTATCTCGCGTCGAACTTATTAGTGACGTTGTATGTTAGTTTTAGTGTTGCCATTTAAGTTGGCGACGCTAAAAAACTTGTAATAATAATAAATATTAATAATAATTATAATTATTAATTAGCGTCGCCTATGGAGTTGGCGATGCTAAAATGTATACATTTAGCATAGTCTATTTCTGGCAACGCTAAAAACACATGTAATAATAAAAATATTTATGAATTATAATTATATATTATCATTAATTAGTGTCGCCTATGAAGTTGACGACGCTAAAATGTATATATTTAGTATCGCCAGATGCATAGACGACGCTAAAAAGACTGCAATAATAATGACAATGATATTTAGGTGCATTATACGCGCGCACACACATATATTATTGTTTGCATCTTATTACAATAAACTGATCATAGCCTAGGTCAAGAGTTCAAGTCACACCAATTGTAATAATTTATAGAATTATAAATGTGGCCCAACATTAAGTGATACTAGGATCTAGGTGTGGGGCACACCCATGGTTGGTTAGGTGGGATCTATGGTGGGTCCCACAATATATTTTTTAAGATGTAATTTTCGTTTTAGAGATTTAGCATCACTTAAACTTATTCGACGCTAAATATAATTATTAATTATTATTAAATAAATTTTAATATATTTAGCGCCACGGAGTTGGTGACACTACATGTCAACTTTTAGCGTTGACATTTTTGTTGTCGACGCTAAAATATTTATGTGGCCAGCTTTTAGCGTCCATTTTCTGCGTTGCCATGTCTCGACGCCAAAACTTTTAGCGTCGATATTTTCCTCCATTTTCTTGTAGTGCGTTGATTGCCAATGGAGTGATTCGATTTGGCTGAAAATCTTTGATTTAGTTTTCTGCAATTTTTGACCGATTAATCACCGATTTCTATTTTTGAAAATAACTCAATTTGCAGAAACACTCATTTTTCTTTAGAGACTTTAGTCATCTCTATCAATTTTATGATTATTCCATATTTTTCATGATAAATAAATATTTTTCAGTGATTTTTAGAAAATATTGAGAAATATATGAATTTTAAATTTTTTTTATTCTATGACATGCGAAATATCAACTTTATTTTTCCGATTAATCCCCAAATACTTTTGATTCATAAATTAAAACAGTTTGCTATCAATTAAGTAATAATATTTATTAGTTGGATATTCAAACTTCACCTTCAGATATTAAATGATTTGACAATAAGTTGTTCACAACTTTATATGTAACTAATACTAAAGTTATTAGTTCAAAAATATATAATCAAGGGTCTCAAGTTTATATTATATACCATTATATTATCAATATAGAGTTATTTTATCTATTAAGATTGACAAATGATCATTATATAGGTGTTAATTCATTCAACCAAACTTCGACGCTAAAAGAGCTAAAGTCGACACTAAAATTTTTATAGTCGAAATATGGCGACACAGAAAATAGATACTAAAAGATGATCGTGAAAAGGTTTTAACGTCGATAAATCTTCAACAGTGCTAAATATTCAACTTTACGTCGTCGGTTGTCGTCACTGTAACCGATATACGACGACACATAAAGCAAAAATTTCAACATCGATAAGCAAAGACGATGTTAAAGATCGTGGAATTTTAGAAAAATGATCAATCAATTAAAATTAATGTATCTATAATATTCACTTAACAATAAAATAATTATCTAAAATCAAACCCTATACATATTTCTCCAAAATCAAATTACCATATTAATTATATGTGTTATCAATTAAATACATAAACTCGGTATGCCTATCTAATCAGTTATTTATTTGGGCTTCCTCGCAATAATCTCATTCATTTTCTGGTTCCCTTTTCTTCTTGTCCAGTTTTGATTTCAGTGTTCTGTTTGGTTTTATTTCTGGTTGCGTTTTTGATAGCCATGTTTTGTTATTCTTTTGTGTTTTATTTGTATGGCTCTCTGTATTATTTTGATTTGATTCACTTCTGTGAATCTACTTTATAATATATGTTACCACTCTTTTATCAAAAAAAAAAAATACATAAACTAAATATTTAACTAATTAATTCTAAACCATTATTTTAAGGGATTTAATCAAGATAAATAATGGGTAAATAAATTATTAGAGTAATTGAAATTATATGCCCCCACCAATTCAATTCATAAACTAAATATTTACCTAATTAAATTTTAAACCTCCATTTTATGGGATTTACTCAAAAATACATAATGGATGAATAAATTACTACAAGAATAGTGATACATTAGAGAAAATACATACCTTAATTAGCTTAATGTTGAATTGGGGTTGAAAATGGTGAAAATGGTTTTTTTTTCCTTACGTGGGTTTTTGAGGATATGAAGGAGAAGGAAGAAGATGAGGGTCATGGATAGGTAGAGATTTTTAAAGACTTTTTAGTGTCAGGAAAAATAATCGACACTAAATGTCATATATTTAGTGTCGCTACCTAAATAGATGACGCTAAAATATGAACATACAACGTCGCTACCTAAATTCGATACTAAATATTGATGATTCTACATATTTAGTGTCGATAATTAGGTGGCGACACTAAATGTCTTAATTTTTTGCGTCGAAAATACGTTGGTGATGCTAAATATTATAATTTTAAAGTCGTTTTTCCTATCAACGCTAGATGTTGTTACTTTTAGCATTGTTTGGTTTTGGTGACGCTAAATTATATATTTAATGACGATTTATTTGAGAACGCTAAATCTTTAAACGCTAAAAATTATATTTCTTGTAATATGTGGGAAGTTTAAAATTCGAATCTCTCGCTCAAACTATCGGGTATGACATTGGATTACTTTCTTGTACTAAAAAAGCAAATCCACTAAAGAAACCCTTTAATTAGTAGCTCGGAGTTGTCTAATTAATAAAGTTTGGACACAATAATGAAAGAAAATAGTAAAAGACAGAAGTGATATGTTTGATTCGAATATTACCTTTTACAAAAACTTTACAAATAAAAAGATAAAAGAAAAGTGAAGCCATAACAACATATAATTAAGAATTTGACCAAAAAGACATAAAATTGGGAAGAATCCGTATGTTGAGGTGGTGAATCAGGCTAATATTATTTAAATTTATGAAAATTTACTTCAACTCAAAAGTAATTTAATCTAAATTTATATTTTAATTTTTGTGGGATACCTCAACACTCCTCCTCACATGCAGACATGTTTTTTGTCTAGTTTGTATCATGTAGGTAGGTAGGTAGTATGAGTCGACTCGTATATGAGTTTAACTTTAATACCACGGTGAAATTTATGGACATAACTCAATTTAGCTAAAAACTAGTTTGAGAGCTTATGATTGTCGTATGCTTATATTCACATGACAATATCTCTTCTCTGTCGACGCAAGATATTTTCTTCAATATTCTCTCTCACGTGCAGGTCAGTCATATTGTAATTCATGAGCCAAACTCAACCCAAAATCTAACTTAAGAGTGAATGATTGTCTTCTCTTTATATTCACAGTTCAAAATCATTTCTCCGCTAATGTGAGATATTTTTTTAACATTTTCTCTCACGTGTAGACCGGTATTTTGCATGATACATGTCACGTATATAAATAATGTAGGTCAACTCATATATGAGTCTAATTATGATATTTGAATTATACCAATGAATTTCAATAAATACCGCTCTGATAAGTATTTGTATAATTATTTGTATTTGTAAAACACAAAGATTAAAAATAGAATTAATTTTTTTTTCAATTACACATGATTACGTAAGTAATTATATAAAATATTATTGATATATCAATTTATTATTATTTTTTGGTGAAAAAAAAAGTATCTCCGAGCATTGGTTTTGGCAAGGAGAAAATGTTGTGACCACACCTAATTATAACTCAGCAAAACTTCTCTGTAATTGCTGTTCCTGAAGATATGAGATCCTATTTAGAAATTATAGATGACATGACAATTGACACTCACAAATCCAAGTAAATATTTTTTGACAAGACCTCTGGCCCCATCACAAATTAAAATATACAACAAGACACTAACTTCCAAAATACCAACTCATGATTTGACATTACAGATTCTGTACTCCTCGCCCTCTTCCCAACTGACAAATTCCACTTCACTGTTCATTACTCTTATATAGGTTGCAAGTCTGTCTTTTTTCATTCTATATTGAAATTTGTCACAATATTTTAAAGCTTGTATCATTTGTATGACAAATATCTTTTCAGATTGTTAATTTAATGTGTCTAGTCATTCATTTTGACTCAATGAATGCATGGATGCATGCATGATACATGCATATTTGCGATGTATGACTTCATGTATCCACTTGAAAGTATATAAGGTAAATAAGAGGTGGTGCCATAATATATTGGACCCACGTGGACATCAAGCTCTATTGAGCAAAAAAAAAAAAAAAAAAAAATCAACGGTGGACAATGGATAATGATCAAGGCCAAAGAAGGAGGGAAGATTTTATTCTGTAAGTAGTTAAAATTTAATTTTTTGGGGGGTTAAATATTTTATTATTAAATTTAAAAATATATATAAAAATTATAGGATCGGTACAAGATTTGAGCATGAAACCCACACCTGATGCCGCCCCTGGCCAAGAGCTAGCTAGTAAGCAAGCATCTTCTTAAAAAATTATGATCGTTTGTGAGAGAATATATGTAGGGTTTTATCATCTATCATCACGGCAGCTTCGTGACTGAAGCATATTATAATTACTAACTGCTGTATACATTCACAGGTCTTTGTTAAAGAAATGATTGAAACTAATATGTTATTATGAGCTAAGTGAAATATTAATTAATTAATGACTAAACTATTTGGCTAAGCATCTATTTTACTTTAGACAACTTTGAAGAATAGATGAGAGAAAGTCCAGTATTCTGGAAATTTATTTGTTATCAGTTTTGTTACTGTTCGAATCTTGAAAATAATGTTTGTTTTTTTGGGAAAAAAATAAGGATAATATTACATATATCAAAACCTTTTCTACACGTTATTTATAGCGGAAGTCTTATATATTGAGTACAAAATTAACAAAAGCATAAAATCTGTAGAAACTTTTAGGGTTTTCAATATGTTGCTGCTAAAATTTTGAGAGAGAAAAAAAAAGGTTACAATTAAGGAAGAATTTGTGCAATTGATTTTGGATCAAGTGTTATCTGTTTTATACTCAATTTTTTTTTTATAATATTTGTTTATTAATAATATATAGTTAAAATTTAATTATTTATAAATTTAATCTAATAATTATCAATTATAATTTATAAAAAAATTAATTGAATATTAAATCCAAATACTGTGTAGTCAGTGGTGTGTGTTGAATATTTGAATGAATTATGATTATGGTGGCCAAACTCAGCATTATAAAAGTTACTTTGTGCATCCCAATGTAGTGTGTCAGTTTATTTGTCTGCAAGATTTTCGTGTCTTGAATCAAATTTTTATTATCTGTTGAAATAACAATTGGATTCTACTTCATGTGAATAAATGTGTCACTTTTATATCCATCATATACTGTAGTCGTCTCAGAATTTAATTTAATAATCATTGTATACATAAATTGGAAATTTTCAAACTACATAGAATTTAATAGTTACAAATGATCAAATGAACAAATGGTAACTTAATATATTGTGTCGTATCAGTTCTGATCAATGAAAAAATCATTTTATCTGTGTAATAGTCTAATAATCTATTGTCATGTGTATTAAAATATTAAAAAATAATTAAAAAGATGAATATTAAATCATACATGTTATTTACTAATTTATTAGTAATACCACATCACTCATATCTCCGTTACACCAAAAAATTATTTCTGATCAAGAGAAAATTAAGTTCAAGTCCATCCACGTAATTTGCATACGGAAATATTCTCTTATCTACGAGCTAGCACGCGAGTAGTATTTAGGAAAATTATATTATATTTCAGGTGTATATGTCATCTTTCTCACAGCAGCTGGATCCCACACATTTATGGGACCCAACTGCTGTAAGAAAGATGACATATACACCCGAAATATGATATACCACCTCAATATTTAGAGCTTAATACTATTGTAATTGCCTCAGAATCTACCTTACACTTTTCAAAATTAATGTTTTGTCCAGCGAGTATTCAGAAAGTAAAACAACAAAACGCATTGTTTTGAATGGAGTTTATTGTTGGTTTTTTTTTTCCGTGTCCTAAAGATTTCAGGCAACTAATTAAGAATTGGTGTTTTTCTGGTTAGTATTCGAATGTCCGAACAGCCAAAATAACAAAACGTCATATTTTAAATGGAATTGATATTGATTATGTTCGGATAGAATTCAGGCGATTCTGATTGGATAAAATAAAAGTGATATAAACATTATATTCCTCTTCTCTCATTAGTAAGGCTTTTTTTCCTACCCAAAAAAAATGGAAGAAAGGAGGGGAAAAAACAAGAAAAATGAAGTTGAAATTGTGAATGGCATACAACAATAACCCACACACTAAAAATGGTGGTGAATCCCATTAAGTGGAGCACCAAATCATGGAAAATTCATATTGGCTAAGTGGTCCTCACTATCAACTGTAGACAAACGTGGCTATCTACTTTGTTCTATCATCGTCGTCTATGTGAAATTGATTGAGCTAGAGCCTCTCTCGATATGTAATTTATTTATTTTTTTTGTTCCTAAATTAGGTAATTCACAAACTAAAAATTCATTTCATTCAATGAATTAATCATTTTGGGCACAATAATACTAAATTTATGTGCTTTTCGAGTACTAAGCGGGTATAAATACACATTCTTCAATAGAATATCTCCAAGGAGTGTGGTTTGGTGGTGTAGACTCAGTATCTCACCTTGAAGTCCTGAGTTTGAATTCATGGAGTATGTTTCTTGTAAGAGTCTAAGACATCCGGGAGTTTTACCTGCTACGCTTAATCCCAAAATGACTGGTTTGACGGTGAATTTTCCAACGATTTTTTAGAAAAAAAAAAAAAAAGAATTTCTTCAATAGAATGTAAAAATATACCATATGGTGATGAAAGCTGAACAATTATGATTATGAATGCAATAATCACTAGAATAGAAAGTGCTTCATAAAGAGTATGAAAAGGAAACCCACACTCACACATAATAAGTTGACAAAGTAATTTTAATTCAAGAGGCAGTCCCCCTATTTGGTTATTAGCTAGGAGACTTCATTAACCTCTCTCATTCAATAATTGTACACAGCTTTTACATATATAAAATTGTAACTTTTAGTAGAATCCATTAGACTTTTGAGTGCCCTCTGCATATGCTGCGTTGTCCAGTTTTGCTTGCTTATTGCCATCCAGTTTTAGCCCAAAGTGAATGTGAGGAAAATGTGCCCACTGCATAACAAATTTGACTTAAATAAAATACTATCTAGAAACCAAATGAAAGAGCTATCATATTTTCGAGAAATAAAATATTATCATCAACTACTCTTATATTTTTATTTAAATTCGCCACAGGTGAATTTTGCTCTGGAAAAAGAAAACTCATTATATAATCGAATCCTGAACAATTTTGGAACCCTAGAGTGCTACATGTAAAGCACCTAGCCAAGAGAGACTCATTGAAGGGAAAGAAAGAAGGAAGATATACAGTAAACGTATTTTTATCCTAAATTGGCGATATGTACAGCTATGTTTTACAACAATTAAGGCAATAATGTTCCTAATTAATTGGAGAGGAATCATGCACAAGTTAATCAAAATTAATTTGGGCTTTTCCCATCTTCTATCTTATAATAAAAAAAAAATCAAATCTAATTTAACTTCCAAGCCTTAGGAATCTGACACTAATTGTCTCTCACTTGTTTTTGTAATGGTTATAGCTTGGTGATCCTCTTCATCAAGCCATGTAAAACTCTCAGCATCCCAGCTTTAATTTTAACCACCAATCAATCATATAAATATATTTTGCTAAGAAGAAACTCATATTAAGATTAAACCTTGATCCTTGCATATAATGAGATTGGAGTGAGAGATCTCTTAATTTATTAAGTTAAGGATAATACTGTAAAAAAATATGTTAAAAAAATAAATAATATTGCATCGAAATCTGTATTTGTCCTTAACTTAATAAGAATCATGGGCTCTTTGTGTATTTATTCCTTCATCCATTGGATTCTTATCATGGGGGAAGCATGGGAAAACTTTGGCTAAACTACATGGAATTTGAGAGGCTCACACCAAGTCCTTACTCCTTTGCCTATTACTTTACGAGTAAAAGATCTTATTATTGATAGATAATTAAGAGGGTTTATTCTTAACATCCAGCAGTATGGCTTCAATGCTGGTGTTAATAACATGAAAGAGGTATGTTGTTGACTTATGGGATCACTGTAAATAAGGCTAGAAAGAACAACTTAACCAACTAAACCATATAAAATGCATAAAACAATAAGACAGTGGATAGTTATTGATAATTTGCAACATTTAATTAAAACAGGCTTACATTTTTTGCTGCTGTGCTAAAAGCTTCCCTGTGGCTGATGTCAGGATTACTAGCCTTAATCCTTTGGATCTCTTCCCTGCAAATTAAGAAACAACCAACAATTAATTTAAGATTAACTCTTGGAACCCAAATAAATATATGAAAACAAATTCAGCCAGTTCTGAGCCTAGATATTGGTTGTGTCATAATAAAACTATCTAGTTAGAATAGACCATTTCTGAATTACCAAACAATATGTTTTCATTTTAATTGCACCAGAAAAACTAATTAGTTGGGATGTGTGCATCACATCATTTGTGTCCTCGTCCAATAATATTTCGACATATAAAAACTCAATTAAAATTAGCCAATCATAATGGAAAGGAAAAATTAATTAGAACCCATGGCAAGAATTTACAAACGGTTAGTATTTCTCTAATTACCCTATTGAACATACACATCAAAGAATATACAATCTGACTCTCTAGGTGCCTGGGGGGGCTTGGTGAAGTGATTTTCTAAGTTGTTTTTTTAGCTAACCCGTGTTCAAATCCTAGAAGACGTATGTGCTCAAACATCACCTCTATCTTTTACAAAGAAAGCAAAAATGATTCTCTCATTAATTTTAATATATTTATAGGAACCGGTTGTTTGAACATAACACACAGAGAGAGAGAAGAATAAGGAACAAAATAATAAAATGTAATATATTAAAGATTTGATTCTTACTTGATAAACCTATTGTATGCAGAAGGAACTCGTTGTCTCTTCTCAGGGGCTGCATTATTCATCACAAGTAAGCTTTACTTATAATACTAGCTACTTAAATGTAATATTTTAAACTATAGGCTAAAGCTAGGGCTAAAACTCGTGCAAAAAAAAAAAAAAATGAAGTAATAAATTTGAAGTTGAGACAATAAATATAATGACCACATGCTATTTTTATAAATCATATTCTAAATAAAGTAGAGTCTGTGACATTCCTTCTGTCAAAACTATTGCTCTTTTCAGTTTTTCAGGTTCCATACACTGTATTATTATTGTACGGATGATAAGCCATATCAAGCCTAAAATCAACATTATCAAAAGGGCCTAGTTTTTTTTTTTAATGTTAAAAGCCATATTTAAGCTCTGTGCTATTCTGCATTCTTCGTAATGGACAAAGACATCATGCCATGCAAGTCCATTAAATAATAATAATAATAATAATGTTAAAAATTAGCTGTACAATTATGACTCAACATATGGTCTAGGGCAATGTGTGTTGTAATTAATATCTTGTGTATATATGATGTTTGGTGGCACTGTAAATACATTTAATAATGAGTACTCAAATTTGTTAGGTAAAGTCCCTATCTCAAATGGGCCATATGCATGACTGGAGAAAAAAAAATCGGATGCTCATTTAGCAAATGGAGATTTGAGTTGTGGAAATTAATACTGAATTTTTATGACTAGTGGCCTTACTGGTGATATATAAAGCTTTTGCTTATTTACTTTTGCCTGAGTTGTTGCCATATCTTTCATAAATTAAGCCCATTTTTTTAGTTATGCATTTAATCCTTTTGTTCATGGTACTACATTTTGCTACTAACAATTCTACATATGTCATTGCACATGAAAATGTTTGTGGGTTATAACTAGTTTTGTTTGTAAAATTTTTTAAATTGATCGAAATAAAAAATCTAAGATTTGAACTTTATTTACATGGGTGAAAAGATGATTTAATATTTATTGCAGCCAAACATTAATTTGTATCCATATTATTACTCAAACTACAGTGACTGCGGGTATAAAACGCATTCACAGTCAGTCGAGCTGCGCCCTCGAACGGAAGAGAGGATTTTATCAATTGTGCTTTGTTTTTATAAAGAAGAGCACATAAAAATGTCCATAAATTAACTTTAAAAATAGAAATAAAGAGAGAGATGGATAACTAACGACGAATTGGAGGCATTCGAGGAGTTTCATGCTGATCTGCAGACTCCAATGCAGATGAAAATTTGTTGCATTTTGAAGATGATCCAGAGTCTTTAGTTGAATCTTCTAAGTTTATCAGGTGTTGTTTTTGCAGCTTCATTCAAACAAACAAGTAAACAGTCAAAAACAAAACAAAACAAAAAAATGTTCTAACAAGCATTTATTTACTGAATTGGCCTAAAACAAAAAAAAAAAAAATTGAATACATATAAAAGTGAGAAAAAAATGTCAAATCAAACTTCTGCATACCAATAATTGTTTGCTATTGTTTCATGGAAATCTAGCTAGTATGCATGTTTTTATCTCTCTTGTAATGAATTTATAAAAAAAGGGAATCTCAGTCACTGAAAAAAATGCATTTCTGATGATCCTGTCTTAAATCTTCTTTGTTGAAAAAAGAAAAATAATCTTTAATTTTATTTATTGCTCTATATATTATTGTACACAAGCATTTGAATTCAGTTAGACATAAGAATGTAAATTAAAAACTATAAATATATATAAATAAATACCTGTGGATCTTGAAGAGGAAGTGTTTGAAGTGCAGATACCATGTTAACATTTAGCAAATTGGCACAATGCCCACATCTAACTGTCACAATGTTGAACAAACTAGAGCAAGGAACACTCACCTGCCACCATCATGCATGCAATTTAATTGTTGTATCATAAATCAAACATATATAAGAAAAGCAAAATGGTTTAATTAATTAAGGAAGTTTATATTACTTGTTACATTTTCTTGAAATTAACCCTATGAAAATGCTACTTTTGTCCCCAGATCTGGGCTTCATAATCTATAAACTATTAGATTGTATTATTTATTAACGAAACATCCTTAATTACTTATATTAAGCTAATGAATTAAGACTTACAAAGAAATGTTTAAGAAAAGAAGAAGAAGAAGAAGAAGAGTGATGTATGCAAGCCCCTTGTTATACAATGATGCTTTTTTTCCCTTCAAGTAATTAAAGATGGAAGCTAAAGATATGTAATTTAAATTAATTATTATGATGAATTATATAAATTCTCTTATTTGGGTGTGCCTGACTTTTGTGACTGACACAGCAAGGAAGATGATAAAAGCAATGAAAAATATTAAGCCCAGAGAGAGATGAAAGGGACGTGACTTGAACTGAAACCATAATGGCCATAACCTAGCAGTACTGATCACAGAATTCAAAGATGGTCACCATTAATTAATTAAAAGATTTTGAAATAAAGACTGGCCTTACCTTGGTGCAGTGTTTAAGATCTGTTGGTATTTTTTTTTCAAAAAGGGATTGTGTGTTTAAAGAAGATTTAAAAGCTAAAGCATTTTTTGTGTGTGTGTGTGTGGTTTGTTTGGCTGCATGCTCTCTCTACCACAAAGCTGTTGTATAAAGAAAGAAACACAATCCGAGTTGTACCTAAAAGATAACAAAACCCGAATCTATGCAACAAAAGAAAAACAAGTTGATGATCATCATCATGTTGATCAAAATGATCATGCTTATTCAGTGGCAACAGAAGCACCAAACACATCAGCTAGTTTTGCGACCTAAATTAAAGATGATTCAATTGCTTAAAAGAAAAAAGGGAAAAAAAAAAGAAGAAGAAGAAGAAAAAAGAAAGTGTAGCTTTAGACATGAAACCCTGTACGCTTCTGCAAAACAAAAGAAAAAAAAGGCTTCACCTATATATTGACTTGTACCATGACTTCCAAGAACCCTAATACCTACCTGCAGCCCTCACCTTATCTGTAAATGTTTTTTTTTTCCTAAGTTTGAGAGACCAGTCATCAAAGGCTTCAAAAATATTACTGGATGGCTGTGTTTTGGAATCATGGCCACCTCTATAACATGAACTCTTACGGCCGTACATGAATTGTCTCTCATGTTAGAGTGTTGTGAAACAAAAACCAGATGAAATTTCTCATAAAATATTGACGAGTAAATCAAAAAAAATTCAAGCTTTTTTCCAAGAAAAATCTAGAAACCATATTGATCCATGATGGCTCAAGAAAAATTTTGCTAGAAAAGGAAAGTTGGGTTCTGAAATTTAATTTCTTCCTTGAAACATGTTTCAGCTGATCAATTCCACTGAATTCTTCCACAACCAAGTCACCATTGACAAGGCTTGATGGTCAATTCAGCTTTTAAAAACAAACATATGAACAAAAAGAGAAATAAAGAAGATCATGTATGTTACCGCTAAAATGGTGTTGCAGTAGTTGCAGTGAACATAACAGACACGTTCGGAAGCCAAATCCAGTGACATATTTTCAGTACTGAGATATATATTATATCTATATGTATATATATATATAAAGAAAAGATCAAGAAGGGCAATCAAATCAACAATTCACTGAAAAGAATTATCAATTCTTGAACAAATTAAAGAAAGACAAAGAAGAAGAAAATAAAAACAAAATGGGTTTATATGGAGAAAGGAGAGAAAAAAATATGGTGATGAAAAGAGAAGACAAATCTGGTCGGTAGTGAAAGTGGGGGAAGGGACTAGTAAGTTTATAGTGAGTTGTGGGTTTCTTTTATTTTGTTGTAATGTGGGCAGTACTGTGATTTATTAGAAGAGAGAGAGAGAGTGTGTGATTTGTATGTAAATTTTGGTTGATATGATCATTGAAAGAATGAGTGGGTGGGAGGAGTCATGCTTCTATCTCTTAATGTACTCTCTTTAACCATCCTCCTGGCTTTCTGTAGCGGACGAGGGGGGAGTGATATTCATGCATTAATGCTTCCCTTTCAATTCATAGAGACAAGAATTATTTGGAGATTAGAGTTTTTAGATATGAATTTACTCCTATGATTGAGATGTTTTACATGTATCTAACTAAGAAAGGGTGTTGAGAGATATTATGGAGAAAATAATTTCTCCAATATAAATTATCATTAATTTAGAGTATAACTTAAATACACGTCAGATGATCAGAAAGTCAATAAAAGTTAACAAAATGTGACCACCTAACGATTTGTGGGGTACCCAAATTATATCTCATAATTCATATGCAAATGTGTATAACATTATAATGTTCTTGATTCTAACCAAATATATATGCATGGTGATTATGATTCTTGTTAGATATGTGATATGTGTATAAGTATCATAGTACTTCATCATAGCCATATGTGCATCAAATAACGGAGTTTGATTTTTTATGTTTGCATTTCATAATGGAGTTAGGATTTCATTCTCATCTCAGTTATCATCAATTTTTAAAGATGTTATGTCAAATTTTCTATTTTCACGATGTATGGTTGAGATTTAATTGGTTTTATATTCTTATTTATTAATCACTAATCACCCACGTGTATTTTGATCTTTTCATGTGAGTACTATACGAGGGAATCATTATAATATTTGGTAAATTATATTTTAAACACCAATATTTTATGTTCGATTTCAAATATTTAAACGTTCTTTTATATAAATAGGAAATGATCATTTTTCCGCTCAAAATTTTGTCTGTGTTTAAAAACATGCTAAACCTTTTAAAATTATCTGTGGTGTGTGTGAAAAGTAAATAATATTTCTTTTCTATTTTTCTCATCATCAAAATTTAATGAATGTTATAGATTAAAAACTTTAGGTGACCGCCGGTAATTTTAAAAGGTTTTAATATTATCAAATGTAGACTAATTCTTTGGTAGAGAATCAACACTTATTTATATTTTTAAAATTGGCTATGGATGGCAACTAGGTAATGGCAAGGAGTTTTTCCATCTCTTACCTCGTTTCATATTTAAACCCATATTTTCAAAGAGCGGAACCATGTAGAGACTATAGAGAGACCCTGACTCCCAGACCAAAAAATTCATAAAAATGAGAGATTGAATTAAAATTTACTAGCAACAAACCTTCAACTGTTCTGCCATCAATACCATCTCCATCACCTTCACATGCTCCAACGAAAACTCTCCCCAATCCCAGCAACAAACCAACGTATGTCTCACTGGTTTCCAAACCCTGTGACCTCACACAATTTGCAACTGCTCTCCCCGAACCTATTCATCACGATAACTCTAAGGTGATTCGTCTTGAGCCCCAAATATACAAGCAAGAACTTGACAAACATTGATGAGCGACCAATATGTATACATTTGCCGGTCCTATAGCTTGATATTTTATGAGTTATCTCGAGTATTATGAGCGCTTTGATGTGTTTTGGGTTCGTTTTGTAGGTAAAAATATTATCGAGACTTGATGGAATCAACGAGGGATGAAAGCGGCAAAATGCGGAGCAAATTGGGGCAAATTCAGAGTCAAAACGCGTGTCCCGACCAGAGAGTGCGCGTCGAGACGCGCACATGAAGAAAACGCAGGCAGAGAGTCTGAGCAATGGCGCATCGTGACGCCTATTATGGCGAGTCACGACGCGCCGATGAAAGTGAAGTTAGCGTCACCATGTTATCTCACACGAGTCGCGACGAGGATTGCGGATCCAGTGTGTCCAGACTCGACTTTTAACAAGGAAATTCTCCCCAAACCTCCTATATAAGCAACAACTTGTCCCAAAATCTGGAAAAGTTTCATAACCTAATTTTACAGCCTCCAAAAGAGATTTTTGAGGGAGAAGACAAAGCACATCAAAGGAGCACAACACAGAAACTCAACAACAATGAGCAAAGAACCGGCGATCTTGACATAGTTTCTTCTTTGCTTTACTTCCTTAATGTTATGTTTATCTTTGAATATTTATTTAGAGTTTCTAAGCATGTGTAGGAGCTAAACCTCTAATATGGGGTTGTGATGAAACCCATAATTATGAACTTATAAATTGATTCTTTTATATTTTATGTGATGTTTTGGTTTATTTATTAAACCTTATGCGTAATGCTTCATGTTGCCTGATCACCAATAGGATTGATGTGGTAAACTTAGATGAACTTGACAAAGAAACTTTAGGTTTAGCCTTAGATTCAATAGCACACGATCTCATCTTAGGGATTTTCCTCCAGGATAGAAATATACTTGTCCTTAATGAATTTGGGGGGTGATTTAGTTAACATAGAAATATAGTTAATTAAGTTACTTTGGATATTTGCAATGGATCATCGAAAGAGGCTTGTGGATATCTTAGTGTGCTAGGTTAATAAGCCAATATATTACATAAATATAGGACAATCAATTCATCTTTAGAATAATACTGGGTGTATTCACAATCCTGAATGTTTCTCTTATTGATTGTCTCTAAAAATTTTCCTAGTTATATTTACTTTCTTAGCTTTAATTTAAACTTAATTAAAAATCATATTTAATTTTAATTAGATACTCGTAGGTTATTAGTCTTAATAATTAGTAACGTATGTTATAAATCCTCGTATGATCGATAAATTTTATTCTACTTGAGCGATACGTGCACTTGCGTAACGTGTGAAAATCGCGATCAAGTTTTTGGCGCCGTTGCCGGAGACTTATTATAACCTTTATTATTAATTTTAGGCATAAGCACTTTACTTGTATCTAATCATTTTTTTATTTTTATTTTTGTTTTTATTTTTATTTTTATTTTTATTTTCTCACTTTAGTTCTAAGTAAGGTTCTTGTGCTGTACATGAGATGAAGTAGAAGCTGTGAACTCCTTCCGCTTGACCTAAAAATCGAAAGAACCCTCTTACAATTGAGAATGGATAGGTGAGAAGATCAAGAGGCATAGCTCAACATGAACAATCGGGAATCTGACTTGGAAGAAGCACCACCGATCCTATTCGGGATAAGACAATCCATATGGTTGACGGTTTCATCTATTACCTCATCCTGCCACCCCTGCCTGGAAACACGTGTGATATCAATACATGCATTCATATGATTTAGCAGTCGGTGCAGTTTAGAGGTGGTGCACTTGAAGATCAAAACGCCCACATCAGCAGCTTTCTGGAAGTGTGCAGCACATTTAATTATAACCAAGAGGCAGAGGAAGCGACGCGCTTGCGAGTTTTTCTATACTTCTTAAGAGATAAAGCGAATGGATGGTTAAATTCACTACCAGCAGGGTCCATCAGAAGTTGGGCAGACCTGGCAATAAAATTCCTCGTAAAATGCTTTCCCTAGATAGGACTGTAAAATTAAGAAATGATATCACATCCTTCGTGCAGCATGACTCTAAATCTCTTAACGAGGCACGAGAAAGGTACAAGGAGTTGCTACAAAAATGCACCCATCATGAGATTTCTAAATGGTTGCAAGTATATACTTTCTACAATGGGCTTAGTAGGATGATGAAGTCTACAATGGATGCAGTCGCGGGAGGTGCTCTAATGGGAAAATGGGAACACCAAGTATGAGACTCATTAGAAGAAATGGTTAACAATAATTTCTTGTGGCCAATAAATAAGAATATGGCCCAACGCGTAGCAGACGTACATGAGGTCGGGCTCAATCTAGTTGTTAGTTCCAATTACTCGACTAAATTTACAAATGCCTAGAAGTACTAAGTATGCAATCTCTGAATAATGATAGTGCCACAAGCGCAGGTTATATGGGAGGACAGAATGGGGAACCACACACTCAATATGGCGAATCTGTCAACTATGTGAACAACTTCAATAAGCCAGGCCACAACCCATATTCAAACAGCTACAATCATAGCTGGAAAGACCACCCTAACTTTGCATGGAACAATACTTCTGGACAGAGACCACAAGAAATGAACAATTCTCCCTCTGGATTCCAACCGCAGAACAAAGGACAATGGTATGAGAAGAAGCCAGGAATAGAGGACTTGCTTACCGAGATGCTCAAAAAGCAAGAAGCCAAATATGACGCCTTATTTCAAAGTCAAACAATATACTTGAAGACACTGGAGAGGCAACTAGGAAAATTGGCAAGTGACCAGCACTACAGATCATTAGGCACCCTCCCGAGCGATACAGAACCTAATCCGAGGGGCCAAAACAACGAGTCTTACAAGGCTATCACACTGAAGAGTGGGACTACTATTGATAAGGATATTGTGATGCATCAATCGAAAGAGAATGAGGTAGAGCCTACCAAAGAAAAGATGAGAAATGAAAGAAATACTAAAAAGGCAAGCCCTACAGATTATCCACCTCATTCATTCCCTCAGCGTTTGCAGCAGCACAAGCTAGATAAACAGTTCTCAAGATTCTTAGAGATCTTTAAGAAACTGTATATCAACATTCCCTTCACCGAGGCACTAGAGCAAATGCCCAGTTATGTGAAGTTTTTAAAGGACATCATATCAAAGAAGATAAAACTAGGCGAGTTTGAAATCGTTGCCCCTACCGAGGAATATAGTGCGATCCTACAGAATAAGCTGTTGCCCAAGCTGAAGGACCCTAGTAGTTTTACCATACCATGCACCATTGGCAACCACTACTTTGGTAAAGCACTATGTGATTTGGTTGCGAGCATCAATCTAATGCCGCTATCTGTTTACTAGAAATTAGGTTTGGGAGAGGCGAGACCAACATTTGTTACGCTGTAGCTAGTAGATAAATCATTCTCTTACCCGCGAGGTAAAATAGAAGGCGTGTTGGTAAAAGTGGAAAAGTTCATCTTTCCCGCAGTGTAACATCCCAGATTTTCGGGACTATTCTAGGAGATTCCAAGACTGTCAATATAGTCTTGGAATAGAATGATAATGAATAATAAGTGTTTAAGTGATGGAATATGGATCATAATATTATGAAATGAATATTCTTCGCGTTAGAAAACGCGTGGGGACCAAGAATCAGTTACGTGATTTTTACTATATGCGTATAGTTTACAGTTTTGGGCATGAATTTAGCAAACGAACTCCGATTGAGTTGGTTCTTGAACCATCGGACTCGTTTTTCAGAGACGAACAACTTTCGTGTTGAATACATTTCGAGAATCGTACCAGAAGGGCTTCAAAATGGTGATTTCCGAAAGTACCCTTCCTAGTGAGGGTATATTGGTAATTTTTGGAATTTGATATTTTTTTTATTATTTTTATTATTATCAGCAGCCTAATACAGATAATGAACAAAGAATAAAAGAAAAGAAAGACAGAGAGCAGGCGAGAGAAAAGAAAGAAAAGAGAGGAAGAGAAGTTTCGATTTCGATCCGTAGCTCAAATCCGACCGAGCCCTTAAGGAAAAGTGTAGATCTCGTCGAGATGATCATTTTGGTGGTGGTTTCATTTCGGGAAACTTCCAATTTTCAGAGAAATCTCGGTAAGAATCTTTTTTATGGTTTTTCTCGATTTCCCGTTGATCCGGAACTCCGATCGACAAACCGTCAGCGCCATTAGATCCGGGAGAGAGAGGGGAACGCTCGGCCGTCGGAAAATTTCCGATCGGACCGGCGCGTGAAGCTCACGCGCCACTTGAGTGGCGGCGCGTGAAGCCCACGCGCGGACAGTGGCAGTGGCGCGTGGAACCCACGCTCCAGACAGAATTTCGCCGCCGACTTTCCGAGTATCCTCCGCGAATTTCAGACCATTCCGAGTAGTAACGGACCTCCGAATCTTAAATTTCGTTAGGATTGCGAGAACGACCGAATCACGTTTCTTGCATATTCTTCATTTATTCTAGTTAGGATTATGTTCCTTATAGTAAATTCTTTTGTCTGTTAGGTGATCGTGATACTGTAAGCAGGGACGGTCCTGCTGCATAGTTTTCTTCTCATAGTCAGCTCACCAGGTGCGTGGATAAGCCTGTAACATTGATGTTTTCAAAAGAATATAGTATGTATGTTTTTCTTAAATGAATTTTAAGGTAATGCATTAAATGAGTTTGTTTTCAGAAAGTTTATATATTTTGCTATAAGGTATGGATCGAATATTGATTATGTTGAAAGCATGATTTGTGATATATGAGAAACTTGCATGATTTGAGATATATGAGCATGGATTTTGGAAATGATTTTTATAATAGGATGCACCCCGTGTACATATATGTTGCCAGATATTTGCCATGAGATAAGGTCTCATGTTGCCAGTTATTGCCGTGAGATAAGGTCTCACGTTGCCAGTTTGCTCCGGATGATGCCGTTTTGCCGTGGGGAAGCCCCATGTTGCCAGCTTTGCCGTATTTGTCATGAGGTTGTGCATATAGATGAATAAACAGATTTATCTTTACAAAGTATTTTTGAGCATAATGAGTTTATGAGAAATGAGATTTATGATTTGAGTTTTATGAGAAATGAGTTTATGAGAAATGAGATTTATGAAATGTGTTTATGAGAAATGAGATTTACGATTTCAAGTAAATGTTTGAGATATTGATTTACAGCTTATGAGATATATATATATTATGAAAGACTTGTTCGATCCACCTTGTTACTTGATTATCCACGGCACTGAGCTGTGATCCATTGCACTAAGCGTGAGCTTACCCCCCCCACTCCTTAACATTTCAGGTTTAGCAGATTAGTAGATCGTTCTTTCATCTGCTGTTTCGTCATCATTCCTGCCAGTAGAGAAAAGGTTGTGCCAACAGTAGAGTGTCTTTATTATGTTTTGAGACTGTATTTCTAGATATGTATTTCTTGGAAGATTTTGTTTTGTGGTTATAGGCATTGAGCCTTTAATTGATTCTGAGGATGATGTATTTCCTTTATGGATATTATGTTGAGTTGGATCATGGAGATCCTAGTTTTACGATGAGATTTTATTTTCAGTTTAGATTTTTTTTTTCTTGTATTTGGAGGATTCAGTTCAGTGCCATATTACAGGGGAACCAGTTTCTAGTCTCCGTCTCCCCCCTACTCTCCTAAGTGGGACGGGTGTGACACGCAGACTTCATAATTTTAGACATGGAGGAGGATAGTGAAGTTTCCATCATCCTCGGACAACCCTTCTTTGCAGCAGGTAAAATGATGATCGACGTGTAGAAGGGTGAGCTGACCATACGAGTGCAAGTTCAAGAGGTGACTTTTCATATCTTCAAAGCCATGTCATGCCCATGATTGCAGATTTGAGACAGTTGAATGAGACAGTCATGGACAGTTGAAGAGGAAGATGAAAACATGAGGTTTTACAGATAAAACAAAAGTGCTCATGTTGGGCCTTCAGAAGCCAAGCCCACTCCCGCTGAAGTCGTTGTTATATGCAATCGAAGATTCTCCAACCTTGGCAGACCCTTGTCGAGGGTATTCAAAAAACTGAAGAGCCCAATAGAGACTATGCCTTCCATATATAATAAGTTAAGAAAGATGATTTCCATGATTGCAGATTTTAGACAGTTGAAGGAGACATTCATGGACATAGAAGAATAGGAAGCTAAAAACATGAGGTTTTACATATAGAACAAAAGTGCTAATGTTGGGCCTTCAGAAGCCAAGCCCACTCCCGCTGAAGTCGCTACTATCCGTAATCTAAGATTCTCCAACCTTGGCAGACCGTTGTCGAGAGTATTCAAAAAGTTGAAGAGGCAATGTTTGTTGAAACACCTAGACCCCAAACCATTACCAAACCCTGTACCTCGCCTCCTCAACCTAGATCAATATTGCCATTTCCACCAACAGAAAAGATACGACACCGACAATTACAACCTCATCAGACATGAGATCCAAGGCCTCATCGATAGCAACAAAATACCTGACCCTGAAAAGTACCAACCCAACACCAACAGAAACCCATTACCCAACCATAATGTTGTACCATGACCAGTGTTTTCACACGCGTATAACGCAAGCGCACGTATCGTTCAAGTAGTATAAAAAGTATCGATCCCACGAGGACTTAAAACTTTTTGTTAATAATTTATGAAGTCAAATTTTTACAAGTATCTAATGGATTGGTTATTTGATTGGATGGTGACTTTAAACTTAAAACAAGTAAATGAAATTGCTTGAAAGTAGATTTAGGAAAATTCAATTTTATAAAACTATTCAAGTTGTGAATCATTCCAATATCTTTTTAAAAGATGAAGTGGTTATTTTACGTTTGTGCAATATATTGGTTTATTAACCTGGAATACGAAATTATGTAAAAGCCTCTTCCGATGGTCAAATACAAATACCAAGTATAACCCAATTAATCATATTCTTATGTTAACCAAGTTATCTGAATTCATTAAGATTAAGTTCCAATTATGGTTACCCCCGCCCGACAGGTATATTCCTATCCTGTAAGGAAATCTATTAAAGGGTTATCTATCCTCAAGGAAGATCGTGAGCTATTGAGTCTAGGGTCTTAAACCTAAAATCCTTTTTGCAAGTTCATTTTAAGTTTACCAGATCAGTCTTATTAATGGCCAGTTAACAAGAAGCATTAAGACTAAGGCTCAATAAATAAACCTTTATATTACCCAAACTGTAAATTAACCCCTTATAAACCAGTGATATTGGACTTCATCACAACCCCAGATAACTGACTTAGTTACGACACATATTTATGGGTAGTAAAAACTTAAAAATAAAATACATAAAGTAAATTGTTGGAAATTAAATACTGAAAAGTAAATGACATAAAGTAAATATGTAAAATTAAATGCTGAAAAGTAAAAGCTGGAAAGTAAATGTTGAAAGTAAATAAAGTAAAAGAACAATAAAATAAAATATTGAGGTAAAATGATCCACTTTTATTACTTCCATTTTAGATATCTCCCTTAATATAATATATTAACTTTGCATGATAATTACTAACCAGCCATATGGGCGGTATCCAGATTAAGTCAAATTAATAATTAATTACCAACCGACCAATCAGGCGATATCTAGTTTAGTCAAGTTAAAACTAATTTCAATATTTACCAACCGACCATAAGGCGGTATCCTCATTAAGTCACGTTTTAACTAGTTTATATATTATATTTAAGGGAGATTAATCTAAATATTAGTAATAAAAATTTTACCTTTTACCCCAGCAAGGGGGAGTTACCTCCTCATTACTGAAAAGTAAATTGTTGAAAAGTAAAGAAAGGAAAGTACTGTGCGTAAAAGTAAATTGCGGAAAGTAAAGACTGGAAAGTAAAGAAAAGAAAGTGCGAAAGCTGAAATTAAATACTGAAAGCTGTAAATAAACAAACAAGATACAATCTTCAGAGAATTCTTAAGGAATTGCAAAGAAGAAAGTATGAATTTACAAATGAAATGGCTTGGTATTTATAGGCAAAATTTTGCCTCCACCAAATCCATTATTAATTGCTCCACTAATTGCTCCACGAAATCCATTATTATTTGCTCTACTAATTACTCCACCAAATCCTCCACTAATTGCTATCATGTTTAGTGGAAGTTTGACTATTTTTATTATTTATTTATTTATTTGTTTGTTTTGAAAATGACTTTACTAATTACGCATAACACACTTCCGAATGTTTCATCATTTTCGGCCATGAAATCTTCAGAATTCGAAATTATGTTGTTCTTAAAAGTTGTAGATCTTTGCTTCTTCTTTAATCTGAAACTTGAATCAGCTCAATCCGATATCGGAATAAAACGTTATGCCCCAAATACGATAGTTGCACAAAACTGGAATTTCTGAAACTGCACTTCGTTAGAACGCCCTTTCAAGTTTCCAATCTCCAAAATTAATATGTCAAGACCAATTTTTGCCCTTATTTGACTCAAATTTCGTCTTAAATGATATCATTGAGTCCCAATATTATTTTATCTGCAAAATAAACTAAAACACATCAAAACGTTCATCAAACCCGAGAAACTAAACAAAATATTAAGTAAAAGGGGCGATAAATATTGATATATTTTCCGCTCATCATACCACCACCACAAACCTACATGATAAACTCTGACCTACTTGAAGAATATGTTTTACAAACCTTCCACTAACAGACCTGTGTCATGGGGGTATGAGACAGTAGTGACAGTGAATTGGAAGAATGTAATGAGCTTTTGGGAGAGGTTTCCAACAGTTGAAGAAGACCCGAGCGTATATTAGTATATGAGACTTATTATGTTCCTCTCACGGACACATAAGGGTCATGGTCGAGGCCTTGGGCAAAATGATGGTGCCCATAGACACAGACCCAATGATAGTCATCTGATCTATCTATGGGGAGAAGAAATAAATAATCGCATTCTCTGAAGAAGAAATCACAATGGAAGGAAGAAAGCAAAATCAACTGATATCCATCAAAGTAGTTAAAGGTAAAAAAAACCTCGTGTGTGATGGTGGATGACAGATCCTCCATTAATGTTTGCCCAGTGCAAATTTTACCTAGATTAGGCATCTGAGTGGAAGAGCTGACCCCTTCTGATATGATAATTAAAACCTATGGTGATAGTGAATGGAGAGTAGAATGCACTTTCACGACCACAATCAAAGTTTTTCATCTTGAAGATGAGTTTGAGTTCACAGTTATAAACATCCCAATTACATTCGTTGTGCTATTAGAAAGTTTATGATTCTACAAATTTGGAGGGGTGTCATCGACATTGCACAAAATGATCAAGTTCCTGCATGACAGAGAAACCATCACCATTAGGTATGAGGCAGGCAATATTGTAGCCTCTTTAGACATACAACCATTTACAAGGTTCCAAGTGACAATAATTTTTGAAGTGTGGGTAAACCCTAAGGTGGCTAGAATCATGGAGAGGATGAATCACAAGCCCAACACTGGACTGATGGCACATGACCAAGGCATGAAAACATTACCAGATTTCAAAAGGCAGACAACAAGAAAGGGGTTGGATACTCCTTAGATAAAGAAAGGGCGGAAGAGAAGAAGAAAGGAAATAGATTAGATTACTATTACATACAGGTGAAATATCAAGGGGCTCAAGAACCGTGCGAAGTCAATGGCGTCACTGTGCCAAGCTTCGAAATATTCGCTGATGTGGTGGATTGGGAAGGGAATTAAATAGTAGAATGAGAGAATGAAGAAAAAGGAACTTGACTGGAACCAAAGGCCGGACCACAAGTACCATGAGAAGAAGAGCTATTCAAGTTGGAAGACCTGAAGCTAGAAGACACCGCTGCAGTCAATGAGAAGGAATACTATGAAGACATTTATCTACCCGAATTCTTTGATTGTAATCTTGCATTGATTTTTTTTTTTGAAATCGTTGGAAACACCGCCTCCAAACTACCCCTTCCGAGCTTAAGCGAAGCAGGTAAAACCCCCGGTTGTCCCAGACTCTTACAAGAAACGTACTCCTTGGATACGAACTCAGGACCTCAAGGTGAGATCCTGATCCCTACACCACCAAGCCACGCCCATTGGGGACCTTGCATTGAAAATTAGTAAGGCATTTATGAATGGTTTTGCTTACTTTCTTGATTTTTATTCTTTTGGCATACATCATAACATGCATGACATGAGCATATTTGACATTAATTCAACTAAAACAGAAGCACTTAATCTTGGTACATGTGAGAACCCAAAGAATATACTAAGTGCAAGTGAAGTTACCTATAAAGAGAGTAAAGAATTAGAGAACCTGTTAAAAACATATGCAAAATTATTTGCCTGGTCCTATGAAGATATGCCGAGGGCAGATAGAAGCATAATACAACACATAATACCGACGTATCCAAATATGAGACCCGTAAAACAAAAGCTTCGAAGGATAAGGCCAGAGTGGCCTGAGAAGATTAGTGAAGAGGTGAAGAAGCATGTAGAGGTAGGCTTCTTGGAAGTAGTAAAGTACCTAGAATGGTTGGCCAACATCGTACTAGTTCCAAAGAAGGATGGAAAGGTTAGGGTGTGTGTAGACTATAGAGTTTCCCTTTACCACTCATAGATGTTCTAGTGGCAGTACATCCTTATAAGCTATGTATTCATTTGTAGATGGATTTTCGGGGTACAACCAAATATTCATGGCAGAAGAGGATAAACATAAAACGACTTTCATCATGGAGTGAAGGACCTATTGCTACAAAGTAATGCTCTTTGAACTAAAGAATGCAGAGGTTACTTATCAAAGGATGGCCACTATAATATTTCACGACTTGATGCATAAAGAGGTATAAGTATACGTGGATGACATGATGGTCAAGTAAGATTCTTGAGAAGAACACTTTACCGCATTAGAGAAATTTCTCCAAAGAGTAGATAGGTACAATCTCAGGCTTAACCATAAGAAATGCGTGTTTAGGGTTACCTTTAGAAACTTATTGGGACATACGGTAGACACCAAAGGAATATAAGTAGATACGGGAAAGGTCAAGGCAATAACAGAGATGCCCGCACCCAAGACAAAAATTGAAGTAAGAGTTTTTTAGGAAAGCTATAGTTCATCAGTCGGTTCATCGCCAAGCTGACATTAGTATGTGAAATGATCTTCAAGCTACTCACGAAGGATCAGTCCGTGGAGTGGAATGAGTTACAAGATATAAGTAGCGCCAAAGAGAACCCGTTGAGGTACCTCTAGACAACACCCTCCCTGGTTGGGAAGTTAGGATGGTTGGTGTCATTAACAAAGTTTAATATAGAGTACATCACTAAGAAAGTAATAAAATGGCGTGTCGTGGCTGAATTTTTAGTACAACAACCTATTGAAGGAGATATGTATGAATTTGAGTTCCCAAATGAGGAGATAAATGCCATAACTATTCAAGGATGGAAGATGTACTTTGATGGAGCCATAAATTGCAAGGGAGTACACATCAGACTCATACTGGTAACCCGAGATGGTGAAACTTTGCAGTGACTAAAAAGAAAGTTGAATATGAGGCGTGCACATTCAGATTAGAAGCATTGATAGCCTTATGGGCGGAAGACGTATAAATTTTTGGAGATTCATTGTTAATAATTCACCAAATATATGGAGGGTGGGAGCTTAAGAAAGAGAGGCTAAGGCCGTACTTATTCCACCTCAAGACTTTGATACACAACATCTAGGGGTGTACATTCCATCATATTCATAGGGAAGAAAATCAATTGGCAGACGCCTTGGCCGCCAATGGAGTTACATAGGTTGTTAAAACCTTGGTCGTTCTCAACATGAGGTATTGACATGATTGGGGAGATCAAACCACAAGCATCTAATAGACACTGGTTTAAAATGGTAGTCGTAGACTATTTCTCTAAATGGGTAGAGGCTGAGTCATTTCGCAATGTCATAACCAAATAGTTAGATAAGTTCATAGCATGAAACATCATATGCTGATATGGGGTGCCACACCATGTGGTAATAAATAATGTGGTATAATTTTAGGGAGAAACCAATACCATGTTACAACAGTATGGGATTGGACACTGCAAGTAGTCCCCATATAGACCACAAGTGAATGGGGTAGTAGAGGTTGCTAACAAAACTTTAAAGAGGATTCTGCCTAAGATGATAGAAACCTATAAAGATTGAGTATACAAGCTACCATTTGCATTATAGGGGTATAAAACATCAGTCAAAACCGCAACCGAAGCCACACCTTATGCTTTAGTGTATGGGATGGAAGCAGTATCGCCAGTAAAGATTTAGGTGCAGTCAATATGGCCAAGAAATTGTTTTGAACAGCTGGCTCTATTGGAGGAAAAAAGGATGAGGGCGTTGTATATCACCCAATTGTCCCAAAAGAGGGTAGTTCGGGCTTTCAACAAAAAGGTCAAGCCTAGCAAGATTAAAGAATGGGATATGATGCTGAAACAGTTAGGACCACTGGCAATAGACCCAAGGGGAAATTTCAGACCCAATTGGGAGGGGCCCTATTTGGTTAAGAAGATTATAAAAAATGGGGTGGTGCGCTTGTCTGACTTAGAAGGAAATAAGTTCATCAAACCCATCAGTCTGGACAGGCTGAAGAAATACTTTGCATAGGAAAAAAGAGAGAAAAAAATCGTTATGTCAAAAATCTACAAAGGATGGCCTAAGTAAAAAACAAGAGCATCTCGCTAAACCAAAAACGATTTATGCAAAAGTTAGGGATAAGTGAGCAAAAAATAGTTAGTTGGAAAACTCAAATGGGCCAACTAACGACACTGTACCCTTCATAATGAATCAATAAGTGTATTCGCACATGTACCAAGGAAAAATGCTAAAGTTTTAGTGAGATAAAATTCAAAAGTATTCATAAATGCACAATTGTAGCCAAATGAGAAAACTTAAAGCAAGCATGCATAAATCATCATTTTTACCTTTTCGGTGCAAGGTTTGAACCCAAAGAGCCACTCGGGTACCCACGGTCGTTTCTTGCATCGGAAGACTCTAGGACGATAATAGTCTATTTGCGATGCCAAATCCTCTTTTCATGGAAATGGTCTAAGAAATGATGAGACATATGGCTACGTTAGAAAGTGCGCTTACTGAAAATAATGACGGGAGAGCACCCGCACCACAGTAGAGCCTAGCAGAAAGATAGAAATAATTGGCATGAAGACCAGTGAGATGCACACAATGCCACCAGACACTTGTTGCAGCCACCCCTTCCATGCATCGTTAGATAGATTCTTCTTCACCATAGCACGAGCTAAATGATGCTTGGGTACATATGAGACGAAGATGGCTAATGGAGGAGAAGTGATAATCCTTAAATTCTCTTGCAGCCACATCTAAAAAAAAGGTGTGTCGACTCACTGATTCGAAAACCCGAAAGGGCAGCTCAAGCACAAATTAAACAGACTAAAAAATTCGCAAGGAAAACTTAGGTAGAATTTAGGACATACCTATAAATGTAAAGGACTTCCTAAGAACCGATGGGTGGAATTACGTCCGATTTTTTCCAAACCATGAAACATCTCATCCAAGATGACAGTGGTAGGGTCGTAGCCGCATCAGATACCTTGGATAATATGAAGTAGCCGGTAATCGCCTCTTCTACTATCCTTACATGCCAAGAGATATCGAGCTAAAATATAGAATATAACCACACTCTTTCAGTGATGGGATCCTACTTCCATGTCAGGAATAAAGTCCAGCAGTGCCTTTAGTTCAATGAACATTGGACAAGATATCATTCTTTCCATCTCAGGAAAATTGAAAAGAAAAGCTTCGAAGGCCTCCAGCGGGTTTTGAAAAATGGTATGGACAAAGAGGTGAAATGAGGGAATCGCAAACCTAGAATAACAGCAAACTCCTAAGGCAAGTGACATAATTCATGGCTATGGAAGTGGAAGACGTGATGCTCGGTGTCCCAAAATGTTGAAGCTGCCTTCAGAAAAACATAATCTATCTTGATTCAGTGCAGACAACGAAGTGTGGAGAGCTTGGCCAAATCTGGGGGTGACCAGTTAGCAACCTCGCGGATCATGGATACAATATGGTCATACAAAATGCGAGTTATGAAAAGAGACGTATTTTTTTCACCAGATATATAAATGTCTGGATGGGGGTGTTGAATGTCTAGTCGGATATACCATGAACTGCCAGATGTTACCAGCAGTTGTGCAGTCTAAGCACTGGCGTTAAGGAAAGCAGGAAGTCTGTAGAATGCTGGAAAAGAGGAAGAGATGACCTTTATAATCAGAGCAAAGGGAAGGTGAAGCCTATATATATAGAGTTCCAAAAGAAACTATACAAGATTTGGGTTCCTAACTTGGAAGGGAACCTTACTGTCGTTAGGATATTGTTGGAAGTTTGGTCTGACTTTCATTACAAGTCTGGTCGGATATTTTAGAAACATTCGGCTAGATGATCATCATAAAGCCAAACGATGGTCAAAGACTTATGAGATGTTGATTTTGTGCTTGTGCAATATATTGGGAAGAGGTGACATGAAATGAAAAGAAGAAAATTTATATTGCATAATGAAGTTCATACAAAATGACCTTTTTTACAACAATGCAAAACAAGAAAAAAGAAAGAAAAATCCACTAGCCTAAAGATTCACCATCGTCGGCTCCCTCTTCCTTGTATTCCTCATCCTCAAGCACAGGCTAGGGCTCCCATGACACATCTCAGTAGTGCACTCCCGTAGTGCGAACTTCCCACCTATTTAAAGCTATATGCGCAGGAGAAGAATGCTGGCTCGACATACCATACTGCTACTGTTGCTCCATGATCCGCCTCTATAACTCCCCGACGGGGCGCTACAAATAGAAACATAGAAAAAAAGTTAAGAAATCATGTATACATGCATATGTGCTAACGTTTCTTTGTAAGTACCCGATGGGATAAACTCTGACGAGTTAGCTCAGCCTTCGTCGCTTGTGCTAGGCGGTGGCAATGGTTAGCGAAGTCGACGGGGACCTATAATATAAGATCGATAAGTATGTAAGATAAGGAAAAGGAAAATGATTAGTAGGGAATACTTACAAGAGTGGCAACTGCGGGCGACGCATCAAAGACTACATCCGTGTAAGAGAAAAAAACCAAACCTCGAGCATTCCAGCATCATTACAAGTCATGTAAGTCAGGTCTGGCCAGACGCCCACCAAACTGGGGATAACACCAAGAGGATCAGTAGATGTCAAAGTAGATGCAATAACAGGAGAGTGGCAGTGAACAAAGAAGAAAAGTATGAGCCCACCGCCAATAATTACACACGACAAGAAAGTCATTAGCTAGGAGGCCATGTAAAGAAACCGACAAGTCCTTCCCTTACAGTCGAAGCCCAAAAAACATAGAAGAGAGTGGAGAGGCTGGAATCCTACCGGCTTGGGGGCCCAAATGCCAAAAATACACTCGCTCACTCAGATACCAGAGTTGATGGTTTGTACCTAGAAGAAGCAAGCGAAGCCCATTCTTCTTGAATGAGGAACGTGTGGACTCTAGTATATCATTAATGGAAGTCCCCCACCAAGCTATGTCGAGCTGAAAGAAACGAAGGGAAAGTCAACACACTAAACGCATACGCCCAGGCCTATGACAAGAGAACAAAGATCCACATATAGATAGCCATAGAAAGTCATAACCCTGGACATATGAGCCACCGTGGCAACATGAGTCTAAACCTCGATAGATAACTGTCGGGGCAGGAGAACCTCAGTCCCACTCGTGCACAATATCAAGGTCACAGACTGGAAGAAGAGATATAAATCCATAAAACTGACCATATTAGCAAAAAATGTACAACTGAACATATTTCGAGGAGAAATGGCCATACCAGTTGATCAACCTCGATTTCCTGGGTAGAGCCAATGCCTGCCAATGGATCTGCAGTTCACCATATGCAACCACACCTGAACGACCCCTCGGGATATCTCCTAGTAGATGCTGGAAACCTGGATGTGGCTAGCCCAAACAGTGGGAGTGTACAGGTTATAATAAAATTCAAGTAGGCGGCCTTCACACTGGATACCGATTAAGTTTGCAAAATCTCCGAGGGTGATAGCCATCTCACTAACGGGAAGGTGGAAATACTCTATGTTAAAGCTTGTAACCCTTTCTTTCCATGTTTCATTTTGCCCGAGCAGGAATAGAGATAATAAAAGGCTTAAATCATGTTGCGGCAATCCAAGCCTTAACAACGGGGGAGAAATCATTGTACCATTTTCTGATGCTATCGGGGCTGCCGCCAGCCTTCAGGCGTGATGCATCTAGCCTAGAAGTGGCTAGACCAGACAGTGGGAGTGTACATACTATAATCAAATTCAAGTAGGCAACCTTCACACGGGATACCGGTCAAGTTTGTAAAATCTCTGGGGGTGATAGTCATCTCACCAACGGGAAGGTGGAAAGTGTGGGTAGTGTCTATCCACCTCTATGTTAAAACATGCAACCCCTTCTTGTCATGTTTCATTGTCTGAGCATGAATAGAAAGGATAAAAGGCTTAAATCATGTTGCGGCAATCCAAGCCTTAACAACATGGGAGAAATCATTGTACCAATTTCTAACACTAGTGGGGTTGCCGACAGCCTTCAGAAGTGATGTATCTAACTAAAAAGTGAGAGATAAGGTCAATAAAGCATCCAATTACAGTAAAGACAAAATCTACAGAATGCAGAAAATGGCCAGATATTCTTTATGGCCAGACATATCTCCCGGGACAACCAAGTAACACTGGCCATACATTAAGAGATGTCTAGCTGGATGACACGTTCAAAAAGTAATTTTTTACTCCCAAGTATAAGAGTGTTGAAGTAATAAAATAATCCGGTAAGTCCGGGGTCGATCCACAGGGAATAGATTTAGTAAAGTAAAATAACAATTTGAGTAAAAATAAAAAGGTTTGATTTGTTTAAAGTGATTGAAAATTTTAAATTAAACTGCATCTATAAAATAAAATGTTGGGGGGTTATGAGATCCACTTTTACTATTTCAAATTTAAAAATCTTACTTTTTATAATATATAAATTATCATTATTATCCAATTAATTTATTTTAGGAATATATTATGCCCAGTTAGTTTCTGTTTCAAACCTTAGCCTCGCCCCAAGACCTCATGCAATCCATCTACATGCCCAAGGCCCATGTAATCCAACCCATGCACACGCCCAAGGCCCATGTAATCCAACCCATGCACAAGCCCAAATCTTCCCAAATATATTAAATCCCATGCAATTCACATGTGCAAATTTACAATTCACATTATTAATGAGATTTTGAAATCACCTCATCACCAAATTTACAAGATTCTTCCCAAAATAAATTTCCAAAATAGACACGATTTGTTCCCTTGTTTAGAGATCCTTTCAAAACATTATAAAAATGAGACCAAATCATCAAAGTGTGAGAGGTTTCTATTCTTCTTCTTCTTCTAAAGCTTTGGATGTGAACAACCAACAAAAAAAACCCTTCAAGCCTCTCTTCTTCTTCTTTCACGCCAATAACCAGCCATCACCACAAAACAACCAAGTCATCACCGAAAAAATAGTGAAGAAAAAACCCTACCAATCATTGAAACCACAACTAGAAAAATCACCCAAAAACAGTCCCAAAAAACAGTCCAAAAGAACAGCAGCCCAGAAACAACCAAAAATCACCCAAAAACAACCAAAAACAGCAGCTCAAAACACCAAAAAAATAGCAGCCAAAACACCAAAAACAGCAGCGTAAAATAACCAAAACAGCAGCCAAAAAGACAACCAAGACAGCAGCCAAAAAATAACCAAAACAGCAGCGAAAACAACCAAAAAATAGCAGCCAAAAGAGAAAAAATAGAAACCAGTGAAACAGCAAAAATAGCAACTTGCGAAACAGCAAAAACAACAATCAGAAAACAGCAAAAATAGCAACCTGCAAAATAGCAAAAACAGCAACCAGAAAATAGAAAAACAGAAACCAGAAACAGCAAACAGCGAAACAGAAACAGTAAACCTTGAAACCAAGCTTCAATCCTTCCGGCGACGGCCTAACGCACTTCCGAGAAAGCAACTTAAAAGGTAAGACCTGAGGGCACCCTTACCATATTTATTTTATAGTTCTGAACGCTGCATGTCTGGCTGGACGTGAAATACGTCAAGCCGGGTATGCGAAGTCTTACTGTAATATTGCGTGACATCTGTCAAAAAAAAAAATAAAAAATAAATGCTTTTGTCATTTGAAAGTTTTATATGAGAGAGACATGATACACGTTCAGATAGAAGAGAAGCAAACAAATTTTTTTTCTCTCTCTCTCTTATAATTTCTTTTTCTCTATCTCTGCCAAATCTTTAAACCGCCGCCGCCGCTTCACCGTCGATCAGCCACCGCCACGCACCGGACCACCGAGATCTGCCAACATCAGCTTTCCAGAGCCGCCGAGATCGAGACCATCGGCCGCCGGACTCGCCACCACACGCCGTTGAAAGTGAGCGACTTACCGCCGGTCTTTCTGAATTTTCCGGCCATCTCCGATCACTTTTGACGATCACCTCCAGCGAGTGAGTACTCTTCAGGCCGAGATCTTTCCAACGCCAGTGGTCACTTCCTGATCCGACATTGTTTGGGTTGTTTTCCGTTTTATAATTACCGATAATTCGGGAATATTACTAGAATTTGAGATCCAACCGTTGGATCGGCTATCCAAACGTATCAAATTGTTGCTCTCGATTATACGAGCGTTTTGGTATATATATCCACCGTTGAAAGTATCTGGTTGTGGGGCCCGCTTTTTGATTGTGGGGCCCGATTTTCATTATGGGGCCCGCTTGGCTCGTTAAGCGTATCAGCAAGTTCCGAAGCCATTCGTCGCTGTGATCCTTGAGATGTTTGCTGACCAGTGGATCTTTCTTTGAGAGATTTGGAGATCGTTGGAGCTCGATTCTTAGCGAGGAGATAGATATATTAAGGGCATTTGCGTGGATAGAGGTAAGTACACTCCGTGGTGATTCTCTTAACATAATTGTTTGATGATTGATGGTTGTTGTGAGAGTCGGTATATATAAATATAATGGTATAATTATAATTATATATAATTATATTAAATATATTTTGTTGAGATATAACATTGAATTATTGAAAACATGATAAATATGAATTCCTGATTATTGAGATGAGAATGATGGATTAGATGCGAGATGTGGTTGTATTGGATGATGTGTGTTGTTGTTTTATGCAGTCGGGTTTTGTATGATAGTGGTCGGAGATGAGATGAGATGTGATGATACATTAGGTGGTATGAGATGATGGAAAACCTTGGGAGTTGTGATAAGGTACTCTCTCATTGGTTTGATATGGTTGGAAACCCTGGGAGTTGTGATGAGGTGCTCTCCCATTGGTTTCAATCCACTATTATACTTAACCCAGATTAGCAACCATGTTTGATGGATGTTTGTATTGTTGTGTGATGATTGTTGAGATGATATTATAATATATGCTATTTTCATATATTTATATATGTATGTTGGAAAATTTACTGAGTAATCGATAGCATGAGAACATAAATGGTGAATACTAATTTGAGATATAATTGTATATTTGTACTATGAATTGAAGTATTGAGTACTATGTGATTTTGAGATGAGTTGATGGATGCAATGAGATGAGATGTGTTGTATTGGATACTGTGTGAGATTAATGTTACGCTACCGGATTTAGTATGATAATGGTCGGATATGCAAGATTATGCGAGATTAGCAGAGGCGTGTGGTTTAATCCCCCTCTTGCACATTATGCGAGATGATATGGTGGGAAACCTTGGGAGTTGTGATGAGGTACTCTCCCATTGGTTTCAATCCATTATTATACCAAATCCGGATAGCAAACCTTGTTTGATTGAGATGTGTTGTTGTGAGTATGTTCTGCCTGAGATAGCTGTTATATATATTAACTGATATTTTCATATATTAATTATCATTTATATTATATATATATACATACACTTAGATATATTCCTATTTTGTTGGTGAGGTCATGTTGAGAGTATGAGTGCTTACTTGCTGAGCTTTTGAAGCTCACTCCCCTCTTCCCCCAAACATTCCAGGTAGTTCGCGAGCATAGGATGAGCAGTACCAGATTTTGATCCACGTGCCACAATTGTATTTTGGGGTTGGTCCAGACATTTGAGTCGTCACTTGTATATTAATAAGACATGTGTTGTAAACCATATATATTTGATGAATATTCCATGTAATTGTAGTTTATGATGAAATTTTGTGTGAAATCAAATGATGGGTTTGACATATAGATTGCTTGTTTGCAGACCTCTTTCTAGGGTTGGGCCCACCCTAGGGAGGGGGTCGTGAAAATTTTGGTATCAGAGCTTAAGGTTTAGGTTCTGTAGACACATTGCATTAGATGAGGGTATTAAAATTGTAGTTTTGTGTCCGAAGGAAAATGTCTGGACGTGGCCGTGGTACTGGTACTCAACGTGGGAGGGGTATAGTTTGGTGATGCGTGCGAATGTTGAGTAATAATATAGACAGACCTCATACTTAGCCGATAGATCTTGAATTTGATATAGCTTTATTTGGTGTTCCGCCGATTGTTGAGGATAAAAATGGATCTAGACTTATACCTTCAGTAGTTTCGACAGTTGCTCCTATCGTTATTCCTATAGCTGAAACTGACATGATTTTTATGGTTGTACCTTATATGAACCTTTGTCGCAGTTATAACATCGTCGTGAGTCAGTAGGATGAAGAGATTAGAACTTTGGTGTTCGAGAAATGAGAAAGAATACTTTGTTGACACTCATGTATGAGCAAGCAAATGCTATAATACCAAGCAAAGCAACAAAATATAAGATTTATGATTACATTATGGAATATAACAACTTGGTTGTGTTGCAAGGACCGGATCATCTTCGAATTGATAATCTTCCCATTGACGTTTAGCACGTAGAGACATGGGAATAAGGCCGTCGATGATTTGGATTTCGAGACTGTCAGGAAACTTAATTTTTTTGTAGCCTTGAACGATACTTCTATATGATTCTTCGATAGTAGTGAAGATTTTCCAGTCTTTATCATTGGTATTGCTTTCTAGACTTCGACGGACTGAGTCTGCGAAGAGAGCTCTAAGATCACAGGAATTGTGGAAAGTAATATCTTCAGGGAAAATATCATCGTATCCATAGTAAGCTCTAAGTTTCGGTCTAGATGGCCAACTAATGAGTCTCCAATCAGTGAGTTGATGGGATGGTATGATTCTTATAAGATGAATTGGGTGGTAAACGAGTAAATAATCATTCGACCATTCTGGAGTAATGGTTTCGATCCAGATAGTAATACTTTTGTGTCGTTTATACCATCGATGTAAAATATTACTGATGAATGGAGGAAGTTCACTTAGGCTGGCTTCTGAGATACCAGGATAGTTGGGATGGAGTGGACTTGGTCCAAGAATAAATCCATTTAGGAAACCGAGTTCAAACAATGTGCCGAGACTCTACTGGCAATGATTGAAGAAATCATGACTGTTGATGAAAACTGTGGAATGGAATCTGTGATATCCACAGTGAACAATCGCAGAATTATTTTTTGTATTGGATTAAACCATCTGTTTTTCCATCCCAAATGGTTCTAAGGATGTAACACCATCTCAAGAAGTTTGTAGGAACTCTTTCCACGATATCCATTGCAATTTCTTTGGGCAAAAGAGCGGATGGAGCTTTATTGAGACATTTGTAAATATCTCTCCAAAGGTCTCGAACATATTTAGAGTCTATAACTGCTCGATCTGTGATTGGCTATTTACAAAGCTTTTGGTATATCACCTTAGCTCTGACGGATCTTGAATATGGGTTAGGATTGGCAGATGGGAATGCCATTAAAGAAGTTTTGAGTAATTCCTTAAGAACTCATGCATCTCTTTATAGGAAGAGATATCTATAATTTCTTCATAGATACTTTTACAGTATCCATGCATAATTGGAAAGGATAATAATTATCGCGATGATAAGATGTAAAGCAGAAATGTGAGGGACCTGCAAATCCTCTTTTCAGTAGTGGGAATCTTAAGGTGATGAATTATGTGTAAACTTCCAAAAGTTATTTACAGTTGTTGTCTGAGCATGACCCCTTGGTGGAGCCCCTTTTCTTTTGGAGATGGGATAGCTGGTTTGTAAGTTGTGGCACAGGTTAGAATATTAATAATAATACTTGGAGGCATTATTCATATGATGGTGAGTGTGAGATGTATAATGATCGTTAGAGTTTGAAATATTTTTCCACTCAGAAATATCTGAATTTTGGAGGTAGATACGTTGGATAGAGTTTCTAAGTGACTATGATTGTACTATTGATTATCATCTTAGAAAGGTCAATATAGTTACTGATACACAGTAGGAAGAATGTGAGTCAAATTTTGAGAGTTAGACATATAATGTTCGAGGAGATGACATTGGTATGTTTGACTGTTGGATTGTTCGATAGTGGAGGTATTCTTCTCCATATGAAGGTTCGACCCACATCATTAGATAGACTTGACATAGCACGAAACGAAATGACTAATGTGGAAAAATTAGGGAACAGAGATTGGGATGAATGAGACTAATACTTTCAGATGGAGTTCAGAGGATGCATAACTATTTGGTGATAGATACCACCTACTGGAACGCTTAAGTATGAGATCTTGGATAAGGCACACGATGACCTTTATTACATGAATTCTGAGAGCATTAAGATGTATCAAAATCTAAAGAAGACTTATTGGTGGTCGGGAATGAAAAGAGAGATTTCAGAGTTTTTATCTCGGTATTTAGTTTGTCAGCAGGTTAAAGCAGAACATCAACATCCAGCCGGATTACTCCAACCTTTACCCTACCTGAGTGGTCATGGGAAAATATCGTGATGGATTTTGTAGTAGGGCTGCCGATGATACAGAAGGGTTATAATGCAATTTGGATAGCAGTGGATTGATTGTTTAGATCTGCTCATTTTCTAGCGATTCGAGTTATATGGGGACTAGAGAGATTAGCAGAACTGTATGTGGAGCAGATTGTGCGGTAACATGGTGTACCATATCGATTGTATTAGATAGAGTTTTCGGATTTATTTCTTATTTTTCGATGGTATTTCTTGAAGACTATAGGATCAAAGCTTTCTACGAGCACCTCATTCCACCATCAGACTGACGGTCAGTCAGAGCGGACTATTCAGACGTTAGAAGATTTGTTGAGATCGTGTGTTTTGACATAAATGGGAGTTGGGGTGAACATTTGCATTTGATTGAGTTTGCTTATAACTATAGCTTTTTGACTAGAATCGACATGACTCCATTTAAGGTTTTACGAGAGAGGCGATTTAGGATTTTTGTTTGTTGAGGCGAGATTGGAGATAAGCGGACTCATGGCTTTGACTTAGTGGATTTGATATCTGAAAGGATCAGGTTGATCCGAGTGAGACTGTTGGTTGAGTAGAATCGATAGAAGAGTTTTGTAAATAGTGGGGGGGTATGACCTTGAGTTACAAGTTGGAGATATAGTATTTTGAAAGTTTCTTATTAGAAGAGAGTAATGAGATTTGGCAGGAAAGGAAAGTTAGCACCACGCTATATTGGTCCTTACGAGATATTAGAGAGAGTGGGCAAGGTGGCTTATCGTCTGACATTACCACCGGAGTTAGAAAGGATTCACAATGTATTTCATGTGTCAATGCTGAAAAAGTACGTACCAGATCATACTCACATCCTGGAGAACCAACCGGTCGAGTTGAGTGAGAATATGACTTATGAAGAAATGCCTGTGAAGATTGTAGAACGGAAAGTCCAAGGGTTGAGATCTAGACAGATCCCCCTTGTAAAGGTCATGTGGACTAATCATCATATTCAAGAGGCAACTTGAGAATTGGAACAAGATATGAAGGAGAAATATCCAAAACTATTTAAGGAAAGAGAAATTTCGGGGACGAAATTTTTGTAAGGTGGGTAGATTGTAATATTGCGTGACATCAGTCAAAAAAATAAATAAATAAAAAAAATGTTTTTGCCATTTGAAAGTTTTATAAGAGAGAGACAGGAGACGCGTTCAGATAGAAGGGAAGCAAACAAAATTTTTTTTTCTTTCTCTCTCTCATATAATTTCTTTTTCTCTCTCTCTGCCAAATATTTAAACCGCCGCCACCGCTTCACCGTCGATCAGCCGCCACCACGCGTCGGACCGCCGAGTATATGCCGACGTCAGCTTTCCAGAGCCGCTGAGATCGAGACCATCGGCCACCGGTGTAGGCATTGTATTTTTGCATGTGAAACCCGATGATGAGTCTCATTTGGAGGCACTACCTTTTGAGTCACGGAAGCCGCGGGAAACGGATATCGGAGGGGAAATTCAGAATAAACAAGCTCACTGTCTCGTTAGTGCTGCGTTCGTTACTTCGTTCGAACGTCAAACAGATTGCGGGGGTTCGTGTTGCGTTCGAGGAAGCATTCGAACGGTGTCGGTAATTCTGGTTTTGCTGCTAGCCTCACACCCCAGCCCATTTAGCTCCCCAAAGCCCATAAAACACATCCCAAATTAAATAAATAAATATTAATTTAAACATTAAACATTAAATAAAATATTTAAACATTTACCAATTAAATAAAATATTTACCAAACTTAAACTAAAATTAAAAAGAAGATATGCCTAATTAAAATCAATCTTAACCAATTAAAACCAATCAAATATAATCATACCAAGTTAAAATCAATCAACCAATATATTATTCCAAACTTAAAATATTGTATGCCTAATCAACATAAACTAAATATTCAACCTTCCCTATCTAGCCAAGATTTGTCCCCCCTCAATCTTGTGTATACCATCCTTAGGACTCCTAATTTGGAAACTAGATCTCTTCCTTGTGAGACAAGGGCAAACCCTAGCTCTCTTCTATATAAACATGCATTAGCCTAGCCACACCATCTCTAATACACGCCCAAGACACTTCACATATACACAAAAAAGAGAACAAAGAGCCCTAACCATCTCCTCCATAACCGAATCCACTACAAGCAGTAATCCTCCATAGCCGAATCCAAAGCACCAATAACCACCATAGCCGAATCTAAAACAAACAAAACTCACCCTTAGCCGAATCAAAACACTCCCCTCCTTCACCGAGAACACATCCCCCCATACAACCCTTACAACCACTAAAAACACCCCCTAACAAACACTCAAAAACAATCCCTAAAAACCTTAAAAACAGTAACAAAAAAACTGTATAGATAATCTTAAAATAATCACACACAACTGCACTAAGAACCCACGCAAACTTGGAACAATTCATTGAAAACGTTAAAACAGGTGGCCCGAGCAGTGAGCAGCAAGATAGAGGCCGAACAGGAGCAGAACGGAGTTCGAACCGCAAGCAAAACAGCAAAGCAGTGAGCTAGGACGCTGAACCAGTGAACCAGAAAAGTTGCGGAGCTTTACCCCTTCCGATCTTCGTGAAACGCGAGTCCGAGAGACGGCTTAAAAGGTTAGACCTGAGGGTACTTTTCACACTTATCTCTACGTGATTTTCGTTATTTATTTTGATTATATTTTACTTATTCGTTGAATCTTGTTTATGTATGATGTGTGTTGTGGGTATTGGATGAATGAGAAATGTGTTAACTCTCGCGGTATATCGGATGGAAACCCGGACATAAATTTCATAGCCGATTCCGAATGGACGGTAATATGATCTGTACTCGGGACACAACTCCACGTACCGCTTGAGTAAACGGCACTATCTTTTGCCTTGTGTTGCTTTGGTTTGTTTATTTTTCGTCACTTGAATTCTGTATGTTTTTTATTTATGCATGATTCAATCGAACGCATGGGCTTAGTGAGTTAGTCCAAAGGTCCTCTATTTGAGAGACGAAGAGCCGAAAAGGCCACCTTTGTGACACTACTTCGCCGCGCCGGTTGATGTGTGTTCGGTTCGATGCAAGATACGTTCAATCGGGCATACTTAGTTTGATATTATTGTCTTTATCTTTTTATGCATGGTTCAATCAAGCGCATGGGCTTAGTAATTGGAATGAAAGATCCCTTATGGGGAGGGGTTAAAACCCTTTACCACGATGCTTTGTCGCGCCGGTTGATGTGTGTCCGGATTGGATGTAAGATGTGTTCAATCGGGCATACTTGGTTTCGATATGATTGGCTCTATTTTTGTATGTACGATGCGATCGAGCGCATGGGCTTAGTATGTTGGTCTAAAGGTCCTCTCTTTGAGAGATCAAGAGCCCCAAAAGGCCACCTTTACGGCAGTACTTCGCCGCGCCCCCTTATTTTTGTTGTTTACGTATTGCGTCCCATTTCATGCATCAGGTCTGTTCCCGTTCGAACGCGTTTACGGACGCAACTCGAACGCGCATACATTTTGCCTTATAATGCATCAGGTCTTATTTCCGTTCGAACGCGTTAACAACAAACGCCACACGAACGTGAGCATTCTGTTTCATTTCCGTTCGAACGCGTTTACGAACGCTACACGAACGCGAATACACTGAACTGAGATATATTCATCACATGCCATGTATAATTGTTTCTTAGGTGATTTTTTATGGAACCACACATAGTCATTCTTATCTTTGTGCACATAATAGTGAAAAGCATGTTTATTCCATTAGTTGCGTCGTTTGCCTTAGTCTTGATTTAACGCATTACGATTTATATACCTATGCCATGATGACTTTGAAGTATTATTTCTTGTGATATATCGGATGGAAACCCAGACATAATTTCGTAGCCGATTCCGAATGGACGGTAATGCGGTCTGTACTTGGGATACAATTCCACGTATCACTTGGAAAAGTGCTCACATGTATGCTTGTGCTTTATTATGTATGCTTGTGTTTTTCATGAATATGATATGCTGAATGAAGTTGTATGTTCATTGTTACTTTGAGGTATTTTCAGGCATGTGTTCTTAGATATGAGATATATATGAAATGTATGTATAAGTGTTATTTTGTACCCGTGAATATAGAAACATGATATTCTTAGGAATAAGTGTTACTTAAGCCTGATTAAATTATTATGTAAATCCTTTCATTACAAGTGACATAAGTAAGGGACCATTCTGAACCAAACGGTTTGAGGTCTTCCCTTGCGAGGGGTGAGTGCGGCCTTAAATCTCATTTTCCTGGTTCACACCGGGTGGCGACTCCATTATTCTCCGGTTTAGTCCCCCGTGGCTACTCCGTACTCCCAACCGGGCCGCGAGCCCGGGACATCATGCGTCCCCCAGATTCCTGTGTTCCCACAGTCTGGCGACTCCACTGGGGATAGAGAATTGGCCCCGAAATATTGACTTGTGATGTTTGGATTTATGTTTTAATTGACCGTGTCTATAGTGGATAAAGTGGGGGTTTAATCAAAGGCATTTTGAGGCTAGGTAATGGTTTGGTGTCTTCCTTCATTCACTACCTTTCTAGAAGGAAAAGCTGTGAAGGCACCTAGTTAGCCATCTACTCGTAGCCTATTGTGATGGACTAATTTGGAGGACTCGTTGTTTATTCCTGACAACAAGCGATAAGAGCCTAAGAGGCTTGGGTATTTAAGTGAGCCTCGCTCCACCTTCCCTCTGGGGGATCTACAACGGGAAATCCATTTGACAGTCCGTCACACACCATAGCTCATTGGCACGTACCTTAGTGTATAAAAAAGGGTGCGCTCACTTGGTTGCTCGAACCCTTGAGTGGGGAGACCTAGTTGTGGGCCATCCTTCGCCGGTGAGAGCCTTTGTCTATACTCTTGCTAATCCACCCATAGACCGGGTTGGCTAAAGTAACAATTATTTCCTTGAATATGTGCTTGTGGACCATCCTCATTTGGATGCAGTTGGACTATTGTCAGAAATGCGGGCTTGCTGGGCCATTTAAACTGGGGCAAGTTCACACCTTATGACTATTAGGCCAAAAGCTTCTGAAATGTTGATGGGCCATTATTGTAGAAATTATTACGTCATGTTTGCATCATCTTTCTTCTATGCTTGTGTTTGGGAACATCGTCGTTTGGATCCAGTTGGACCATTTGTCATGGGATATGGGCTTGTTGGGCCATTTAAACTGGGACAAGAACGTATTTCATGACTATTGGGCCAAAGGCTTCTAAATGATTGATGGGCCACTTTGTGATTATGTTCGGAACGTTACCATTCGGATTTAGTTGGGCTCCTTGCCATGAGATGTGAACTCGTTGGGCCATTTAAACTGGGACAAGTTCACTCCTATGACAGTTGGCCCAAAAACTTCTAAAATGATGATGAGCCGATTTGTGTGAAAATTTTAATGAGTTGATATATTTCTTGTATCGCATGCATATCATGCATCACATGCACCTCATGCATACATGCACCATGTTAACCCCATTTTTGTCTTAAAAGACATCATAGATGCCGTTTGGGTTAGAGAAGGGACAAGACTCACTAAAAGAACAAGTATGAGTGAATCTGATAATAAGGTGTCTCGTATGGATCAGTTAGAGAACGGTCTCGCCAAGATCACTGAACAGTTGCAAGCTTTGACTACTGCTATGGCTGTATAGCTGTGCCCGTGCTGGGGGAAATTCTGAGAATGTAAGGCGTGAGGAGCCTCCGAATGGGTTGGGGGATGATGTCCCCACTTTTGATGATGACATGGAGAATATGCAACAGGCAGAGTGATTGGGTCTCAGGCAGAATTTCAGAAGCTTCGGGATCAGGTTGAAACAGTTACCCGCAAAATGAGGGGTAAGAACGAGGATTTGCTAGATTATGAGGCAATGACCTTCGGAGAACAGCTGCCAGCTCAGTTTAAAATGCCCGACATGGCCAAGTTTAATGGGAACGGAGACCCGAGGGTCCATCTGCAGCAATATGTCTCAGTCATGAGTTCAATGGGCCTATCACAGCGCCAAGTCCAAAAGATGTTTGGGATGTCACTCGAGGGGGCACCTGTGGTTTGGTATCATAGCCTTGAGAAGAAGGTTAAGGAAGATTGGAAGGAACTAGCTGATGCCTTTCTGAAGCAGTATGTTACGGACTTAGAGATTGACTTGTCACTCCGTGATTTGGAGAACACTAAGCAGAAGCCAGAGGAAAGTTTCAAAGAGTATGTGGATCGCTGGAGAAGCCAGCTTTTGAAAATGCAGACTCGGCCCTCAGAGAAGGACCAAATCAAAATGATCATCAAGGGCACCAAGCCCTCTATTTATAGTAAGCTGATGAGGATGACTTCGATGATTTCTGATTTTCGACAGTTGAGGGAAACTGTCATGGATATTGAGGAAGAAGAGGCTGAAAATAGAAAGTTTTATGGCCATAATAGAAGAACTTTTGGGGGGCCTTCTGAGACCAAGCCCGCTACTGCCGAGGTCGCTACCGTCAAGAACAGGCGATTCTCCAATCTTGGTAGGCCTTTGTCAAATGTATTTGAAAAGCTGAAAATGCAAGGACTCCTAAAACCTTTGGAACCTAGGCCATTTCCGAACCCTGTGCCACCATACCTCAACCTAAACCAGTATTGTCACTTCCATCAAGAAAAAGGCCATGACACCGACAACTGTACCCGCCTTAGGCATGAGGTCCAGAACCTCATTGACTCCCATAAAATACCCAATCCAAAAAAAGAACAACCAACACACACATGAACCCTCAACCATAAAGCCACTCAACCACCCAGGTTTCTTGCATTAAGATAAGGGATAACAGTGAAGAACCATAGGCCAAAGAAGAAAGCAATACTCCGATTAATGAAGTTATTCCTCCTAGTTTATTTGATCCTGCATTTTTTAAAAGACATTGATTTTGTCTATTTGTTCGAACCATTTTCTTAAATGATAATAAAGACGTCCATTTCGCTGAATCTCTTCCGCAATATGAGTACATTTGAGAAAAGCATTCAACCGAGGTACTATGAAATTCAGTGATGTTTAGAACACGGGGAATCCTCGAATAAGCAAGCAGGGGGCAGTGAGAGTATCAGACTTGGAAGGGAATTAGTTCACCAAGCCGATCAGCGTAGACAGATTAAAGCGGTGGCTTGCCTGAGGAAAGGAAGACTGAGCAGTCACCAAGAGAATTGGCAGAAGACCTAACCCGACGGGATAGGAACATTCATGCATGCATACACGTAACACATTTTGCATCCTTTTGTGTTTGTTTTATTTTGTGTTCACAGGTTTTAAAGAATAAGAAAAGCGGCAAAGAACAAGCTAATCAGAAATGGTAAAAAGCACAGTATCAGATTCAGGTAATGATTCCAGGGTTGAGGCCCATTTGAGTTTGAGTTTCGGGGATGGCACTCTGGGGGGCGAGGCCCACATTAGCATCAACATCAGTCTTGCCGGATATAAAATCTGGAGGGCGAGGCCCACGTCATTATCAGTAGCTTGGGGACGAGTCCCAGGGTTGAGGCCCATATCAGTATCAGTCTGGGGGCGAGGCCCATATCAGTATCAGTCTGGGGGCGAGGCCCATATCAGTATCGGTCTGGGGGCGAGGCCCATATCAGTATCAGTTTAGGGCGAGGCCCATATCAGTATCAGTTTAGGGCCGAGGCCCACATCAGTATCAGATCGGGGATAAAGCCCACATCAGCATAGTTCGGGAATACAGCCCAGGAGAATAAGGCTCTCTCTCAGCACGGTTCGGGAATAAGCCCAGGAGAATAAAGCTCTCTCTCAGTACATTCCGGAATACAGCCCAGAGGAATAAAGCTCTATCTTAACATAGCTCGGGAACAAAGCCTATGGGAATAAAGCCCACTTTCAAAGCAATTCGGGAACAAGGCCCAGGGAAAAAGCTCACATTCAACACAGTTCGGGAATAAAGCCCACAGTCAGCTCAGATCAGGGAATAAAGCCCACATTTAACACAATTGAGGAACAAAGCCCACAGTCAGCTCAGATCAAGGAATAAAGCCCACATTCAACACAGTTCGGGAATAAAGCCCACAGTCAGCTCAGATCACGGAATAAAGCCCACATCTAACACAATTGAGGAACAAAGCCCACAGTCAGCTCAGATCAGGGAATAAAGCCCACATCTAACACAATTGAGGAACAAAGCCCACAGTCAGCTCAGATCAGGGAATAAAGCCCACATTCAACACAGTTCGGGAATAAAGCCCACAGTCAGCTCAGATCAGGGAATAAAAGCCCACATCTAACACAATTCAGGAACAAAGCCCGCAGTCAGCTCAGATCGGGGGAATAAAGCCATATCTCTACACAATTCGGGAATAAAGCCCAGGAGAAGAAAGCTCTATCTCAACGCAGTTCGGGATTAAAGCCCAAAGGTCAAAGAATCTCAGGATAACAAATGCCGAAAATGGCGCTCCAGAATGGAGCACACACACACAAAAGATGCCGAAAATGGCGCTCTAAAAATGGAGCACGGTTCGGGAATGAACCAGGGGTCGCAGCACCTCACCACCAAATCAACTCAACTCAACACATGGTAAGTCAAGTGACAGCTGGCGAGCCAGGTAAGTAGAAATGCATTGCATAACTTTGATAGGATTGTTCAAAGTCACACACTGCACAAGTCCCATCAAAGTGGGGGCGACTGTAGGCATTGTATTTTTGCATGTGAAACCCGATGATGAGTCTCATTTGGAGGCACTACCTTTTGAGTCACGGAAGCCGCGGGAAACGGATATCGGAAGGGGAAATTCAGAATAAACAAGCTCACTGTCTTCGTTAGTGCTGCGTTCGTTACTTCGTTCGAACGTCAAACAGATTGCGGGCGTTCGTGTCGCGTTCGAGGAAGCGTTCGAACGGTGTCGGTAATTCTGGTTTTGCTGCTAGCCTCACACCCAGCCCATTTAGCTCCCCAAAGCCCATAAAACACATTCCAAATTAAATAAATAAATATTAATTAAACATTAAACATTAATAAAATATTTAAACCATTTACCAATTAAATAAAACATTTACCAAACTTAAACTAAAATAAAAAGAAGATATGCCTAATTAAAATCAATCTTAACCAATTAAAACCAAACAAATATAATCATACCAAGTTAAATCAATCAACCAATATATTATTCCCAAACTTAAAATATTGTATGCTAATCAACATACTAAATATTCAACCTTCCATCTAGCCAAGATTTGTCCCCCCTCAATCTTGTGTATACCATCCTTAGGACTCCTAATTTGGAAACTAGATCTCTTCCTTGTGAGACAAGGGCAAACCCTAGCTCTCTTCTATATAAACATGCATAGCCAGCCACACCATCTCTAATACACGCCAAGACACTTCACATATACACAAAAAAGAGAACAAAGAGCCCTAACCATCTCCTCCATAACCGAATCCACTACAAGAACAATCCTCCATAGCCGAATCCAAAGCACCATAACCACCATAGCCGAATCTAAAACAAACAAACTCACCCTTAGCCGAATCAAAACCCCTCCTTCACCGAGAACACATCCCCCCATACAGCCCTTACAACCACTAAAACACCCCCTAACAAACACTCAAAAACAATCCCTAAAAAACCTTAAAACAGTAACATAAAAACTGCATAAAAATCTTAAAATCTTAAAAATAATCACACACAACTGCACTAAGAACCCAGCAAACTTGGAACAATTCATTGAAAACGTTAAAACAGGTGCCCGAGCAGTGAGCAGCAAGATAAAGGCCGAACAGGAGCAGAACGGAGTTCGAACCGCAAGCAAAACAGCAAAGCAGTGAGCTAGGACGCTGAACCAGTGAACCAGAAAAGTTGCGGAGCTTTACCCCATCCGATCTTCGTGAAACGCTAGTCCGAGAGACGGCTTAAAAGGTTAGACCTGAGGGTACTTTTCACACTATCTCTACGTGATTTTCGTTATTTATTTTGATTATATTTTACTTATTCGTTGAATCTTGTTTATGTATGATGTGTGTTGTGGGTATTGGATGAATGAGAAATGTGTTAACTCTCGCGGTATATCGGATGGAAACCCGGACATAAATTTCATAGCCGATTCCGAATGGACGGTAATATGATCTGTACTCGGGACACAACTCCACGTACCGCTTGAGTAAACGGCACTATCTTTTGCCTTGTGTTGCTTTGGTTTGTTTATTTTTCGTCACTTGAATTCTGTATGTTTTTTATTTATGCATGATTCAATCGAACGCATGGGCTTAGTGAGTTAGTCCAAAGGTCCTCTATTTGAGAGACGAAGAGCCGAAAAGGCCACCTTTGTGACACTACTTCGCCGCGCGGTTGGTTGATGTGTGTTCGGTTCGATGCAAGATACGTTCAATCGGGCATATTTAGTTTGATATTATTGTCTTTATCTTTTTATGCATGGTTCAATCAAGCGCATGGGCTTAGTAATTGGAATGAAAGATCCCTTATGGGGAGGGGTTAAAACCCTTTACCACGATGCTTTGTCGCGCCGGTTGATGTGTGTCCGGATTGGATGTAAGATGTGTTCAATCGGGCATACTTGGTTTCGATATGATTGGCTCTATTTTTGTATGTACGATGCGATCGAGCGCATGGGCTTAGTATGTTGGTCTAAAGGTCCTCTCTTTGAGAGATCAAGAGCCCCAAAAGGCCACCTTTACGGCAGTACTTCGCCGCGCCCCCCTTATTTTGTTGTTTACGTATTGCGTCCCATTTCATGCATCAGGTCTGTTCCCGTTCGAACGCGTTTACGGACGCAACTCGAACGCGCATACATTTTGCCTTATAATGCATCAGGTCTTATTTCCGTTCGAACGCGTTAACAAACGCCACACGAACGTGAGCATTCTGTTTCATTTCCGTTCGAACGCGTTTACGAACGCTACACGAACGCGAATACACTGAACTGAGATATATTCATCACATGCCATGTATAATTGTTTCTTAGGTGATTTTTATGGAACCACACATAGTCATTCTTATCTTTGTGCACATAATAGTGAAAAGCATGTTTATTCCATTAGTTGCGTCGTTTGCCTTAGTCTTGATTTAACGCATTACGATTTATATACCTATGCCATGATGACTTTGAGTATTATTTCTTGTGATATATCGGATGGAAACCCAGACATAAATTCGTAGCCGATTCCGAATGGACGGTAATGCGGTCTGTACTTGGGATACAATTCCACGTATCACTTGGAAAAGTGCTCACATGTATGCTTGTGCATTTTATGTATGCTTGTGTTTTTCATGAATATGATATGCTGAATGAAGTTGTATGTTCATTGTTACTTTGAGGTATTTTCAGGCATGTGTTCTTAGATATGAGATATATATGAAATGTATGTATAAGTGTTATTTTGTACCCGTGAATATAGAACATGATATTCTTAGGAATAAGTGTTACTTAAGCCTGATTAAATTATTATGTAAATCCTTTCATTACAAGTGACATAAGTAAGGGACCATTCTGAACCAAACGGTTTGAGGTCTTCCCTTGCGAGGGGTGAGTGTGGCCTTAAATCTCATTTTCCTGTTCACACCGGGTGGCGACTCCATTATTCTCCGGTTTAGTCCCCCGTGGCTACTCCGTACTCCCAACCGGGCCTTGAGCCCGGGACATCATGCGTCCCCAGATTCCTGTGTTCCCACAGTCTGGCGACTCCACTGGGGATAGAGAATTGGCCCCGAAATATTGACTTGTGATGTTGGATTTATGTTTTAATTGACCGTGTCTATAGTGGATAAAGTGGGGGTTTAATCAAAGGCATTTTGAGGCTAGGTAATGGTTTGGTGTCTTCCTTCATTCACTACCTTTCTAGAAGGAAAAGCTGTGAAGGCACCTAGTTAGCTATCTACTCGTAGCCTATTGTGATGGACTAATTTGGAGGACTCGTTGTTTATTCCTGACAACAAGCGATAAGAGCCTAAGAGGCTTGGGTATTTAAGTGAGCCTCGCTCCACCTTCCCTCTGGGGGATCTACAACGGGAAATCCATTTGACAGTCCGTCACACACCATAGCTCATTGGCACGTACCTTAGTGTATAAAAAAGGGTGCGCTCACTTGGTTGCTCGAACCCTTGAGTGGGGAGACCTAGTTGTGGGCCATCCTTCGCCGGTGAGAGCCTTTGTCTATACTCTTGCTAATCCACCCATAGACCGGGTTGGCTAAAGTAACAATTATTTCCTTGAATATGTGCTTGTGGACCATCCTCATTTGGATGCAGTTGGACTATTGTCAGAAATGCGGGCTTGCTGGGCCATTTAAACTGGGGCAAGTTCACACCTTATGACTATTAGGCCAAAAGCTTCTGAAATGTTGATGGGCCATTATTGTAGAAATTATTACGTCATGTTTGCATCATCTTTCTTCTATGCTTGTGTTTGGGAACATCGTCGTTTGGATCCAGTTGGACCATTTGTCATGAGATATGGGCTTGTTGGGCCATTTAAACTGGGACAAGAACGTATTTCATGACTATTGGGCCAAAGGCTTCTAAATGATTGATGGGCCACTTTGTGATTGTGTTCGGAACGTTACCATTCGGATTTAGTTGGGCTCCTTGCCATGAGATGTGAACTCGTTGGGCCATTTAAACTGGGACAAGTTCACTCCTATGACAGTTGGCCCAAAAACTTCTAAAATGATGATGAGCCGATTTGTGTGAAAATTTTAATGAGTTGATATATTTCTTGTATCGCATGCATATCATGCATCACATGCACCTCATGCATACATGCACCATGTTAACCCCATTTTTGTCTTAAAAGACATCATAGATACCGTTTGGGTTAGAGAAGGGACAAGACTCACTAAAAGAACAAGTATGAGTGAATCCGATAATGAGGTGTCTCGTATGGATCAGTTAGAGAACGGTCTCGCCAAGATCACTGAACAGTTGCAAGCTTTGACTACTGCTATGGCTGGTATAGCTGTGCCTCGTGCTGGGGGAAATTCTGAGAATGTAAGGCGTGAGGAGCCTCCGAATGGGTTGGGGGATGATGTCCCCACTTTTGATGATGACATGGCAGAATATGCAACAGGCAGAGTGATTGGGTCTCAGGCAGAATTTCAGAAGCTTCGGGATCAGGTTGAAACAGTTACCCGCAAAATGAGGGGTAAGAACGAGGATTTGCTAGATTATGAGGCAATGACCTTCGGAGAACAGCTGCCAGCTCAGTTTAAAATGCCCGACATGGCCAAGTTTAATGGGAACGGAGACCCGAGGGTCCATCTGCAGCAATATGTCTCAGTCATGAGTTCAATGGGCCTATCACAGCGCCAAGTCCAAAAGATGTTTGGGATGTCACTCGAGGGGGCACCTGTGGTTTGGTATCATAGCCTTGAGAAGAAGGTTAAGGAAGATTGGAAGGAACTAGCTGATGCCTTTCTGAAGCAGTATGTTACGGACTTAGAGATTGACTTGTCACTCCGTGATTTGGAGAACACTAAGCAGAAGCCAGAGGAAAGTTTCAAAGAGTATGTGGATCGCTGGAGAAGCCAGCTTTTGAAAATGCAGACTCGGCCCTCAGAGAAGGACCAAATCAAAATGATCATCAAGGGCACCAAGCCCTCTATTTATAGTAAGCTGAGAGGATGACTTCGATGATTTCTGATTTTCGACAGTTGAGGGAAACTGTCATGGATATTGAGGAAGAAGAGGCTGAAAATAGAAAGTTTTATGGCCATAATAGAAGAACTTTTGGGGGGCCTTCTGAGACCAAACCCGCTACTGCCGAGGTCGCTACCGTCAAGAACAGGCGATTCTCCAATCTTGGTAGGCCTTTGTCAAATGTATTTGAAAAGCTGAAAATGCAAGGACTCCTAAAACCTTTGGAACCTAGGCCATTTCCGAACCCTGTGCCACCATACCTCAACCTAAACCAGTATTGTCACTTCCATCAAGAAAAAGGCCATGACACCGACAACTGTACCCGCCTTAGGCATGAGGTCCAGAACCTCATTGACTCCCATAAAATACCCAATCCAAAAAAAGAACAACCCAACACACACATGAACCCTCAACCATAAAGCCACTCAACCACCCAGGTTTCTTGCATTAAGATAAGGGATAACAGTGAAGAACCATAGGCCAAAGAAGAAAGCAATACTCCGATTAATGAAGTTATTCCTCTTAGTTTATTTGATCCTGCATTTTTAAAAGACATTGATTTTGTCTATTTGTTCGAACCATTTTCTTAAATGATAATAAAGACGTCCATTTCGCCGAATCTCTTCCGCAATATGAGTACATTTGAGAAAATCATTCAACCGAGGTACTATGAAATTCAGTGATGTTTAGAACACGGGGAATCCTCGAATAAGCAAGCAGGGGGCAGTGAGAGTATCAGACTTGGAAGGGAATTAGTTCACCAAGCCGATCAGCGTAGACAGATTAAAGCGGTGGCTTGCCTGAGGAAAGGAAGACTGAGCAGTCACCAAGAGAATTGGCAGAAGACCTAACCCGACGGGATAGGAACATTCATGCATGCATACACGTAACACATTTTGCATCCTTTTGTGTTTGTTTTATTTTGTGTTCACAGGTTTTAAAGAATAAGAAAAGCGGCAAAGAACAAGCTAATCAGAAATGGTAAAAAGCACAGTATCAGATTCAGGTAATGATTCCAGGGTTGAGGCCCATTTGAGTTTGAGTTTCGGGGATGGCACTCTGGGGGGCGAGGCCCACATTAGCATCAACATCAGTCTTGCCGGATATAAAATCTGGAGGGCGAGGCCCACGTCATTATCAGTAGCTTGGGGACGAGTCCCAGGGTTGAGGCCCATATCAGTATCAGTCTGGGGGCAAGGCCCATATCAGTATCAGTCTGGGGGCGAGGCCCATATCAGTATCGGTCTGGGGGCGAGGCCCATATCAGTATCAGTTTAGGGCGAGGCCCATATCAGTATCAGTTTAGGGCCGAGGCCCACATCAGTATCAGATCGGGGATAAAGCCCACATTCAGCATAGTTCGGGAATACAGCCTAGGAGAATAAGGCTCTCTCTCAGCACGGTTCGGGAATATAGCCCAGGAGAATAAAGCTCTCTCTCAGTACATTCCGGGAATACAGCCCAGAGGAATAAAGCTCTATCTTAACATAGCTCGGGAACAAAGCCTATGGGAATAAAGCCCACTTTCAAAGCAATTCGGGAACAAGGCCCAGGGGAATAAAGCTCACATTCAACACAGTTCGGGAATAAAGCCCACAGTCAGCTCAGATCAGGGAATAAAGCCCACATCTAACACAATTGAGGAACAAAGCCCACCGTCAGCTCAGATCAAGGAATAAAGCCCACATTCAACACAGTTCGGGAATAAAGCCCACAGTCAGCTTAGATCAGGGAATAAAGCCCACATCTAACACAATTGAGGAACAAAGCCCACAGTCAGCTCAGATCAGGGAATAAAGCCCACATCTAACACAATTGAGGAACAAAGCCCACAGTCAGCTCAGATCAGGGAATAAAGCCACATTCAACACAGTTCGGGAATAAAGCCCACAGTCAGCTCGGATCAGGGAATAAAGCCCACATCTAACACAATTCAGGAACAAAGCCCGCAGTCAGCTCAGATCGGGGGAATAAAGCCATATCTCTACACAATTCGGGAATAAAGCCCAGGAGAAGAAAGCTCTATCTCAACGCAGTTCGGGATTAAAGCCCAAAGGTCAAAGAATCTCAGGATAACAAATGCCGAAAATGGCGCTCCAGAATGGAGCACACACACACAAAAGATGCCGAAAATGGCGCTCTAAAAATGGAGCACGGTTCGGGAATGAACCAGGGGTCGCAGCACCTCACCACCAAATCAACTCAACTCAACACATGGTAAGTCAAGTGACAGCTGGCGAGCCAGGTAAGTAGAAATGCATTGCATAACTTTGATAGGATTGTTCAAAGTCACACACTGCACAAGTCCCATCAAAGTGGGGGCGACTGTAGGCATTGTATTTTTGCATGTGAAACCCGATGATGAGTCTCATTTGGAGGCACTACCTTTTGAGTCACGGAAGCCGCGGGAAACGGATATCGGAAGGGGAAATTCAGAATAAACAAGCTCACTGTCTTCGTTAGTGCTGCGTTCGTTACTTCGTTCGAACGTCAAACAGATTGCGGGGGTTCGTGTCGCGTTCGAGGAAGCATTCGAACGGTGTCGGTAATTCTGGTTTTGCTGCTAGCCTCACACCCCAGCCCATTTAGCTCCCCAAAGCCCATAAAACACATCCAAATTAAATAAATAAATATTAATTTAACATTAAACATTAAATAAAATATTTAAACCATTTACCAATTAAATAAAACATTTACCAAACTTAAACTAAAATTAAAAAGAAGATATGCCTAATTAAAATCAATCTTAACCAATTAAAACCAAACAAATATAATCATACCAAGTTAAAATCAATCAACCAATATATTATTCCCAAACTTAAAATATTGTATGCCTAATCAACATAAACTAAATATTCAACCTTCCCTATCTAGCCAAGATTTGTCCCCCCTCAATCTTGTGTATACCATCCTTAGGACTCCTAATTTGGAAACTAGATCTCTTCCTTGTGAGACAAGGGCAAACCCTAGCTCTCTTCTATATAAACATGCATTAGCCTAGCCACACCATCTCTAATACACGCCCAAGACACTTCACATATACACAAAAAAGAGAACAAAGAGCCCTAACCATCTCCTCCATAACCGAATCCACTACAAGCAACAATCCTCCATAGCCGAATCCAAAGCACCAATAACCACCATAGCCGAATCTAAAACAAACAAAACTCACCCTTAGCCGAATCAAAACACTCCCCTCCTTCACCGAGAACACATCCCCCCATACAGCCCTTACAACCACTAAAACACCCCCTAACAAACACTCAAAAACAATCCATAAAAACCTTAAAAACAGTAACATAAAAACTGCATAGATAATCTTAAAAATAATCACACACAACTGCACTAAGAACCCACGCAAACTTGGAACAATTCATTGAAAACGTTAAAACAGGTGGCCCGAGCAGTGAGCAGCAAGATAAAGGCCGAACAGGAGCAGAACGGAGTTCGAACCGCAAGCAAAACAGCAAAGCAGTGAGCTAGGACGCTGAACCAGTGAACCAGAAAAGTTACGGAGCTTTACCCCATCCGATCTTCGTGAAATGCTAGTCCGAGAGACGGCTTAAAAGGTTAGACCTGAGGGTACTTTTCACACTTATCTCTACGTGATTTTCGTTATTTATTTTGATTATATTTTACTTATTCGTTGAATCTTGTTTATGTATGATGTGTGTTGTGGGTATTGGATGAATGAGAAATGTGTTAACTCTCGCGGTATATCGGATGGAAACCCGGACATAAATTTCATAGCCGATTTCGAATGGACGGTAATATGATCTGTACTCGGGACACAACTCCACGTACCGCTTGAGTAAACGGCACTATCTTTTGCCTTGTGTTGCTTTGGTTTGTTTATTTTTCGTCACTTGAATTCAGTATGTTGTTTATTTATGCATGATTCAATCGAGCGCATGGGCTTAGTGAGTTAGTCCAAAGGTCCTCTATTTGAGAGACGAAGAGTCGAAAAGGCCACCTTTGTGACACTACTTCGCCGCGCCGGTTGATGTGTGTTCGGTTGGATGCAAGATACGTTCAATCGGGCATACTTAGTTTGATATTATTGTCTTTATCTTTTTATGCATGGTTCAATCAAGCGCATGGGCTTAGTAAGTGGAATGAAAGATCCCTTATGGGGAGGGGTTAAAACCCTTTACCACGATGCTTTGCCGCGCCGGTTGATGTGTGTCCAGATTGGATGTAAGATGTTTTCAATCGGGCATACTTGGTTTCGATATGATTGGCTCTATTTTTGTATGTACGATGCGATCGAGCGCATGGGCTTAGTATGTTGGTCTAAAGGTCCTCTCTTTGAGAGATCAAGAGCCCCAAAAGGCCACCTTTACGGCAGTACTTCGCCGCGCCCCCCCTTATTTTGTTGTTTACGTATTGCGTCCCATTTCATGCATCAGGTCTGTTCCCGTTCGAACGCGTTTACGGACGCAACTCGAACGTGCATACATTTTGCCTTATAATGCATCAGGTCTTATTTCCGTTCGAACGCGTTAACAAACGCCACACGAACGTGAGCATTCTGTTTCATTTCCGTTCGAACGCGTTAACAAATGCCATACGAACGTGAGCATTCTGTTTCATTTCCGTTCGAACGCGTTAACAAACGCCACACGAACGTGAGCATTCTGTTTCATTTCCGTTTGAACGCGTTAACAAACGCCATACGAACGTGAGCATTCTGTTTCATTTCCGTTCGAACGCGTTTACGAACGCTACACGAACGCGAATACACTGAACTGAGATATATTCATCACATGCCATGTATAATTGTTTCTTAGGTGATTTTTTATGGAACCACACATAGTCATTCTTATCTTTGTGCACATAATAATAAAAAGCATGTTTATTCCATTAGTTGCGTCGTTTGCCTTAGTCTTGATTTAACGCATTACGATTTATATACCTATGCCATGATGACTTTGGAGTATTATTTCTTGTGATATATCGGATGGAAACCCAGACATAAATTTCGTAGCCGATTCCGAATGGACGGTAATGCGGTCTGTACTTGGGATACAATTCCACGTATCACTTGGAAAAGTTCTCACATGTATGCTTGTGCGGTTATTATGTATGCTTGTGTTTTTCATGAATATGATATGCTGAATGAAGTTGTATGTTCATTGTTACTTTGAGGTATTTTCAGGCATGTGTTCTTAGATATGAGATATATATGAAATGTATGTATAAGTGTTATTTTGTACCCGTGAATATAGAAGCATGATATTCTTAGGAATAAGTGTTACTTAAGCCTGATTAAATTATTATGTAAATCCTTTCATTACAAGTGACATAAGTAAGGGACCATTCCGAACCAAACGGTTTGAGGTCTTCCCTTGCGAGGGGTGAGTGCGGCCTTAAATCTCATTTTCCCGGTTCACACCGGGTGGCGACTCCATTAATCTCCGGTTTAGTCCCCCGTGGCTACTCCGTACTCCCAACCGGGCCGCGAGCCCGGGACAACATGCGTCGCCCCAGATTTCTGTGTTCCCACAGCCGGACTCGGCGCCACGCGCCGTTGAAAGGGAGCGACTTGCCGCCGGTCTTTCTGCATTTTTCGGTCGTCTCTGATCACTTTTGATGGTCACCTCCGGCGAGTGAGTACTCTTCAGGTCGAGATCTTTCCAACTCCAGTGGTCACTTCCTGATCCGACATCGTTTGGGTTGTTTTTCGTTTTGTAATTACCGGCAATTCGAGAATATTACTAGAATTTGATACTGACCGTTGGATCGGCGATCCGAACGTATCAAATTGTTGCTCTCGATTATACGAGCGTTTTGGTATAAATATCCACCGTTGAAAGTATCTGGTTGTGGGGCCCGATTTTCATTGTGGGGCCCGCTTGCCTCGTTAAGCGTATCAGCAAGTTCCGAAGCCGTTCGTCGCTGTGATCCTTGAGATGTTTGCTGACCAGTGGATATTTCTTTGAGAGATTTGGAGATCGTTGGAGCTCGATTCTTAGCGAGGAGATATATATATATTAAGGGCATTTGCGTGGATAGAGGTAAGTACACTCCGTGGTGATTCTCTAAACATAATTGTTTGATGATTGATGGTTGTTGTGAGAGTCGGTATATATAAATATAATGGTATAAGTATAATTATAAATATTTATATTAAATATATTTTGTTGAGATATAACATTGAATTATTGAAAGCATGATAAATATGAATTCTTGATTATTGAGATGAGAATGATGGATTGGATGCGAGATGTGATTGTATTGGATGATGTGTGTTGTTGTTTTATGCAGTCGGGTTTTGTATGATAGTGGTCGGAGATGAGATGAGATGTGATGATACATCAGGTGGTATGAGATGATGGAAAACCTTGGGAGTTGTGATGAGGTACTCTCCCATTGGTTTGATATGGTGGGAAACCCTGGGAGTTGTGATGAGGTACTCTCCCATTGGTTTCAATCCACTATTATACTTAACCCAGATTAGCAACCATGTTTGATGGATGTTTGTATTGTTGTGTGATGATTGTTGAGATGATATTATAATATATGCTATTTTCATATATTTATATATGTATGTTGGAAAATTTACTGAGTAATCGATAGCATGAGAACATAAATGGTGAATACTAATTTGAGATATAATTGTATATTTGTACTATGAATTGAAGTATTGAGTACTATGTGATTTTGAGATGAGTTGATGGATGAAATGAGATGAGATGTGTTGTATTGATATTACGCTACCGGATTTAGTATGATAATGGTCGGATATGTGAGATTATGCGAGATTAGCAGAGGCGTGTGGTTTAATCCCCCTCTTGCACATTATGCGAGATGATATGGTGGGAAACCTTGGGAGTTGTGATGAGGTACTCTCCCATTGGTTTCAATTCATTATTATACCGAATCAGGATAGCAAACCTTGTTTGATTGAGATGTGTTGTTGTGAGTATGTTCTGCCTGAGATAGCTGTTATATATCTTAACTGATATTTTCATATATTAATTATCATTTATATTATATATATATACATACACTTAGATATATTCCTATTTTGTTGGTGAGGTCATGTTGAGAGTATGAGTGCTTACTTGCTGAGCTTTTGAAGCTCACTCCCCTCTTCCCCCAACATTCCAGGTAGTTCGCGAGCATAGCATGAGCAGTACCAGATTTTGATCCACGTGCCACAATTGTATTTTGGGGTTGGTCGAGACATTTGAGTCGTCACTTGTATATTAATAAGACATGTGTTGTAAACCATATATATTTGATGAATATTCCATGTATTTGTAGTTTATGATGAAATTTTGTGTGAAATCAAATGATGGGTTTGCAGACCTCTTTCTAGGGTTGGGCCCGCCCTAGGGAGGGGGTCGGGACACTAACATTAAAGACGGCCAAATTTCTGGTCACATTTTATTTATTCTTCGGTATTTTGTTATTTATTTTTTTTATTATTCACTTTCATCGTTATTTTATTATTGCGCATTTATTTTGTGTTATCTTTTTATCTATTTATTCATTTTTATTGTTATTTCATTATTTCGCCTTTATTTTATTTGCTCATGTTGATGATTATCCGCATATGCTTTATTATATTATTTCATGTCTATTTTTTATTTACATTGCATTAATGTTTATCCCTTGCGGTATATCAGATGGAAACCCAGACGTAAATTCCGTAGTCGAATCCGAATGGACGGTAGTGCGGTTTGTACTTGGGATACAACTCCACGTGCCACTCGGGAAATATTCATACATGCGTGATTAACCTCCCTTTTATTTGCTATTTATTTATTGACGTTTTTCCTGCTTTTGATTTTGTAGCGTAGGAGAGAACGATTTTGTGTACCCTATATTGGTTCATAAAAGAAGCCATACCTAGGACAGAAATGGACTTACCACGAGTGTGGGAGGAATAAGGTCGGAATGGTATATGCTGTTTTGATAACCACATGCATCTCATGCATACATGCATCATGCTAACCCTCTGTCTTAACAGCCATCATAGATATCCGTTGGGTTAGAAAAGAAGGAAGACTTGTCAAGAAGTGGTTAGAAAACATGGATGTGTCAGGTAGTGAAGGTGTCCAACATCACCAAAATTACTGAGCAACTTCAAGCAACGCAGGGGCCAATCTGACAGTACCCCGCACAGTGAGAACAAAAAATTTTACAACCAGAGTAGAAAGACCATTGGGAGGCCTTCAGCCAGAAAAAAAAAATTATTTATTTTTAGTCCTTAATAGTTTAGCATAAGTCCAATGAAGAAATTGTTTTCTTTAGGGTGAAATCTTAGAAACGATAAGTTCTTGATGTACTTTTATCTGACACTTTGAGTAGTTGATCTATGTTAGACTCGTAAGCACTTAATTATAGGTTTTTAGCAGTGAAAACCTGAGTAGTTGGCAAAGTTACTAGTCGAAGAAATTGCAGGTCGATGAATGACCATTTTCTTAGATGTTTATCCTGATTTGCTTGTGCTATGATGTGTGGTATGATTGAAAATAAAAGAAAAATCTCTAAAGAAAAAAATTAAACCACCTATAACCGATAAGCATGAAGCTACCCATGGGCGAGTATTTGGACCACCATGAGGAGAAATGATACCTTAAAGGCTAGGTGTGTTGCAAAAACAAAGACAAAAAAAAAATCATGCCATATTGAGCACAGAAAAAGCAATTGCAGAGCATAATTGAGATATATAGGTTTGTTTGACCCATCGATCCCAATTTTTGAAAAGAAATCATTGATTTGGCTTACCTAGGAATCAAGCTGTAAATGAACCTTTGCACATACACACACTGTGAGTCTGGCTTAGATGATTTATTCAAAGACTTGGATTTGAGTTTCATTGTGTGTTTTTAAGGTTCTCTGGTTTCAATACTGGGCATTCTTTGAGGATAATAATATGTGTAACTATTGGGACTATTTCATAGCCCGTAATATAGTATGTCGATACCGAATGCCACATCACATAGTGACGGACGATGGAGTCCAATTTCAGGGAGATGGCACATTTAGAAACCTAAGAATCGGAAGACATGATCCCAAAAGGATGAGTTCGCTTTCAAAAAGGCATAATCCACATGGACCCGGTGCAGGTAGCGGATAGCAGAAAGCTGAGCCAGGTCCGGGGATGACCAGTCTAACACCCCGCGAATAAGGGACACAACGGGATCTTGAGCCATGAGACCAAAGAGAATTGAGCAATCACCGGAGGAGAATAGGCAGAAGGAAACTGTTAGCAGGCCCAAAGGGAGACCAGAGACTTCTATAGAAAAAAGGCACCAAAGAGCATATGGAAGGCCTAACCAAAGATAACATCAAGCCAATAGGACAAAGAAAACCTATCGGAATAGGGAATGCATCCATGCATACATGCATACACGTCACATACACACAATTTTTGTTTTGTGTTTGCAGGCTTTGAAGAAAAAGAGAAGCGGTGAGGATGAGCAACTCCAGGAATGGAGAACAACCTCAGGAATGAGGACAATCATCTCCTCGGGAATAAGAACGAGTAAGCCAGGAATGGCACTCCGAGAATGGAGAATAACCTCGGGAATGAGGACGAGCAACTCATTGAGAAAAATGATAAGCAACTCATCGGGAATGAGGAAGAGCAAGCCGGGAATGGCACTCGGGGAATGGAGAGAAACTTCGGGAATGAAGACGAGCAACTCTTTGATAATGAAGACGAGCAAGCCGGGAATGGCACTTCGGGAATGGAGAACAACCTCAAGAATGAGGATGGATCAGATGTCGAAGTGTCTAACCACCATCGGTTCAACAGTTTGGGAATGAATCTCAGGGCCGAGGCCCACATTATCGACAGTTCGGGAATGAATCCATGGGTCAAGGCCCACATTATCAACAGTTTTGGGAATGAATCCCATGGTCGAGGCCCACATTATCGACAGCTCAGGAATGAATCCTAGGGGGCGAGGCCCACATTATCAACAGTTTGGGAATGAATCCCAGAGGTTGAGGCACCTCATCATCATGGAAAAACCACCCAGTGGATCGAAGAGTCACACAAGAGGATCAAGACGCTATCACTCAACTCAGTTCGGTAACAAACCCTAGAGATCGAAGCATCTCGCAGGGATGAACCCCAGGGGTCGAAGCACCTTGCCATCAAATCAACTCAGTTCGGGAATAAATCATAGAGATCGAAGCATCTCACACTCGGTGGTTCAGGAACAAAGCCCAGAGGTCGAAGCACCTCGCCATCAACTCAATTCAGTTCGGGAACAAATCCCAGAGATCGAAACATCTCACACTCGGTGGTTTAGGAACAAAGCCCATGGGTCGAATCACCTCGCCATCAACTCTACTCAGTACGGGAACAAATCCCAAAGATCGAAACATCTCACACTTGGTGTTTCGGGAACAAAACCCAGGGGTCGAAGCACCTCGCCATCAACTCAACTCAGTTCGGGAACAAATCCCAGAGATCGAAGCATCTCACACTCGGTGGTTCGGGAACAAAGCCTAGGGGTCGAAGCACCTCGCCATCAACTCAACTCAGTTCGGGAACAAATCCTAGAGATCGAAGCATCTCACACACGGTGGTTCGGGAACAAAGCCCAGGGGTCGAAGCACCTTGCCATCAACTCAACTCAGTTCGGGAACAAATCCTAGAGATCGAAGCATCTCACAGGGATGAACCCCAGGGGTCGAAGAACCTCGCCATCAAATCAACTCAGATTGGGAATAAATCCTAGAGATCGAAGCATCTCGCAGGGATTAACCCCATGGGTCGAAGCACCTCACTATCAAATCAACTCAGTCCGGGAACAAATCCCAGAGATCGAAACATCTCACACTCGGTGGTTCAGGAACAAAGGCGAGGTCGAAGCACCTCGCCATCAACTCAATTTAGTTCGGGAACAAATCCCAAAGATCGAAGCATCTCACACTCGGTGGTTCGGGAACAAAGCCCAAGGGTCGAAGCACCTCGCCATCAACTTTACTCAGTTCGGGAACAAATCCAAGATATCGAAGCATCTCACACTCGGTGGTTCGGGAACAAAGCCCAGAGGTCGAAGCACATCGCCATCAACTCAATTCAGTTCGGGAACAAATCCCAGAGATCGAAGCATCTCACACTCAGTGGTTCGGGAACAAAGCCTATGGGTCGAAGCACCTCGCCATCAACTCAACTCAGTTCGGGAACAAATCCCAGAGATCGAAGCATCTCACACTCAGTGGTTCAGGAACAAAGCTCAGGGGTCGAAGCACCTTGCCATCAACTCAACTCAGTTCGGGAACAAATCCCAGAGATCGAAGCATCTCACAAAAGCAGCGAAATAACAGGTAAGTCTGGCAATGACCAACAAACCAGGTAAGTAAAAATACATGCATGACTTTGATAGGGTTGTCACAGTCAAACACTGCACAAGCCCCATCAAAGTGGGGGCGATTGTAGACACTGTATTTTTGCATAAGCCCAATGATGAGCCTCGTATGGAGGCACTACCTAAAAGGTTACGGAAGTTGCAAAAAACGAATGCCGAAAGGAAGGAAAACCTCCAAAATTAGCACCTCATCGGATTCGGACTCACTAGCTAGCCTTAGATTCGCCCAGTTAATTTCGGTTTCAAACATTAGCCTCGTCCTAAGACCCCATGCAATCCATCCACATGCCCAAGGCCCATGTAATCCAACCCATGCACACGCCCAAATCTTCGCAAATATATAAAATCCCATGCAATTCACATGTGCAAATTCCCTCATCAACACCATCCAATTTAACAAGATATGAAATCCCATGCATTCCACATGCTAAAATCCCCTCAAATCACTTTCCAATTTAATGAGATTTTGAAATCACCTCATCACTAAATTTACAAGATTCTTTCCCAAAATAAATTTCCAAAATAGACACGATTTGTTCCCTTGTTTAGAGATCCTTTCAAAACACTATAAAAAGGAGACCAAATCATCAAAGTGGGAGAAGCTTCTCTTCTTCTTCTTCTAAAGCTTTGGACGTGAACAACCAAAAAAAAAACCCTTCAAGCCTCTCTTCTTCTTCTTTCACACCAACAACCAACCATCACCACAAAACAACCAAGTCATCACCGAAAAAATAGTGAAGAAAAAAACCCTACCAATCACCGAAACCACAACCAGAAAAATCACCCAAAAACAACCAAAAACAGTCCAAAAAAAACACCAAAAATAGTAGCCCAAAAACAACCAGAAATCACCCAAAAGCAACCAAAAAACAGCAGCCAAAACAGCAAAAATAACAACCAGTAAAACAGTAAAAATAGCAACCAGTGAAACAGCAAAAACAGCAATAAGATAACAGTAAAAATAGTAATAAAAAACAGGAAAAATAGCAACCTGCAAAACAGCAAAAACAACAAGCAGAAAACAGCAAAACAGGAACCAGAAACAGCAAACAGCGAAACAGAAACAGTAAACCTTGAAACCAAGCTTCAATCTTTTCGGTTACGGCCTAACGCACTTCCGAGAAAGCAACTTAAAAGGTAAGACCTGAGGGCACCCTTACCATATTTATTTTATAGTTCTGGACGCTACATGTCTGGCTGGACGTGAAATACGTCCAGCCAGGTATGCGAAGTCCTACATTAAAGACAACCAAATTTCTGGTCACATTTTATTTCTTCTTCGGTATTTTGTTATTTATTTTTGTTATTATTCACTTTCATCGTTATTTTATTATTGCGCATTTATTTTGTGTTATCTTTTTATGTTTTTATCTATTTATTCATTTTTATTGTTATTTCATTATTTCACCTTTATTTTATTTACTCATGTTGATGATTATCCGCATATGCATTATTATATTATTTCATGTATATTTTTTATTTATATTGCATTAATGTTTATCCCTTGCGGTATATCGGATGGAAACCCATACGTAAATTCCGTAGCCGAATCCGAATGGACGGTAGTGCGGTTTGTACTTGGGATACAACTCCACGTGCCACTCGGGAAATATTCATACATGCGTGATTAACCTCCCTTTTATTTGCTATTTATTTATTGACGGTTTTCCTGCTTTTGATTATTTATTATGATTTTTGTTATCGCACATTGTACTTCTTAATTTAATATGTTTGGAACTACATTATTGTGATTATTATTCTGCTTGGGTATGTTATTACATTTTTATTCGCTTTTCTTGCATGAACTGCATAAGACTTGGCTATACCATTATGTGAACATGTCCATTATACTGGCATAAGTAAGGGATCATTCTGAACCCAACGGTTTGAGGTCTTCCCTTGCGAGGGGTGACTGCGGCCTTAAATCTTTTCCCAGTTCACACTGGGTGGCGACTCCTTTATTCTTCAGTTTATTTCCTCGCGGGCTACTCCGTACTCTCTACGGGCTGCAAGCCCAACAGTGTCGTGGTCGCCGAACATCATAGGCATAGCGGTAAATACCGCTTCGCTCCTACAACATCCATAAAAGTGGTGATATATTTTGTCTATAACAACTCTAGTTAGGTACTCAATTATGCCAAATAAATAAAACCAGCCATATAGGCAGTAACAAAGTTTGTCAATAATTAATCCAGATTTAAATTAAATATTAATCATTAGATTATAATTTATATATTATAATATAAATAAGATTAATCTAAATTTTTATATTAAAAGCTTCACCCATTACCCCGACATGATGAAATTAGCTACTCATAATTTGAATAAAAATACATATAATTTTATTACTAAAAGAAAAAGAAATTACAAGAAAACTTTAAAAAAATAAAACACACAAGAGATTAAACTCCACAAATTTTCAGAGAGAATTGTGGAAATCAGACTGAAGAAAATGAGGTACAGAGCACCTCTATTTATAGAGGTGCTTGCACCTTCTTCGCTTGCAAGCACCTCTATAAATTTCTGTCTTGAAAACTTCAGAACTAGAAAATCTTGTCAACATCAAAGTTTTAGATCTTTGAGTCTTCTTTCATCTGGAACTGGAATCACTTCAATCCTAAATCAGAGTAAAAAGTTATGGCAAAAATACGAAAATTACACAGGGTTGGAATTTCTGAATTTGTACACTATTAGAACGCCCTTTCAAGTTTTTGGCCTCCAAAATCCAAATGTCATGTCCATTTTTCTAGTGTTGCATCCAAAGTATTATTTCACCTACATAAGAAATAAAAATCACAATAAAATATATAAAACATAATTTTAATTAATATGCTAAATTAATGGGATTAATGAAACTACAAGTGTAAAATCATATACGGCTTCTTGTACATCCCTAAGGCATTACATTGTTCCTCATATGTTTCCCTCATCTCACCATATAAAGGACATTCTTGGGCCAGATGGTCAATCCATTTACTCACAAAACACACCCCTTGAGGTTCTAACTGGGCTACCGCATGCATAGTTTTGCTATCTTTGGCTTTTAAAGCTCTCATCTCTCTAGTTAATAGCTCAACCTGTGATTTAAGACTATCCTCTCCCCTAAAGTGGTGTATGCCTCTGCTAGAAAGTGTGGAAGGTGTCTGATCAGTGCTATCTATGGTATTAGGTCCAGTCCAAGTGTAAGCTTTTCGGCTAGGTCATTTAAATACTCTAGTGCCTCGTCAGGGTCCTTTCGTAGAAGCTCACCATTGCACATAATGGTGTGCATCGGTCGGTTCGGTCGGTTAATCCTTGATTTTTTAACCGTAACCGAAATTTTCGGTTAAATAAAAGTGTGACCGATTTAACCAATTTATGACACATAACCATTAACCAATTAACCATTATATTTCGGTCGGTTATGGTTAATTCGGTTATTAACCAATCCAATAAATTAAAATTTAATATTTTTTATAATTTTTAATTAGTAAAATTATATATGATGTAGGTCGGTTCTACCGATTTTTTTGGAACGTTTCAACCGGTCGAAACACTGACGCGTTAAATTTTTTGGATCACTAATTCGATCACATATCCGATTCTAAAAATACCGATTCTAACTAACATTTGATTAAATATATCTATATTTAATTACATGCGAGAGAAATATTTTTTAAACCTTCGATGATTGTCACGGCCTTAGATTTCCTTCCAAACCTGCCATGTTAGAAATTTTAAGGGTCACGAATCCACCACGATGCAAAATCTACATATTTGAAATTTTATGTATTTTTACCTTTAAATTCTTGAGAGAAATTAAAAGAGTCAAAACCAAGCTATTAATGCAGCTTGTCATTTGAATTTTATCAATTTTATTTTCGGATAGTATTATCAAATCAATATAACTACAACCAATTGAGAGTTTACATGGAGACTATCTTAACTCTAAAAAATTAAAGGATTCGCACACGCTAATATATATATATATTAATTTCAGTTAATTGGTCGGTTCGGTTATACGAATCTCATAACCGTAACCGAACCGAATAACCGAAAAAGTTAAAAATTTTAACCGCAATAACCGATTTAACCGAATTAACCAAACCGTAATAAAAAATGGGTCGGAACGGTTCGGTTAATCGGTTAAAACCGATTAATGCACACCCCTAATTGCACATCATCTTAACGAATTGGCGCTCCCTAGGGGTTAGACCTTCATAAAAGTAACTCACTAAGCGCCAACTCTCATACCCATATTGAGGGCAACTAGCTAACATCTCTTTAAACCTCTCCCAGATTTGATAAAGGATTTCACTATCTTTCTGGGAGAAAGTAGAGATCGGTCTTTTCAAAGCATTAGTCTTATGATGTGGGAAGTATTTATTGAAAAATTCCTGTGTGATCTCTGTTGGGGTTTTGGGCAAAGGGCGCGGCGGAAGTGATGTTCGGGCGAAATCATAATTTTAAAATTTTTTTAAATTACCGAATAAATTATTCAATATCCAATATGAATAATTCATTCATATTTAATCTAAACATATTTATTCGATATCGAATAATGACATAAATAGTTAAGAAACGTCGTGAAACTTTTACAAAAACTTTTTTCTGCAAAATGGCATAAAATGCATTTTTGACCGAACCGACTACCCAATACACATTAGGGATGCCCAGGTCAGCCCCAATAGTATTAGGGCAGTTCATGGGCTGCCCGAATAGTGACAAATTCACTGTTTAGGCAGCCGTCACCCAGTTGGCTCAAAAGTCACACGGTAACACTATTTTTCACCGTTTTCGCTTATTTCAACTCCAAAACAATTTTCGGAAATTGTTCCAATACCCAAAACACATCCAATACATTTATATGACATCAATTTCATCAAAATAAACCCAGATTTTCCAGATCTAATCCAGAAACCAAAAATGTCAATTTTTCATGCTTTAATACAACTTTTTCAACATTAATCAAATTAATCTTAACACCATTCAAAGTCACTACAAATGAACCACCCAAGAAAAATTCTAGTCATTACAAGAGTGGTCATAACACTCTAGAATGACAGCATATCATCAAATGACAAAATTGAATAAATATTACAATAATATTATCCAATTCTACTTCACACATGCCTATCACTTCCAAATCCATCTTCCAACACCAAACCCCAATTTTAACAAGTAAAGGAAAACCCTAGAACTATTCTAGAACACAAGAATAAGAAACAAAATTTCTAAACTCAAGAATATTAAAGATTACCTTTTAATCTCCAATTTTCCTAAGCTTTTTCTTGTTTTTCCTTCACTTTCTTCTTTTATTTCTTGAAACAAAAATTTGAGAGCTCTTCAATGGAGTATTTTCGGCCATGGATAAGCCTTAGAAGAAGAAAAGAAAACTTCCCCTTTTTAAATTGCCTTAGCCGACTTACCAAGGGCAAAATGGTCATTTTTGGAAAAAAATTAATTCGATCCAAAATCAAATTAATAAATTATGCCACATGTTTCCAATAAATAATAAGAATGTGTGATAACAATTATCACAAATGAAAATTATCTAATTAAATTAAAAATAAAGTTAAAGTAGTCAAAAATCAAATTTAACACTTTAAACTTAAATTTAATGCCATGTGTGACCAATAATAATTCAACATATATTCCATAACAATTATGAAATATATATATCAATTAATCATCTAAATATTTAACATTTAAATATCTAAATAATTAATTAATATAATTATTGATCCATATGTATTTTATTTACATTAAATAAAATACGTATAGAAGTGACATGTGTCAAAATCTTATTTGATAATTAATTAATGTGTATCTAATCAAATTATGTATCAAATACAAATACACAAAATTATGACTGACCAAAAATGCCTTTATGCATGTGTTTTCGTTTAACTGTTTAAACGATTCGAATTAACTCATTTAATTCGGTGAAGTATTATGAATAATCTGTATTATTCATAACGCGTTGCCCAAGTGCTCAACCAGGACACTTCATATTGTGGGACTCTCTAATGAATTATGACGACCACGGATAATCTCGCTAAACTATACAAGTCGAGGTCATTGCATACGTATAATCCCTCCGTCACAGGTTATCCATATTATACCTGGGACATAGATAAGAATGTCAAATCCTTTCGGTATAATATAATCGACTTTTCAAATTTACGATCTCTAAATAACACTCAGATCTGATTTCCGAAGTTATACCATGGCCATGGATTTACTAGATCACAAACACGTGTATGATGCATATGCCCTGTACACAGGACTGACGTATTCTATCTCGATACACACTAGATAGCATAAACATTAGTCCACACCCAATGAACAGGCGGAGGTCTGATCTAAATAGATCGGTGATGTGACTGCCATCAAAATGTGGGATAACTCATATATCCAATGTGGTATCTCAAGTCGAAGGACCACTATACTCGCTCAACTCGAGAAGATTCATATTGACGTTGGTGTACCATCTATTAGGAAATCTTCAGTGAGTCGTTCAGTGTTTATCAAATAAACACCTACATGTCTATACGAGTCTCCCGAGACTCATGGTTCATTAGGATAAACCATCAGACCAAGTCATGATATACCATATGTACTGGTCTCAGCGGATTTTACTAACCGATCCGTGTTAGTAAATCTTGACCAGGAACTTTATTTAAGGATATACAACTTATAGTAACGCTTCCCAATGTCAATTACAAACTACGTTGTAACTGCGCACTACGTTGTAAATCCTAGGGTCTTTGTCTAATATACATGTATCACTAAATCAGATTTAGTTTCAATATAATCATAATTAGATTTCTAATCACAATTAAATCGATTACGTCTATAAAAGACAATAGGTGTTACCAGTAAATAAGTAATATTATGGAAAAAAAATTGTTCGTATTTATAAATCAGACATAAATACGATCTGGATTGGCACTCTAAGCACCAACCCTAACAATCTCACCCTAGCTCTATCCTTAAGGGAGAAAGGGAAGAACTTGAGTCTAATTATTCTCTGTAGTCCCAAATTGATCATGAAAGATTGCTACAACCACTTCAAACTCCCTAATATGCACATAAGGGTTCTCATTCTCCAAACCATGAAAGGTTGGGAGATGCTATATCATTCCAGGTTTAAAGTCTATATGTGGTGCATTAGGAGGAAACATTATGCATGATGGTGTTGCTGTGCGAGTGGGATGGAGGTACTCCTCAAGAGTCCTAATGGGTTGCCTCTCGTAATCACTCATGTTGTGTGTGCTAGATCTAAGTGGTGTGGCAAAAAGATTTTCAAATAGATTTTCTGAATATAAATATTCCTCTTCAATTCTAACAAATCTACCAAAAGAATCCATAAGTCTAGGCATTTACTCAAACACAAATAAAACAAGAAACGGAAATAAAAGAACTAAAGCTAAAAAGAGAAAAATTCTAAGCTAAAACTGAAATAAAATAAATAAATAAAAAGTAAAAATGGAACGAAGTTACCGTTTTGCTATTGATCAAGCAAACCTGCTCCTTTTAATCGTACACATCTCCCCGGCAACGGCGTCAAAATTTGATTACTCCCAAAAAGTACTTGCGGTTATCACAGTCTAGTTGGGGTGTCGATTTCTCAAAGAAATGGTTACAAAGGAACTGAATCACTTAATACGAACGTTAGCAATAACTAAATTAAAGAAAATAATTTAATTGGCAGTTTAGATTAAAGATTATGAAAAATATATAGGAATTATCAATAGTGAAAGGCATCAAAGCATGAGGAATCCTTCTTACATCGAGTCTCTATGTGAGTAGTTGATTCCTTTTATTACTCAATTGAGGGTTTCACCTCCCAAACCAACAATCGGAAGATATTTCAATTTAAAACATATTAAATTCTAAGGTAATCGATCAATTACTTTCTCTATGTTAAAAGCACATTATGTTATCATTATGACCTATCTAACGTCGAAAATATACCCACGGCCAATAGTGCATCAAAAGATTAACTCATAAAACAACAATACCAGTTAATATTGGGTTCTCCAATCACACATGAAAAAGCATGACTATTCATTTATAAAAATTAATAAAACACAATCTTTGGATTAATTATAAATCAAAAGATAATAGAGAGCAATAAAATATCAATTGTATTAAACGTTAAAGATCGTTCAGGAATTAACAACATGAATATTAGAAGTTAAATACAAGAATTCATCTCTATCTTTGCCTAGGAGATTAATTCTTCATAAAAGAAACAATAGCCTGAAGAGAATGGAGAAACATCATGTCTGGCCTGAAGCTTCCACTGTCTTCTCCCTCAAATATGTGTTTTGAACTATTGATTGTGTATTTCTACCTCCCTAGGGTTTTGGACGAGCTTAGGTATTTATAGGGAAGTCCCGGAGTCATTGTATACGTAAAACACGACTAAACTAAGTTCTTGGGGATCTGCCGCAGCGTCGCGGTGCCCAATTCTCGGGAAATCATTATGCAACTTTGCTGAGGGTGCGTCGCGACGCTAGAAAGTGGGCCTCGCAACGCGAGTTGATTTTCTGAAATGATGTTTTCTATGTTTCTGCTCTTCCCACGTGCTTCCAATGCGTCCGTAAGGTCCGAAAACACGTACAATTACTCCAAGATCCATGTTCCATTGATTCCTAATAATAAAACATAAAATAAATTGAAAAAAGATTAAATACTTGATAATATAGCTAAATTAGTGATGTTCAAAGTACATTTTCATGCACTTATCATCACTCTTCCTCAATTCTAATGCCTCGATTTTTTTAGCTACAGATGCATATTTAGCAGAAAGGTCATGGTCTTCCCTAAGGTTAAACATACCTCTACCAAATGACTGTGGTTTTACAGACGACTCATAATTGGCAACCGTGTCCCATTATTATGTTGGATAATATGACCCATAGTGTCACTATTTGTACAGATCATAGTGTTGTTGTACAAATTAACTATGTGACAAGGAAATTGCACTCTCATCATTTGTGATTAGATCACCATAGATGTATAAATGAAGAGAGGTCCATATGATTAGTTCCTGGATTGAGAATGATATGAGACAGTATCAGTCCGCGAAGGATTAATCATTAAATATCCCTAGTCGTAGTATTATCGAGACTGGATATCGATAATGCGGAATAGGCTAGTATTGCACTTGTGCGCGTTGTGAGGGCACAATGGCATAGTTCTCATATATTTAAGTATATGATACTTATGCAAGTGCGATAGGAGGTTGTGTTTCACCGATGGTACGGGAAACAGCTTCGCTCTGGATAGACCCCCTCGGAATCCCATTGGTATTATGACTATGTGTCTATGGGAGTCCGACATCAGGGTAGGTGTATTTGGTCTTAACCTGAGACTTACACCGCTAATGCTTACGACAATCAATATACTTTAGTTGAGGTCGTCCAGGGCTGTAACAGGTTCTGTGTACGCCAATGCTGGGTATATTGAGAATCGTAGAGTATTGGGTGTGATGTCAAGACGGAAGTATCACTCCAGTCATAGTGGAGATGATGTCACGCAGGATACGGTATTAGTGCTCTTAAGTGCTGGCCGGCCATCGGGATATTATGACAAGGTCATGTATATCCGATTATAGAGACTAGTTACCAGACATCCGATATGTGCTTCGTACGGGGCAGAACATATCCAGCCCCAGGCCTAGCACGTGACTATCCGATACTGGGCCGATATACATAATATTTGGTATACTACGCTTGATATAGATCTTAAATATTCTTAGATGAATATGACCGGAGAATTGGGTAGACTTCGTGCTTTGCTAGAAGCCGATCTTGTCTCGTAAATCGGTAGAACGTAGTACTTGGTACGTACGTGATTCGGATACTCCGACGACCGTATTTATTGCCGACTTATCCGGGGATCTCATGGGTCACTTCCCGATAATGCACCGATGACGCATAACTCGCACTCATAAATAATCTGGGATTATATAGAAGAGAGAGAAAATTAATCTAGGATTAATTACAGAGATATTTTATCTAGGATAAAATATCGTCTAGAGAGAGATAATGATTAATTTGGAATTAATCGGTAAATTAATATATTCGATATATTAAATGAAATTAGATTTCGACTCGGAATTAAAATTAAATTTTAATTCGGGCGAACGAATTAATTTAGAATTAATTCGTTAGCGACGTGAATAGTGAATTCGCTAGGCGTAATCATTTAATTACGACGCGACGGAAAATTCGCTAATTAGGAATTAGCAAAACCGAGCCCGAGTGTGATTGCGAGCGCATTCGTATTTCGAATTCGAGTGTGGCAACGCAAGTCACATCAAGCGTCAAATCATTCGTCACATCAAGCGTCAAATCAAAAGTCACTTTGAGTGATTGATTGATTTATGGATGTGATTGATTGATTGATGGATTGACTTACATCAAATCACTTTATTAAAGTGACTTTGAATAGTGATGTAAGTAGGTGTAATAATAGTGATTTAGTGGTTGAGTAATTGATTTACATTTATTTTATTTGATAAATTAAATGGAAAAAGGCTTATTATTTTTTAGAAAAATATATAAGACAAACTTTGAAAATCAATTACACAATTCAACAAAACACAGAACTCCTTTCTCTCTCAAGTCACTCACGCCCAAATGGCTCTTTTTCTTCTTCCATTTCAGCTCACTGCCGTGAGCTATAGGGGAAGCAATGAGTGGTTTTCATGGTGAAAACGCAAGTGCTAGCACACTTACGACTATTGCGAAGGTGTTAGGGAGGTTCACCCATGAGGCGGGATCCATTCGACGAAGTTTGGAGCTTCAAAATGAGATCCGAAACTGCCCAAACCAGTGAAGAATTCTGCACCAGTGGGCGTGACCAAGGCAGTGGAGTTTTGGCTTCATTCGTCTTCAAATCGACTCAACCGATCGATGTGAGTATTCCGCTATCTCCGTTGGTGTATTCACGCATTATTTCATGTCTTGTTTGATCTTGGGACCTAGATAAAACCTAACATGTTATGCATTCTCTACTTTGTGTTTTAGGTAATCTAGTGCATCTTTGGGATTTTTATCCCTAAACTCACCATTACACATTCATTCCACTACTTGTCTATCTTGGGGTATTAAACCCTCGTAGAAGTAGGAAACCAGCCTCCATGTTTCAAACTAGTTGTGTGGACAAGAATTCAACATCTCTTTAACTCTCTCCCAATATTGGTAAAGTGTTTCCCCAGACTCTTGTGTGAAAGTTGTGATTATCCTTTTAAAAGAGTTTATCGTGTGTGTGGGAATTTTTTTCCAGAAACTGTTCTTGCAAATCATCCCATGTTCTGATGGATCCTGACCTAAGGTTCTACAACCAAATTTTAGTTTTATTCTTTAAAGAAAAAGGAAAGGCCTTGAGTTGAATTATATTCATACTGCAATTTTGGTATGTGCAAGCGTTACATACCTCTTCAAATTCCTTTAAGTGCTGATAAGGATTTTTTGATTCTAGACCGTGGAATGTGTGTAAAAGTTGGATGACACCTTGCTTAAAATTGAGACGTGCTGCATCTGGGGGAAAAATAATGCAAGATGGTGATCCTATCCTAGAGAGATTCATGACCTGTCTGAGTGTCCTAGGATGATTAAGATCGTCATGCTGAGGCTCATTTTCTTCTTGATCAATATGATTTTCATTTCGAGCAGGTGGGTTTTCAATTTGGTTCTCGGCCATTTTGACTGACGATGAAGCTGGTGAAGACTCTCTATTTAATCTACCGCTAGATGATCGAGATCAATTTCTCATGTAACCTAAATGCTGACTATATGCTGAAATTTAAATATGCAAATGCAATACCAAGAAAAAAATAATAAACAAGTGCAAGAAGAAAATTAAATAAATAAATAAAAATAAAATAAAAATAAATGACAAAAGAGAAAAAAATGTATGATTAGATCCCAAAAAATGTCCTCTGATTCTTGTCAATTCAGATCTCAATTGAGATTCTCGTTCAGCTGTCTCAATTTCTCGAATTAGGTTATCACAAAAAATTATGGAAGAATCTCTAGATGGAGATGGTTCAAGAAATTATTTGGCAAAATACAAGCTTCATTTTAATTGAGATTTGTGTCTCTTGTAACCTTGAATAATTAAGTACATGGTTTGTCTATACGGGGATGTCTGGGTTTAGGATTCATTTAGGATAAATCAGGACATCTTGGATCTGTACAAATACAAAGAAAAAATAAGATGCATAAAATGTAAAAAACTTGGCAAAAACTTGACACGCTCAAAAATGGTTCTTTACTCCCAAGTATAAGAGCGTCGAAGTAATAAAATAACCCGATAAGTCCGATGTCGATCCACTGGGAATAAATTTAGTAAAATAAAATAACAATTTGAGTAAAAATAAAAAGGTTTGATTTGTTTGAAGTGATTGAAAATTTTAAATTAAACTGCAATAATAAAATAAAATGCTGGGGTTATGGGATCCACTTTTAATATTTTAAATTTAGAAATCTTATTTTTTTTATAATATATAAATTATCATTATTACCTAATTAATTATTTCAGGAATTAATTATGCTTAAACATTTAAAACCAGCCATAAAGGTAGTGATAGCTTTTGCCTAAAACAAGTCTAGTTAGGTACTCAATTATGCCAAATAAATAAAACCAGTCATATAGGCGGTAACAAAATTTGTCAATAATTAATCCAGATTTAAATTAAATATTAATTATTAGATTACAATTTATATATTATAATATAAATAAGATTAATCTAAATTTTCATATTAAAAGTTTCACCCATTACCCCAGCAGGACGAAATTCGCTACTCATAATTTGAATAAAAACACATATAATTTTATTACTAAAAGAAAAAGAAATTACAAGAAAGCTTTAAAAAAATTAAAACACACAAGAGTTGAAACTCCACAAATATTCAGAGAGAATTGTGGAAATCAGACTGAAGAAAATTAGGTGCAGAGCACCTCTATTTATAGAGGTGCTTGCACTTTCTTCGCTTGCAAGCACCTCTATAAATTTCTGTCTTGAAAACCTTAGAACTAGAAAATCTTGTCAACATCAAAGTTTTAGATCTTTGAGTCTTCTTTCATCTGGAACTGGAATAACTTCAATCCCATATCAGAGTAAAAGGTTATGGTAAAAATACGAAAATTATACAGGGTTGGAATTTCTGAATTTGTACACTATTAGAAAGCCATTTCAAGTTTTTGGCCTCCAAAATCCAAATGTCATGTCCATTTTTCTAGTGTTGCATCCAAAGTATTATTTCACCTATATAAGAAATAAAAATCACAATAAAAATATATAAAATATAATTTTAATTAATATGCTAAATTAAGGGTATTAATGAAACTACAAGTGTAAAATGATTAATTTTTCTTTTAATAAATGTGTATTTTTTTAGTGATCATCACCGGACATGCTATATTAGGGACAGACTTCATAGAATATCCGACCAGACCTATATCACGAAAATAAACCCACATATGCGCAAGTTAAAGTGAAGGGAAATAGAACTTATCGGGTCCGCGAAATAGCATGTGTGGTTGCCCAAAGCAAGGAGTGTGGGGATGAGGTCCTTGTTGGAAAATTATGACCCATAGCATCACTATTTGTAAAAGACATGGTGTTTTTGTACAAATTAACTATGTGACAAAGGAAATTACTCTTTTATCATTTTGTAATTAGATTACTTAGATATATAAATGATAAAAGTCCTTATGATTAGTTCCGGATTAATAAGATATGAGACAATATTAATCCACGAACGGTTTAATCATTAAACATCCCTAGTCGTAGTATTATCGAGACTTGACATCGATAGTGAGGAATAGACTAGTATTACACTTGTGCGCGTTATAGAAGCTTAACAACATAGGTCTCATATATTTAAGTATTGAATACTTATGCAAGTGTGATAGGAGGTTCTGTTAGCCGTTGGACCGGGAACAGCTTCGCTCTGGATAGACCCCTCGGAATCCCATTGGTAGTATGGCTATGTGACTATGGGAATCCGAATCAGGGTAGGTGTATGTGGTCTTAACTTGAGACTTGCATCGCTAATACTTGCGACAATCAGTATGCTTTGGTTTTGGTCGTCCGGAGCTTTAACAGGTTTTGTGTACGCCTCTTCTGGGTTTACTGAGAATCATAGTGTATTGGGTGTGATGTCAAGATGGAAGTATCACTTCAGTCATTGGGTGTGATGTCAACTAGTACTCTTAAATGCTGCAGCTATCGCGATAGTATGACTAGGTCATGATTATCCAATTACAGAGACTAGTTGCTAATGATTCGATATATGCTTCATACGGGACAGACACAATTCCAACCCAGGCCTAGCATGTGACATCCGATACTGGATCATATTACGCAATACATAGTATACTATGCTTGATAAAGATTATATATTCCTCGTTGAATATTTCTGGAGAATTGGGTAGGCACGGTGCTTTACTAGAAGCCAACCATGTCTTGTAAATCGGTAAGAATGTGGTACCTGGTATGCACGTGTTCGGATAGTCCGATGACCGTATTTACTGCCAACATTTCCAGGGATCTCTTGGGTCGCTTCCCAAAGATTCACCGATGACATTTGACTCGTACAGAATTAATTTGGGATTAATTATGAGAGAGAAAATTAATCTGGGATTAATTGCGGCAAGAATTAATCTGGGATTAATTCGACTAGAAGAGAGAACGCGATTAATTTGGAATTAGTCGGCAAAGTAAATTTAATAGTTAAATTAGATTTTACTATTTAATTTATTTAATTGGGCTAAAATAATATATCGAATATATTAATTAAAATTGGATTTCAATACGGAATTAAAATTAGATTTTAATTCAAGCGAACGAATTAATTTGGAATTAATTCGCAAGCGACTTTCGTAATAATTTTGCTAGGCATTATTATTTAATTAAATTAGATTTAATTACGTCGCGACGGAAAATTCATTTAGTCGGATTAAACGAACCGGGCCAAAAGTGTGTTGTGTAAGCCAACTTGAATTTTGAATTCAAAGTGGTGGGACCCACAACTTACATCAAATGTTTGACATGTGATGGAAGTGGTTGGCAAGCATTTAAAATGCATCTTTTTATGTCAACTCAATTATACAACACAACTTAACACTGAAGTAAACTTTAGAAGTCAACTTTATTATTAGTTTTTGGAAAACAAAAATAAACTATTCACTATATTCCTATCTTCTCTTTTGGCCGAAACTAGTTCTTATTGGAGGAGAATTTTTTGCTTCAATTTTGTTCAGGCTAGCACTTAAAGGAGTCAAAGAAAGGTGATAGGGAAACTCACCATTGAGTTTGGAATTCATTTCAAGGGCTTAGAGCTTCTACTCCAAGGAAAAAGTTTTGAACTTCAACCGATCAATGTAAGTTTTTTCCGCAAACTTTATTGATAGATTCACACACGAATCAATGTCTTAGAGATCCTTGGCATGTCTAAGACACTTACAGTCCTCATATTCATGACTGAATGATTTTTAGTGAACCAAGGCGTGTTCCAAGGTCGTAATAAAAGGCATATGCTATTTTTTGGTACGCAATTGGGAGATATAAGTCTGAGGAATGTCATTCTTGAAGAATATGAGGGAAATCACTTGAGGTGGTTTTCTAAAGAAAGGATTTTTGGAGCTCTCATGGAAGATTTTCTAAACACGGTGAATGACGAGGAGAAGAACTTTATTTTTATATACACGATTGATTTCCAACCAGATATAAAGTAATGACATCCGACCATACATATACTGATATCCATCCATACAAGAACGAGAAATAAGCTTTGCAAGAACATATCTGATGTATCTGTTGATTCAGTAGATGTCGAAGTACCTCAAAAGATCGAAGGGCTCGAATGCCCATTCTCACCTCAATATAGGTTGAAACACCTCAAACCAATTAAAGCATCAGAGGCCCAAGTGCCCATTCTCATCTCAGCAGAGGTTAGAGCACCTAAAATCGATCGAAACATCGGAGGCCCGATTGCCTATTTTCATCTCAGCATAGGTCGAAGCACCTCAAATCGATCAATGCATCGGAGGCCCGAGTGGCCATTTTTATCGCAGCAAAGGTCAAAGAACCTCGAACCGATCAAAACATCAGAGGCTCGAGCGCTTATTTTCATCTCAGAAAATATCGAAACACCTCAAATCAATCGAAGCATCGGAGGCTCGAGTGCATATTCTCATTTCAGTAGGGGTTGAAGCACCACAAAACCGATTGAAGAATCATAGGCTTGATCACAATCACAACAAAGTTCGAAGTATCTTGAACTAATCGAAGCATCAAAGTCCTGATCGCCTATTCTCATTTTTAGCAGAGGTCAAAGCACCTCAAATTGAGCGCCTATTTTCATCTCAGTAAATGTCGAAGTACCTTAACCGATCGAAGCATTGGAGGCCTGAAAGCCTATCTTCATCAACCAATATCCATCAACCAATATTTATCAACAAGCACTAGTAAAAATCAAGGTAAGTCCATCAACGCTAGACAATCTAGGTAGGTAAAAATACATGCATGACTTTGATAGACTTGTCACTGTCACATACTATACAAGCCTACCAAAATAGGGGCGACTATAGACACTCTATTTTTACAAAGTCCGATGATGAGTCTTTTATGAAGACACACCTGAAGAGTTTAAAGAAGTTGTAAGGTTTAATACTGGAAAAGAAAGAAGTCAAAAAACCCAAAAGCCAGATTTATAGTCAGACATCAACAATGTCTGACCATATGCATACCATAATATTCAGTCGGATCTTCTTAAAGTTTGACCGGATATGTATCGGGTTTCCAGAATAACAGAAAGACTTTATCTTCTAACTAGTTTCCCTTTTAACTGGTTTCCATAAACACATAACCTTCCTTTTTAACCAGTTTCATAGCTAAGTGGATGGCTAAATTCATAGCATATAATATCATCTATCGGTATAGAACTCCACACCACATAGTAACAGACAATGTGGTACAGTTTCAAGGGGAGACCAAAGCCATGTTGCAAAAGTATGAGATCAGACACAATAAATCTTCACCATACAGACCACAAGCCAACGGGGCATTAGAGGCTACCAACAAGACTCTGAAGAAGACTTTGGCTTAAATGACAGAGACCTATAAAGATTGGGGAGATAAGTTTCCATTTGCCCTGTGGGAGTATAGTTTTTCAATCAGGACTACAGCAGAAGCTACGTCTTATCCTATGGTTTATAGAAATCAAGGTATAATCAAATAGGGTTATGATGGAAGCAGGCTTACTGAGCAAGAGTGGGTTGTAAAAAGATTTGAACAACTTGCTCTGCTGGATGAGAAAAGAATAAAAGTTTTGTACCACACTTAGTTGTATCGGAAAAAAATAGCTAGGCCTTTCAATAAAATGGTCTGAACCAGTAAGATTAAGGAAGAGGACCTGGTGCTAAAACTGTCGAGACCACTAAAAATGGACCCGATGGGAAAATTTAGGCCTAATTGGGAAGAGCTCTATTTGGTTAAAGATCTTGAAAAATAAAACAGTTCAATTATTTGACCTGGAGAGGAACGAGTTCAAAGAACCCATCAACATAGACAGATTGAAGAAATATTTTCCATAAAAAATATAGAAGGCTTGTTAGGTCGAAATTCAGCAAATGACGGCTTAAGAAAAAGTTTGAGCACATTTTTCTAAATTGGAAACAATTTAGGCAAAAGTTAGGGATAAATGAGCAAGTAAAATAGTTAATTGGAAAACCCTAAAGTGCTAGTTAACGACAGAGTTACCCTTATAATAAAATAATTAATTTATTCACACATATACTAAGAAAGAATATTGATGTTTTATTGAAATAAAAGCTCAAAATGTTCATGAAATGCAACATTCTGGCTAAAAGATAAAATTTAGGCTACATATACATAAATCATCTTCTTGGCATTTTTATTTCAGAGCCTTAATCAAAGAGACTAGCCAGGGACTCTTGTTTATTGGTGCACTAGAAGACTCTGGGATGATGACAGTCCAAATACACCATTGAGCCTAGTTTGCATAAAATGATCCAGAAAGCGATGAGATATGGGGCCACCTTGGAAGGTACGCCTATCTGAAACAAGGTGTGTGGGGTACTTACACTGTTGATAAAGCCTAGCTAGAAGGTAGAATAAGCTGGTATGGAGACCCGAGAGAGGGACGTTGTGACCGAATAAGTCCAGGGTGACATGGCAGAGAAGCCATCAAGAGCACACCATGAAATTTTTGTGTCAGATACTTGCTGCGGCCATTCCTTCCATGCATCATAAGAAAGGTTCTTCTTCGTCATGACACATTCTAGATGATTTTGAGGCCCATAAGAGGTAAAGAAAGAGACCAGCGGAGGAGCAAAGCGCTTCAACTTCTCTTGCAGCCACACCCATTAAAAAAATGTGTTAGCTCGAAGGGTTGAAAACCTTAAAAGGTGGGCCATGCAAAAAATCTAGGCAAAATCTAGGGCGTACCTACAAGAGTAAGAGGCTCCCCAAGAATTAGCTGGTAGGATTCTCTTTGATCTTGTCCAAACCATACAACATCTCAGCCAAGATAATACAAGATGGGTCATAGCCACATCTGATACCTCGAATAATATGGAGCAACCCTTAATCACCTCTCCCATTATCACGGCCCTCCAAAAGGTATTGAGCCAGAATGTAGAATATGCCTACATTCCTCCAATGGTGGGATCCAACCTCCATGCTAGAAGAAGCATTTAGCAATGCCTTCAACTCAATAGATATGGGGCATGGTATTACTTTCTCCATCTCTTCAGGGCTGAAAAGGAAAGCCTCAGAAGTGTCATGAGGGTACTGGCTCTTGAAGAAGAGCATCGCTAGAAGAATAGAAGAGGGAACTGTTCGCCCAGAATATCAGCAATCTCCTCAAACAAGGGGCATAACTCATGATCGTGAAAGTGGATGACATGATTTTTAGCATGCCAGAATGTCAAATATGCTTTCAGAAAAACATAGTCCACGTTGACACGATGGTGGTAACAAATGGCAGAAAGTTAAGCAAGTATAGGGGCGACCAGTCAGACGCCCCACGGATGAGGGACACGAGTGGATCTTACAGAGTGCGTAGACCTGGCCATGGTTATGGTTCGAAACCGAAACCAAACTTGTCAAAAACTTGACCGAACTGATTTGACCGATTAGCTTACAGTTAAAGAAATTTTGGAATCGCCTACTCGGTGGTACCCACAGATGAGGGAGACGACTGGATCTTCCAGAGTGCGTAGACCCGGCCACAGTTATGGATCAGAACCAAAACCAAACATTAACTGAACTGGTCAAAACCTTAACCGAACCAATTTAACTGGTTTAGGCCAAATCGTAACCAAACCAGTGGTGACTGGTTCGGTTACGATTAAAAAAAATTTGGAACCGCCAAACCAGTGATACCAATGGTTCCAAATCGAAACTGGTTCAAACAGGAACCGTTAAACCGGAACCGTAATGGACTGCTTTAATATTTTTTATTTTTTATTAAATAAAAAGATATAAAAATTACAAAATTGCCCTTTTTAACAACTATAATTTGAGGGTATTTTTGGCATGGTAAAATTATCAAAATAGTTTATAAATACCCCCCTCAAACCAATTTCTAAAGTCACTGAATTTCACTCATTTATATTAATCTCTCAATTCTAAATTCTCATTATCAATTTCAATATCAATCTCTCAAATTCTCTATATTCTTTAAAAAAAAAATGTCAAGGTCATCGCAAAATATCGATGTTCCATTTATGAATGAAGAAGAAAAGCAATAACCTATTCAATAAAGCAACATCTCCATCGCCACTAGACACGCTCGTCATGTCAAGACCCAAAGGTATGATATATTCATAAAATATTTTTATATAATAGTAAATAATGCTAGTGAGGAGAATGATTTTGCAATTATTGTGGAACACAATATAAACATAGCGGTGTGTACGAAAGCTTGACAACCCACATGAGGAAATATCATCCAACTCAGTACGAGATCGACAAAACCCAACAACAAATATGGAGGTACACTTCTGGTCATAGGCATGAGTCTTCATCTTCTGGAAGTAGATGGTTAATACAAAGAAATAAAAAATCAAAATCTACCACCAACAATCATTTTAAAATTGCTAAATATCTAACCACACCTTTCGAGTTTCCATATGAAAGTTTTCCAGGTTCCCAATTTTTAATCCCCGATTAGTGGCGTCGGTATAAAATTTGATTTTTAATCCTTTCTGTTATAGCCAATGAGTTTTCTGCAGCACTGGTGTCAACAGTAGCAGTGGAGCGAGCCTTCAGCTTATGAGGCAATATCCTAGATACCAGAAGATCTACTTTGCATCTTTAATCTTTAGTCGCCCAAGCTTGTCTTGAAGATTAGTCAAGAGCCAAACTACGACAACGAGAGCACATACCGGATTCTTTTGAAGATTTGTGTGACCACACCAACACTGGAATTGAAGGCTCAACGACAACAGGCCTGCCTACCCCGAAAAAGAAGGCGAAGAATAAAACGTAACTTGTAAATTTTTAAATCTTAATCATGTAAAACAAATGGGTCACTAATTAAAAAAAATTGTATCAGAATTATGTGAGCTTTGATTACTCTCTATACCCCATGAGGATACATAAGTAGCTTAAACATCTAAAAACTAAGTGTAAGCTCTTTATAATAAAATATTTTAATATTTATTTGGAATCAAATTTTATTTTATAATTTTTTAAATTAAAAAAATCAATTAATCTCAACCAAATCGTATGGTTTGGTTTGGTTACGGTTAACCATACAGTTATGGTTTATCTTTTGGCGTTAACCGTAACTAAACTATGGCCTTCTCTAAGTGTGCGAGCCATGAAAATGGCCAAATATTCTAAGCAGTGGCCAAATATTTTAAGAGGCAGACAGATATACACAATGTCTGGCTGGACATTTTTGAGTGGCCGGAGATTCTTCAAGGAACAATGGAGCTAAGGCAAGAAAAATGGGGAGAGAATAGGCCTCAGAGATGAAAAGGAATGGAATAAATACCTTTTGTGATGGAAACAAAAGAGGCAATAACTATATATAGAAAGGTTGAGACTTGCACCATATGATAATATGATTCATACTCTCATGAGGAACCATGCTGCCATAAAAACTCATAAGATGTCATACCAAATTTCTACATTATGTCCGTCCGGAGATGAAGGAGATACGACCAGATTTTCATGATATACCCCAATCGGACTTAAAATAGACATAGTCGGATTTGCTTTATATGTCCAGCAAAATTTAAATAAGTACGATCAGATATTTAATGCAAAAACATAATGTGTTCCATCAAGAGGCTTGTAAAAAATATTTGTATAAAGATTAAATACAAAAGCAATTGAAAATAAACAACATTTTTATAAAATAGAAAATTGAAGCTTATACAAAAGTTTGCATATCACAGAAAGAAGAAAAAAAATGCTATTATACTCATTAGATGACCCCTTTCTCATCAGCCTCTTCCTCATCGGACTCCTCCTCTACATATTTTAGGAATGCAACCCTTTTGTTCGGACCTCCCATTGGCTAGTATAGGTCTGTAAATGGGTGAAGCGTCGACGTAATGAGTTGAACCAACACTGAATATCCTGCTAATCCCTAACTTGCACCTCCACGCGACGATTTAATCAGAAATGAGGTAAAAGTGTTAGAAAATCATGCATACACACATACATGCATACATGCTAACACTTATCTACAAGTACCTTGTGTGATATGCAAATCTGATAAGAACCTGCAACATGGCTTGATCAGTATCGAGAACCTAGCAAAAAATGAGAAAGGGCATTTGGAGGAACTTACATGTGTGGCATCCGCAGAGGCAACCGTCAGTGGATTCATCCCATCCAAAGAAAGTGATTGGACCTCATTCACCCCGCATCATTAAGGACTACATAGGTCGAGTCCGGCCAAAAGTCCACCATATCGGGAGTGATGCCAGAGGAAGTCGATGCTGAAGCAAGAGATGGGTTTTCCTGGGCAGAAAAAGCCCATGCCCAAGCTAGCCTAGAAGAAGATGACGTTGGATCTGCAGGCGCATCCTTCTCCTTCATCTCCTTGACATCAGAGGGTTGGCACGAGCAACAAATCTCATAGCCTCTCATACGAGCCTGCATCAAGAATCATGTCAGTAGAAAAATAAAAGACTTGAAAATAAATTAAAAAGGAAACCAGCATTATATACTTGAATAGCCGATGAGGCTCAGACAGAGGCATGGACTGAAGGAGGGCAGAATGGTCCCACTGCCGGTAGTCACCATCTGCCTAAAAGTACTTGATGGGGATTCTATTCAAGGTTGCCATCATACCATCCCATTTGATCCATAGACTAAATGATATAAAGTGAGGCGGAGAAATGGGAACTCTTCGGACCCGGGGGCCCAGGTGCCAAAAGAGTACACACTTACCTAAGTACCAAAGTCATTGGTCGGTACCCAGGAGAAGCAGGCGAAAATCATTCTTCTAGAAGGATGAACGTATGGACTCGGGCAAGGCGTCTAAGGTAGTCCCCCACTAGGCCGTATCAATATAAAAAACTAGAAGAGATATTAGACAGAAACTGATAAGTGTGATTTATACCCACTTATTCATACATTCATAGCTTATTATTTTGTTAGTTTTCGTGCCATTTTACGCGTTTTGTAGTTTGTTTTATGTTTTATTGATAGGAAGCATTAGAGCATGGATCTTGAGGCAACATACTTGTTTTGGGAGCTTAAGGATGCAGATGAGCACACAGGAAAGGAAAAATATGCAAAAACCACACATCTTGGTAGGGAAGCTGGCGTCGCGACGCCATTACCATCAACAAACACACCATATTTCTAGAGAAGTTGGCGTCATGAAGCCTCAGACAATTTTTAGATTAGGAAATCTGTTTTCTATATGTAGAATGACTCCTCAAACTTCTTTATATATATATAGTGCGTCTAAAACCGTAGGATGAGACAACTAGACACAATAAGAGAGCTCAAAATACATAATTTAGAGAGATCAAAGGAGGGGATTGAAGAGAAAGAAGAGGAGACGAATGTGGTGACGTCTGAAGACAAAGGGATTCGATTCAGATTTTATCTTCTAGTTTCCTTCTTCAGACTCTTATGATGTTCAATATGTTTTTGAATTTATTTTCATTGTTCCTTAATTTAGTCATGAACAAATTTTCTTATTCTAGAGGATGATGTAGCCTTTGCTTGAACCTATGTGTTTGATAGCCAATTAATAATTATGAAGTTTTAATTCAGTTTATTTATATTTTCTTATGTTTAATGTCTCTGGTTTACTGGCCACAAAGTAGATGATTCCATGTTTAGAATCTATCAGTCGAGAGAGTGGATTTTGAATAGGATCTAGAAAATATAACCTAGGAATTTTATAGAGTTTGGAAGGCCTATAATTTTTTTGAAGTCGTTGACAAAGAATCATATAGCGTAATGAATTGTTAATTACTTTATTTTTATAGGGAAATCAAAATCGGTAACTAATAATATTTTTACTCGGTACTGGGGAGAAGGAGTAGAATAATTTAGGATTATTGGCTTCTAAACTAAGAAATTGAGTAATAGTTGATTGGCATAAAAAATACATAGAGGATAGCTAGGTGAAATCATACTCTAGAACCTATCTCATCCTAGTCTTTCTTAATTAAAACGTTTTTAATTTTCGCTTCTTTAGTTTATAATTTTCATTTATTTTATTTTAAATTGATTTCTAAATAAAGTTAAGTTTATTAATTATAGTACTTAGTGTGAATTCGATTTCAATCCATATGGGTTTGACACTCTTTATTCATCCTTTACTAAAACTTGACACCGTATACTTACGGTTCGACACTCTTTGTTCAATCTTATTTACATTAATACTATTACCAAGTAACCTTAACTTTAATTTAAATAACGCACTCACCTAGGTACCAAAGTCGTTGGTCGGTACCCAAGAGAAGCAGTCGCAACTCATTCTTCTAGAAGGATAAACATGTGAGCTTGGGTAAGACGTCCAAGGCAGTCCCCCACTATGACCAGAGAGATGTTAGAAGAAATATAATAAGAATAATAAAAAAAGGGAAGTGGACATGACTAACCATACTCCAAGTAAGCTTGCTGAGATGTGTTTTGTGCATGCTCACTTCATGGGACTCAGCTGATCCCACAGTAGACTCGTTGTAGACACTGCATTTTTGCATGAAGCCCAGTGATGAGCCTCGTATGGAGGCACTACCCTTTAAGTTACGGAAGTCACGGGAAACGGACGTCGGAAGGGAAAATTCAAAATTAAATACTTTGTCAAAATTAATTCAATTGTTTAACCTCGAGTTCGCTCGATTAATCTATGTCTTAACTATTAGGCTCGGCCCAAAACCCCCGCGTCCATCTAAAGGCCATTCATCCAAGCCACACGCCCACATCACACAAGGCCCACCAAAGCCCAATCCAAATAATTAAAACATTTAAAACACATGTCACAAATTAAATCAAATCAAATTAAATTAAATTAAATCGAATAAATCAATTCAAATCTCATTCCTAAATTAAATAAATCCCTCTCATAAACTAAATAAATCACCTTCCAAATTAAACATATTCCCCACCAATTACAGAATATCCTTTCCTTATAACAAACTAATTAAATATATCCCCCATTATTGCATAATCTTTGTTTCCCTCCCATGCAAGGAAAACCCTAGCCCACTCTTATAAAAAGGAACATAAACCAAACCCTTCCACCCTATAACTCTCACGGCAAAAACACAAAAATAACAAACCAACACTTCACGTTCTCACTCCTCTCTCTCGTTAACTGCCTCATCTCTCTCGTTAACTGCCCTTCAAAACAAATAAACAAAAAACCCTAAGCAGCCCTCACGTCCACTCACACACGAACAGAGTGACTCACACACAAACAACGTACCCTAACTCTCTCTCTAGCAACTTCAACACACCGATACACTGACCTGGACTCAGCCCTCAATCTCTCAAACACACACTCACATCAACCCTTAAACCAACCGACACAAAAGACCAAGAACCCAGTAGCCCTCCGTGACCAACTAAGCCATCGACCAAGTAAAAAACCTTAAACTCTCATCGCTTTCACCCCACTGCCCTCTCTCTCGGAAAGCAGCACCAAAGCATCCACCCTTATCAACCAACACACATACGAAACTGCCCACAAACTTTATCACTAACAAAACAACCCACCGAACAAACAAATAAACCCTAAGCCAACGAACTGCTTCACGAAACAACCCCCAAACCGAGAGACAACAATACAAAAACACAAGAGAGACCTGGACACGCAAACACACCCCATAACCACCAAACCGACATACAAACAGCCATTAACATGAAATCAAAACAAGACATAAACCGACAATAACAAAAGGACACACGTCTCTCCACTCACTCAGCCCATACCCCCACCGACCAAAACCAGTAGCAAACAACTTGTAACCAATCCACAAAAAACCGTGAAACACAGTCCAAAAATAGTGGCCAAAAACACCCCTAAAATAGTCCAAACCAGTCCGCAAAGTAGTCTCCAAATAACCACCAAAACAATCTTAAAACAGCGAGTAAAAAAATAGAGAAAACAACCTCAGAAAACCAGAGAGTGAAAATAGAGAAAACATCGAGCGAAAACAACAAAGGAAAATATTGAACCAGCGAACTGGAAAAGTTGCGGAGCATTAACACTTCCGACGACGACGTGACGCACTTCTAAGAAGCGACTTAAAAGGTAAGACCTGAGGGCACCCTTTATTATATTTTATTTTGTCATCCTGGAAACGGCATGCTTGGTTGGACGTGAAATATATCCAACCGGGCATGCGAAGTCCTACATTGAAAATGGCCAAGTTCTTTGGTCACATATTTATATTTCCGCGTTTATCTATTTGATATGTTCATGAGATTGTGCGCTCGCTTTTATTTTGTTTACTCCTATGTCTGCAAACTTAGATATTGGTTAATCTTGCATGTGTATGTTGCTTAAGACTTGGTTATATTATTGCATAAATCCGTTTATTACAATTGACATAAGTAAGGGACCATTCTGAACTCAACGGTTTGAGGTCTTCCTTTGCGAGGGGTGAGTGCGGCCTTAGATCATTTCCCAGTTCATGTTGGGTGGCGACTCATTTATTCTCTGATTTAGTCCCCTGTGGGCTACTCCGTACTCCCAATCGGGCAGCGAGCCCGGGACAGTGTCACCGATTTCTATTGTCTACAGTCTGGCGACTCCACTGGGGATAGAGAATCGACCCCGAAATAATGTCTTGTAATGTTTGTGATTTTTGTTTTAGTTAACCGTGTCTACAAGTGGGTTGAGACCAAGGGGTTTAACCAAAGGCATTATTAGAGTTAGATAATGATTTGGTGTCTTCCTTCACTCACGACCTTCTTATAGCCAAAAGGAAAAGTTGTGAAGACATCTAGATAATCATTTAATCTAATGGACTAATTTGGAGGATCTATTGTTTATTCCTGTCACCAAGGCGATAAGAGCCTAAGAGGTAAGGGTATTTAAGAGAGTCCGCTCCACCCTCCCTCCGGGGAATCTTCAATAGAGAAATTCATTTGGCAGTCCTTCATGTATCGAGAAGTCATTTTCACTCGAAGCGGCGGATCATTATATGGTATCATCACTCGTTGGCACGTACCTTAGGGTATAAAAAAGGTGCGCTCACTTGGTCGCCCGAACCATTGAGTGAGGAGACCTAGTTGTGGGCAATCATTCGTCGGCGGGAGCCTTTATCTATAATTCTATAAACCCGCATGTGAACCATAGTCGTATGACCTATAGAAGCCACCCTTTTATGCTTGTGTTTGGGACCATCATCATTTGGATTTAGTTGGACTTATTGTCATGAGATGTAAACTTGTTGGGCCATTTAAACTGGGACGAGTTTGTGTCTTATGACAATTTAGCCAAAATCTTCTAAAATGTCGATGGGCCACTTTGTGTTTGGGGCCTCCTATCATTTGAAGTTGTTTAGCCACGTTATTACAAAAGTGTAAACCTATTGGTCCTTTTGCAACTGGGACAAGTTTGCACCTCGCAATAATATGATTGAATGCTTTGAAATGATAATGGGCCAACTTGCATGAAAACCTTGATGGGTTTAGAAAGTCCAAACATGATCCAAATATGCTAGAAGCATGAGTTCGATATCCGCACTGGCTTTCATCCAGAAAGGATACGCCTTGTTACGACATATTTGCATACTTTTGGATACCTCTAAATTCATCCCCATGACCGCGGTTGCTG